>BCHY01000002.1:25197-329596 GCA_001599775.1 Exophiala alcalophila
AAGTGAGAGAAGTGAGAGAAGTGAGAGAAGTGAGAGAAGTGAGAGAAGTGAGAGAAGTGAGAGAAGTGAGAGAAGTGAGAGAAGTGAGAGAAGTGGCCATTAGAAACGTAGGGCCGCGCCATACCGTTTTTGAGGCCTTTGCACCGAAAACCGGAGAGTTAACTCTCAGCGCAAAGGCCCGTCAGCACGGTCATGCTAGGAGGTAGACAACCCCACCTCCATGAAACGCCAAGAGCTTAGGTACGTGATCTCATTGGTCTGGGTGGGTCTGAGTTCGATTTGCCTCGCTTGAATCACTATAGAGACCTCTCCTTGAAGCGTGTGAGGGGAAATGATAATGTAACCAAAAGCGGAAGGGTTCCACAAATGCGCTCGAATCGAGAACCTGAAGGAAAAGAGTCCGGCAGACAAGACAAGTAAAGAAATGCTCAAGTCAGGACTGGCAATGATGCAGCAGCAGACAAGGATCAATTGGGTTGTCTCGACTGTTCAGATGAGGTGACGTTGAGAAGGTGGCACAATAGGATCAATGCCACACACCGTGTACAATAGCCGCATGACGCATGTAATGCTCAACTGTTCGCAACCAGACGGAGCATTCGGGGTGCTTGCACCGAAACCCATCTTTGAAAACCCCTTGTTTGACGTGCAGCTTCAGGTGCCTCTTCAAGGCGTCCTTGCGAGCGAATGGCCGCAAATGCTCCTCGCGCGACTTCTGTTCGTCACCGATACAGATCAGGCAAATCGGTCGCTCAAACCTCATAGGATATGCGTCGTCGATCAGCTCGACATCCTCTGCTTCTTCAACAAAAGAATCGCGAGCTTTGCTTGGTGTACAAGGCTCCGACCAGTCGTGGACTCCTGTCAAGGAACGCATTCGCTTGGGGTTCTGGACACCTTCATGTGGTTCAAGCCGCTTGACTGGGCTGGACTTCCGGCTTTCTTGTCGATGACAGAGCCTAGCCAGCTTGTGGACAAATTTGATCCGCGTTCGCAAGGCTTCCGACTCGTTCAACTCACTGAGTGGTACAGACATCAGCTTGACAATGCTCGCGCGCTCGCGAAGCTCATACTGCGCTGCAGGACGCGTAAGGATTTCTGGGACGGCCAGTCCGCTGAGCTGCTGGCTGATTTCGATCTCGTCGACTGTCTCGTGAAAATCCCGTATAGCTTTTTTGAGGCGATGGATTCGCAGGGCATTCGCCTTAGTGCCAATTTCCTTGTCGTACTTTTTGTATCGCTCGTATGCTCGAGTTCCCTTGCCTTCAGCTAAGGGATAGTATCCCTGCTTATAAAGCTTATTCTTATATCTCTCTCGCTTCTTACGCAGCTCCTCGAGCTCTGGGCTGTTGTGCACCTCCTCTTTCTGCTCAGCAGTTAAGGCATACGGAGCACGGATGTCCCGTGAGAGTCCCATGCGTGCTACAGACCGAATCAAATCGTCTTGTGACGGTGTACCGAAATAGATTGCTTGGAAATCGCGCTCAATGAGATCAGGCATGTAAAATTCTTCGTACGTGCTTCCGTGGTGACCCATGGTCTGGTTCCGCTCCTCTGAGGTCAGAGCAGCTACGAGGTTTGCATTAGTACTGCTTTTATGCGTTGCAGACGTACAACGTCTGGGCCGACTTACCGTTGATGTTTCTGCCAGACGCTCGTCGCACTTGATAAAGCTCAAGTGAATTCTCAAATCCAGCGACTTGGCCAAGCCAGACGAACCGGTCACGATACTTATAGTATGGACAGGCTTTACTCTCAGAGGCACGAAGGCCCTCTGCTGTCTTCTCGAGATCTCGAAAGATGGGTTTGGTCATAAAGCTCTTCTTACATTTCAGCTTCAGTGTATCGCGATTTACTGGGATCTCCAGTCTGAAGATTTCTTCAATTGACCCGTAGTCGTTTCTAAAGGCGCCGTGTGCAACAAAGATCGCGAGTAAGTGCAGCACGATGCAGAATGCCAGTGTGTTCTCAAGTCGGAAGATGAACTTCTTTCTGTGTATCATGGTAAGCGCAAGCAGCGCTGCACGTGAAGAGCTGGAAACCTACCGTCGGCCTTTGCCACCCGAGTTCTTGATGTGCACAAGATCGACCTTTGCAGCGATTGTGCTTCGGCTTGGATCTTTGGTGTCTCTAACCTTGAGGAGGGAAACATGTTCGAAGCAAAGTGCTTTATTACTGCCCTTAGCACTGCCGCTTTCCACAAGTGCACCAGGTCTGGTTGCCGTCGCGGCACTGAGGAGGAGAAGGAGGGAGAACTGGACACGCTCCAGGCCATGTAATGCCTTAGGATCATCTGCCCAGTGCGCGTGCTGTATGGCATACAGGTCCTGGGCATGCATAGCCAGCTTCTCTTTCTCGGACGTGTCAAGCTTGTATTTCGGCGTTAGGTATGTAGGAATCCACTATGACATATTAGTATGGTGGCGAGGCGAGCACCGTCAGTATGAGGCATACGTCTCTGATATCGAGATCTGTGCCATTGTCTATACGACGACCCGTTAAGTCAATGTACCCGCAGCTGAGGCGTTTCCAGTAGCTCTTGATTGTGCTTTCCTTCTTGATTCGGAATTTGTCAACACGCCATTCAAGGTAGGCTTTGATGTCCTGCGGCTGGCAACGACGAAGAGTCACATCCGCGAAAGTGTCATTCTTGTCTTTGTCCTTATCCTTGGCCGGATTTATTTTCCCGCAATAACTAGATGTCGGACCATCAGTAAAATGACATGACGTACCACGATCAGGCAACATACTCTTTCCAGATTTCGACCTCTCTTGCCACTAGTGACGAGGACCACGCAGTCCTCCTTGACTTCGCTCTACCTTGACTCTTGTGGTACTCGATTCTCTTTCGCAGTACCTCTCCCTCAGAGTCTTCGTCAGATCCCGCCTCATCCTCGGAGTCGCTACTACTACTTGGATCAGTAGTAGTGCTCGCATCTGATTCAGACGTCCAAACTCGATCGACGTCTGAGCAGTCCGATCTCGAGTCACAAACGTCTTGCACTCCCCGTAACTCCTTCGTTTTCATTTTTCTGCAAGAAGTGCTTATAGAGCGCGAGGGCCGAGTGCAGGAAGCTGTTGCTGTGGATGGCGGTGTTCGATAAGGGCGGCTAATGAAAAGCAGGCGCTGGGTTCCAACGCATCGAAGATCTCGGTTTTGAGAATTTTACAACGGCCAGCGTTGTAGACAGTGAAGCGAGGGACTGACAACGTATGCGGAGACTGACAACGTATGCGGAGACTGACACAATGGAATCGAGCTGGTGCAGGTTGGCAACAGAAGGCAGAAGCGAGGTAGCAGAGGGAAAAAAACGAGAAGGAGGCATTAGCCGTCAGAAATGCGTCGCACCTTCAGCGCGGTGGATAAAGCCATCCATTTTCTGAGGGTTGCCATTTCTGGCTCCTCAGAATTAAGTATCGATGTTAGGTGGTCGCAGAACTGGAACACATGGGCACCAAAAATGGGCGCCATGCAGGCGCGGCCCGTGCTTGCTTTCTTGGCTTGGGCTCTGTGCTTAGCACGGCTATCAAGCCACAGGTGATCGGCAAAGCCACACCGTAAGCGAGGTGGAAAGGCCGCAGGTTTCGACGGCCCAAAGCAGCACATTTTGGAGGCATTTCCACCAACTCCTGCATACTACTAGTAATATACTTATTATATAATAAGTATAAAGTAAATCTTAAAAAGAAAAAGATATAAATAATTACTTAAAAAGTAGTTATATATTAAGGGTAGTTATAAAGGGAAAGGCGCGAATAATTACTTAGTATATAGTCACGTACTAGGTACGAAAATAATTCGAAAAGAGAAAGGCGCGACTATAGACTTAGCAGGATTCGATGAGTTAGCTACCTTCTCACGAGGCGACGACGAGGTTTTCGCCGCACTACGACAGCGATAGACGACGGAGGAAGGCGAAAGTTAAGGTCTAGACAGAACCGAGGCTACTCTATACGCTCGATTTTAGTAAAATAAGAAATCTTAGTTTCTCGCTACTCTAACCCTACCTTTAGCTCTATGTATAGACTGTAATAGGGTATAGAGGCACAGAGGGGAGTTCTCTCTATAGTTACGACTATTTCCTATGTAGTTCTTATCTTTATAGTTAACTGAGTTTATCTTTGGAACGTAACCCGCTTAGTTATACCCTTAAGTAGTGACACCCCATGGGAGACTATGCGCTACACGGTTTTCCCCCTACGCTTCGCATACTATTCCACTTGTTAGCAAACCCCTTGACCTCAGCTACAGTACAGGTCGTGACACCCTACTCCTATCTTTAGCTTAATGTACTATAGTATATCTATAGATAATTAGGCCGATAGGTCTAGTTTTATATATCAACGCCTTTTCTATTGCCCTATTTGTTCGTATCTCTAGAGATCCTTGACTTTCTAGACAATTCCCTGGATAAGAAAGGCGATTTCAACCCCCGACTATCACCCTTATATTTTCAATCTCTCTGACCAATCTGCCTACTAACTGTTTTCCTCAACCTCCAGAGACCCCTTTCGCAGAGATCTTAAGCTTTCCTCACTCTCACACCTTCTCCTCGTAAGTGACGGCATTGGCGTTAGACCCAGTCTCTACTTCAACCGCATGCGGAACACTCGCCACACGCTCTTTGGTCTTCTCGGGCTCCATGATCGCTGCATCTCTGCCGTCGAAGATAAAGGCCATTTGCTCCAAGCTGTAGCCACGAGTTTCGGGGTAGAAGAAATACGTGGTGATACACATGGCGACCAACACTATGATGAAAACGAAGTAGTACTTCCATCCGATGGCTTCAAGCGCTATAGGGTTGACGAAGGTGTTGAAGAAAATGGCCGCTATGGCAGTCACCCAGGTCACCGTCAAACCCTTGGTTCTGAGTATATAGGGCCAAATCTCGCAGGTGTAAGAGGTAAGGAGCGGTGTAAGAGCAATATCGTAGCCAGCGAAGAAGATGAAGAGGAATGGCACTACAGCAACGCCTGTAGCAGCATGGCCGGTCTGGGCGAAAGATCCAGAAAGACCAGTAACTATGATGTAGCTGACCAGCATCGTGCCTGCCGAGGTGAGGAAGAGTGCGCGACGTCCAAGCTTGTCGACACTGAGAGCTGCACCCACGGCGAATATGAGGTTCCAGATTTGTAGACCTACATTGCAACAGAAAGCAAGTTAGCGGTGAGTTCATGCATAATGAACGAATCGTGGGATAGCCCCAGTCCAATGGATGCAAGGCTTGAGCCAGGCTATTACTCAATAGAGCTAGCATCATTGCGTGACACTACGTGTGCGCAGAAAAACATAGAAGGAAACTCACCAAGATTGATAAGAAGCTGATCTGTGGCGCCAGTAATGCCGACAGTGGTCAGAACAATAGCGAGGTAGTACGAAACTACACCGTTACCAACCCACTGGCTAAAGATGGCAAGAGTGACCGAGATAAGGAGGCGCCAGCGATTCCCTTTCGTCTTGCTCATGTCCGCATAGCTGGAGGAATGCTTGGCATGTTTCTCGGCGTTGATAGCGGTCTCGATTTCGAGCATTTCGTAGTTGAGAAGGAGGGCGCTTTCGTCACCACCAGTATGGTGAGCACAGAGGGTGGCACGTGCTTCCTCCACGCGGCCTTGGGCGATGAGCCAACGAGGAGACTCGGGGCAGACGATGAAGCCAGGGAGCGCAACAAGTGGGAGAAGGATTTGCAAAAGGGATGGAAGCCTCCATCCCCATGAGCTTGAGTAGTTGCGAGTTCCGAAGGTGACCAAGGCGGCGATGATCGATCCGCAGTACCAGCCAGTATTGAAAACAGCGCTGACAATACCTCGGTGGGTGGGATATGCAATCTCATTGATCAGAATAGGAACAGAGACCGAGTAGAAGGCTGAACAGGCTCCAAGGAACAGTCTTGCCAAAAGGAATGCGATTGGACTTTGTGCAGAGGTTTGTAGAGAAACTCCGAGAATGAGAAAGAGATATCCAATCCAGATGTTGGTTTTGCGGCCGTATTTGTTGCTAATCACCGAAGCAATCGGCGAGCTGACCATCATACCAAGCCAATAAATGGAATTGACGAAGCCGAGCCATGCTCCGGTCGGGTGGTCCATGAAGTCTTGCCATGATGGTAGTGATTGTAAACCATTCATGATGGAACCGTCATATCCATTGGTTGAGGAGAATTGGCAGAGAGACAGTGTGATCAGGCTGAGTTTGATCAGATGGGCCCGCTGCCACCAGCGTTTGTTGTCTTGAGGGAGAACTGAGGCCAACTCCTGGCCAACAGCATTGTTGGAAGCAATAATCGTGGCACCCATGGTCCGTACTGCGTCTTGAAAGCTCGAATATAGCAGTCGAAAAGCTATCGAGAAAGATCTCTCAGAGATTGAGCTATTGAAGCAAAGATGCCGCTCTTTGGGGTGGGATAGACCCAACCTTTATAATGCACAAACCGAGTGAGGTTCACGATGCCAGGGTTTTACTTCGGCAACTTAGGCAGGGAGCGACAAACGAAAATTGACTTTTGAACTATACGCTCTCATGATAGGAAGCATCGCTCGGAAATTTATGAACTGCAGGAGGTGCACGCTGAAGCACCTCCTCAGTCGCGTGAGACCCCTTCTCCGCCGCACTGTGGTAGATGTACTAGAACCTTGCATGCTCTGGGCAGAACTGTGGGGGATGGAGAAAGTCGGGCACCTTCTTGTGGAGAGCTTGCCTGTCGACAAGGCCAGTATATTAGCGCTTGCTTGGTGGAGTGGGGTTAGGGTTAATTCATCGGCGGAGAATTCATCGGCGGAGAATTCATCGGCGGAGAATTGATCCCTAGCACCGAAGAGCTGTTCATAAGGTTTCCAGAGATGGAGCAGACATTGGTTCCGGAGTGAATTTATAGGATGAGTGCGGAGAAATAGTCCCACAGATGACGGGCCCTCAGGCGCGGACAAATAGTGCATTGTGGGGGTCAACCCGCCAGCGGATGTGGGAGCGATAATCAATAGCCGTAATTTCGTACGACTGTGCAGAATATCCGCGTCCACTGTGTAACCCAACACTTAGTCTGGCACTCGACATCTTTTGAAAGATCATTTGGAGTTATAATAGTCGGCTAGAAGTCCATCCCGACAAGATATGTCCCAATTCCGAAAACTGTGGTCGTGGAGATTGAGTTTTATCCCTCTTTAAAACGGCAAGACACACTACACCATACAATTCAAATTTTATGATCAAAGAAGAGCTCGCAATGGGGGACGCTGGCAACTCGGAGCTTGAGCAGCTACAAGGAAAACTGGACGTGGATTCCCTGCTCCAACAGCTAACGATTACCGAAAAGGTTGCCCTTACAGCAGGCAAAGACTTCTGGCATACGACTCCCATTCCGAGACTGTCAATACCATCGATAAGGCTATCTGATGGACCGAATGGTGTCAGAGGCACACGATTCTTCGATGGAACACCCTCGGCGTGTCTCCCTTGTGGAACTGCGATCGGAGCAACTTTCGATGAGTCTCTCGCTCGTCAGCTAGGTCGGCTTCTTGGTGATGAGGCCAAAGCCAAAGGTGCGCACGTTTTGTTGGGACCCACCGTCAATATTCAAAGGTCGCCACTTGGGGGGCGAGGCTTTGAATCGTACTCGGAAGATCCATTCCTCTCGGGAGTGATTGCTGGTAATTATTGCAAAGGTGTCCAGGACAAGGATATCATGACAACTCTGAAGCATTTCGTCTGCAATGATCAAGAGCATGAAAGAATGGCGTATAATGCAATTGTCACAGAACGTGCGTTGCGCGAGATCTATCTGTCTCCTTTTCAAACTGCCATCAAACTAGCCCAACCTGGCGCCGTCATGACGGCGTACAACAAGGTCAATGGTACTCATGCATCCGAGAATAAACGACTTCTCGATGACATCCTTCGGAAAGAGTGGGGTTGGGATGGTTTGGTCATGAGCGACTGGTTCGGTACCTACAGCACCTCTGAAGCAATCCAGGCTGGACTCGACCTAGAAATGCCTGGATCTACCAGATTTCGAGGTCCAGCACTGACCCACGCCGTCTCGTCCAACAAGATTAAGGAGACGGAGCTCGATGACCGCGTGCGCAACGTTCTGAACTTGATCAACAAAACTCATGCAGGTGGAATACCAGAAAATGCAGCCGAAACCGACCTAAACCGCCCATCAGACAGAGCGTTGATGCGCCAGGCAGCAGCTGAAAGTATCGTTCTGCTGAAGAATGAGGGAAATAACTTGCCTCTCACGAAGGAGAAGCCAATTCTTGTCATCGGACCTAATGCGAAGATTGCAACATACTGTGGTGGTGGAAGTGCGTCGCTGAGGCCATATGCGGCAGTTACACCATTTGAGGGCATCGTATCGCAATCAACCTCTGATGTTTCATTCACACAAGGCTCTTTCGCGCATAAACTTCTTCCACAGATTGGATCAATTCTGCGAACTGAAGACGGAAAAGTCGGATTCTCTCTCAAAGTTTTCAACGAGCCACATGGGTCAGGCCACCGGACTGTGATCGAAGAACGACATCTCACGGATGCCAACGTATGGTTCATCGACTTTGCAAATCCAAAGTTGAACAAGACTTGGTATGCAGATATCGAAGGTATCTTCACACCAGATGAGTCGGCGAATTACGATTTTGGCCTATCCGTACACGGCACTGGGCGATTATTCATAAATGAACATTTGGTGGTGTCGAACATGGAGAACCAAAAGCCAGGCTCCGCGTTCCTGGGATCCGGAACCGTCGAAGAGAAGGGTACTATCCGTCTTGAGCAAGGTCACCAGTATAAATTGCTTGTACAGTGGGGCTGTGCGACGACATCACAGCTCACACAGAGCGGACTAGTTGACTTTGGTCAAGGTGGCGTACGCATAGGTTCTGCGGTCAGCTTGTCTCGAGAGCAAGCGATTGCCGATGCCACAAAACTCGCAACGCAAGTCGACCAAGTTGTCATCTTTGCAGGCCTGACCGGAGAATGGGAATCTGAGGGCTATGATCGTGAGAGTATGAATCTCCCTCCAGGCACCGACGAGCTGATATCTCACGTCCTTGATGCCAACTCCAACAGTGTTGTCGTCATTCAAAGCGGTACACCAGTGGCAATGCCTTGGATCAACAAAGCCAAATCTGTGCTTCAAGCATGGTTTGGCGGCAACGAGACTGGAAATGGACTCGCTGACGTCCTCTATGGGACTGTCAATCCTTCCGCAAAGTTGCCTCTGACGATTCCGAAACGTGTCAACGACAACCCAGCGTTTTTGAATTACCGTTCCGAAGGTGGTCGCACCCTTTATGGAGAAGATATATATGTTGGATACAGATGGTACGATAAAGTCGGTATCGAGCCACTATTTCCTTTCGGTCATGGTCTCAGCTATACGGACTTCAAAATCGACTCCCTGTCCATCGTGGATCATGCCACAGAAAGAGTCTGCAAGGTGCAAGTGACAAACACCGGGTCCGTTGCAGGTGCCGAGGTCGTACAGGCCTACATAAGCTCACCTGAAGCTTCTACTACAGCCAGTGGAATTCGACGAGCCACGAAAGAGCTGAAAGGCTTCAACAAGATCTATCTTGAGGCAAAGGCAGCCCGAGAGGTGACTATTCCTCTTGACATCCTGCGCGCGACAAGCTTTTGGGATGAGGCAAGGGATAGTTGGTGCTCTGAGAAGGGCACGTACAAAGTCTTGGTTGGATCAAGTTCTCAGGGCCCGTTCCTGGAAGCAGAATTTGAGGTTTCCAAGACTCAATGGTGGAAAGGATTGTGAATCAATGTATGAGCGTCTTTAGGCGCGCGATTGTTGGTTTGTTTTATCTGTGTCTACCCATGTCTGCAAGCTCTCAAAATCGGGTTTTCCTGACCTATCCAATTGCTGAAGTTTGTAGCCGAATTCCTGGAGGTACTGTTTAGCGCGGCCATAGAACCCAATTGGAGAGGAGTTTTCTCCGTTCCTCTCCAGGTACGAAAGAAGAGGGCCGGCAACGTCCCTAATCTTGTATATTAAATATGTTCCAAGAATGTCAAGGCACAAATGTGGAGTTGAGCATAACACTTGAAGCATTTGGCGACAGATTTCCTCTCTTTGTTCCCACTGAGAACTGGCCGTAAGCTGGAGAATCTCTTGTGGAGAGCTTGAAAAATCCGGTCTCGGAGAACTGACTTTAGGTGTGAGATAGTCAAGCTGCTCGATGATGGATGTCTGGAGCCAAAGATGTGTTGTATGTATGTCAGCACGAATCAGGCCAATCTGGAACTCTTTGTCAGAACTAACATCCGTGCCAAGTTCCCTGGGAGCCCATTGACGCAAGTACCAAGGTGCACTATCAAGCCGGTATTTTAGCTCGTACAGTCTCGAGCGTAGATGCGAGTGGTATGAAACAGGATCGATCAGACGAGTGCAGCGGCAGTGCACCTTCTTAGATCCACGACGGTTCTTGGAGGTAATTTCAGTCACTGCAATCAAAAACAACTCGGCCCGTAGTCTCAGTCCTGCAGCCAAACTCGGTTTTGCGGAGTCATAAAAACCTTATTCAATTTCTGTAATGTCTTCATCATCCTGTGGCATCGGAAGTAGCTCTTCCAAATCGATTTCGTGGAGGGTACTGCAATCAATGAAAAAAACTTTCTCCTTTCGGATGTTTTGCAATTCATAGTGCACATAACCATGCATCATGATGGCGAAGGCTTTCTTTCGTAGTTGGGTTTCAATGCAATTGAGCCCCGCATAGGCTGAAATGCGATGCAGCTCTAGAAGTCGTGCAAAAAGGACTGCCTCCATTTCCAGCAACCGAGATTTGTTGACATCTCCTACTTGGTAGAATGCTGAGTAAAAGAAGTATGCAGTAGCCCATTTGGCGTGACTGACTTCGTCGAAATACTGAGGAGTCCTCAATTGTACCGATCGGATATGACAGTACTGAACGACCTCCAACCGGCTCTGGATTAAAAGGGGGGTCGGTGCGCTTTGATATATCATAAGCTTCTCTGAATGATGTGCGATGGTGCTAGCACAAACTGCCCACACGAGAGCAAAGAAATTAGCATCATGGGCATGCCTATTCTCCCGAAAGTTCTTTAGGAAGGTCTGGCGATGTACCAGGGGTAAAATCGGATAAATATAAGTGAAAAAATCATCCACCATGTTGCTAATCAGCTCATTGGGAAACAACACGTCAGAGCAAGGGCCGTGTTGAACAGACGCTAGTCGCTGTGATTCATGGTCCATAGAAGATTGAGTTATTATGGTCGAGGTGTGGCCGCTTTCGACTTGATCGTGGATTTCAAGGCTGCCCGCAGAATCCGTATGAATATGGCCGTGAAAAGCCAGTCCAGGAGGGCACGAAAACATGTCGGAAGCTGCTTCGGCCGAAGATGGATCTTGAGGCATGGTCTCGGAAACGCCCGAGTTATGGGGAAATGTTAGCCCCGAGTTGCTAGACAGCGACTTCTGCATCTGCGTGTCCATATTCTCAATAAGTCTGCCATATGTCAGTTTCATAGAAGTGTCCGACGTGGTTTTCACCAGGATTCGAACGCACTTTCTCCCTGAACCCTTTGGCCCCCTTCGCTGAACAGGAAGATTGAAGGAGCAGTCGAGGTCAAGTTTTGAACATCTCATGCATTTGAGCCGCGAATCGGTCATGCTTTCTATTTCGATAGCATATCCATCTGGTCCTGTTGCAGCTGAGCGTCCCCCTTGTTGCAGTAGGAGCTCGCTTGGCTTTACGACTGGGAGACAGCGGACTTTTCTGATTCGGCATCCATCGCATGCGTGACGGCTCAGCTCCCGAATCTTGGGATTTGCCCGATCACTGAGATGAACACTGCTTGCGGGACTCTCCCTAGGAAGAGGGGCATTGTCTAGAGTCTCGAGTTCCTCCATGTAGATCACATGATCTGGAGGTGACCTGAAACAACGCTGGATGTTGACAGAAACTTGAGGACAGTTGCATTATGGAGGAGGAAAAGAGGGAAGTGCTGCTTAAGGCAGCTTCGAATTAAACTTTCTACTAGCAATCGCGACCTAGTGCTGTCACGTGCATATGAGACTTAGCACTGCCCTTTCATCTCCTCGGTGATCAGCGAACTCGACACGAGGCATCTTGGCTGCTCAGCTGGCCAGCAGCTGCTCTATGACCAGGATTCAAGTTCACTCGCTGCAGTGGGCCACGTCTGGCGCTCCAGCGAGGACCACAAGAGGGAGGGTTCCCCACTTTTTTGTTAGACATGCAGCAGAATCACAAGCACTGCTCCAGTAGTGCACGCGGCTGGTCAGTTGGTGGCTCACCGGCCAGAATGACAGGGTATGCAACTAATAAACGCCATCGACACTTATTATCAGGTTCTAGTCCCACGTGACCACCAAGCCGGAGTTTACCACCTCACCTTAGCCATTCTGGCCTGGAGCAGGTGCGATAAGCCGTGCTGCCTATTCCTGACGTACTACTCTATAGGTGTTTTCCTACCTACGGTTAGAGGAGGAAAAAGAGAATAATTTATACTTATCTATATAAATCGATAGATAATCTCACGATGCGTCAATCCCTACTACCCTTATAATCGTAGGACGTCGTTGTCGCCGTCGGCGACACGGTAAAGTCGTCGGGTTTTCGGCCCTTATCGCCACGTGACCCTGTTATCGGTTCGGCTTAACCTCGTTCACCAAGAGCGTGATAAGAATACGCGCTACACGGTTTACCCCCCATGCCTCGCATACTGTTCCACCTGTCAGTAAACCCCTTGACGGCCTAAGCCACAGTACCGGTCGCGACAAAACCCTTGTAGAACGGCCAGCGAGTTCCGATTTCCTCTTTTTCTCCGAATTCTTACGCTCTTGGCTACTAAGGTTAAGCCGAGCTAAGAAGGTAGTCACGTGGCGATAAGGGCCAAAAACTCGACGACTTCACCGTGTCGCCGATGGCGACATCGACGTCCTACGATCGTGGGAGTAGTACCGATCGATCTATATAGATAAGTATAAATTATTCTCTCTTTTCTCCTCTAACCATAAGTACTAAAACACCTATAGATTCGGCGTGTGAATCCTCCGATATATTACAATCCACGGCCGAATCTGCACCTCTGTCGATAGTATTTACAGTTAAACTGTGGATCCACCATGATGGCTTCCGTATTTCTTGATATGTTTGGTCTAGACAACCACGAAGGAGTCTCCCTCCTATCCGTGAATATTGCTTTGCCTGTTGTCCGAATCTCTGTCAGCGTCCCCGGCTTGAAATGCCGCCTCTTCAGAGGTTGATGCGATTCTTTTCTTTAACAGAAGCAACTTGGCTTAAAGGTCTCCTCCGACGTCCTTTAACCTTAGCCGCAATCCACACCCGAGTCGCTCATCCTGCCATCCGCAGCTGTTGCTTGGCCTGTTACAACGTGTGTTTGTCTGCCAGCGTTGATTCCTCCGAACATGCCTCAACCCACGCCCCAATATACACCTGGGTCGATCCTGGCCGCAATTAAAGTCTCGATTAGTCACGGCCTTGATGCTTTCGCAATTCATTTGGTGTGTTTCTCGCCCCAGGTGGCTCCCGCAATCCCTTTGATATGTCAGATCCAGGTCCTTGAAAAGATCCCATATGTTCCCCCGCCCCCCCCCCCCCCCAGACACCTCACGATACCCTTACCATAACGCGATCTCTTTAAGAGTTATACTCCGCTGGTGACTGCTGGAAGTTTATTAGCTGATCATGATATCGGAGGATGTCTTGTACTTGTATTTATCTTACCCGGGGGCCGTTGGGGCAGATCTGGGTGTCTCGCGGGTGAATGTAGGGGGCAGTGATGGTATGAGCTGTCTTGCGGGAGAATGTAGGCGGCACGGATGATATGGAAGAAGCCAGGAACTCGAAGGCGTAGGATAGATGAATATGAAAAGGCCAGTAGTAGAGACAAAGGTGCCGCACCCTGGCTGCGCGTCCGCACTGCGGTGGAAAATCTGCTAAGTCCCAACATCTGCGCCAAATTCGTTTCTTCCTCCTCTTCATACCCTTCCACCAACCCCGCCACCACCTCCTCCTCATCCTCCTGAGCAACCTGCTTAGATCTTCCTCTGAATCAGTAAGCCATTCTCTCTGGCGATACTTTTCCTCCGAAGAAACCGCGCTTTCACCAGACCGAGTCACTGATCAGTCGTCAATAGGCCTCCCCTCTCCCGCTTCGCAGCTTCGGCTGTAATCCTGCTCGCCTTTAAAGGTTCGTTTGCGAGAAACTCTGGTTCTACCAGCGCCCTCGTATAGCCTCGAATAAGTCCTGACTCTGTCAGGGCTATTCGAGATCTTCAAACATACGCATTCAGGTTTTTGAGATCCCCCACCACCAACGACAATGGCATCCCAAGACAACGACAATCGCGGGATGAAACGAAAGAGCTCGCTAGAGAAGCTGGATGAAGAGCACATTGCACGACAAGAGAAGAACTACCACGATGCTCAAAATCGGTTCTCAAGCCTGTCGGTCCACTCCGGCGCCATGGACATAGCCCAACCCAAGTTTCGCACCCTTGAGGAAACCATGGATATGGCCTGCCGCAATCTGGAGGCGAGAGAGCGTGAAGCTTTGGAAAAGAAGAGGGCCGAAAAGCGCCGACAAGATCAACCTGTGCCTCGAAGCCACCAAGAGATGCCTGACCCAGAGGGCCTTGAATATCGAGACCTTCCGGAGACGTTGAAGCAGATTCCCGTTGCTATACGTATCGACAAGGGTGGAGATGCGCTAGGTAGCGTGAGAAGTCTCGACAAGAGCGGAGGATTCGGAATTGCAATGCACTGGGACTTCGGCCGGAAATCGAACCCTGCGCTATCGCTTACAGTTTTCCGCTTGAAGAACATGAAGTCCGAAACACCCCTCTCGAAGGCCACGGCCGCGGAACGCTACAGTATCAGATGTCTGTGGTACCCTGGAGTCGAGCACGAGACCGCCGATGGAGAGTCCAAGTATGAGATCGAGACACTTGATGCTGAGAGTGGTCCCGAGGCAGCCACGGGCCTGGGCCTCACACCGCAAGAGATGAATCGACTTGTTTCGGTCAACTTCAAAGGAAACAGTGCGCAAATGGAGTTTGTGGGTGGCAACAACCAGATGGCTTCAACTATGAAGAACCAGAGCGACAAACGATGGGCCAACTTGATTGACCATTTGACACGCAATGAGAGTATGGAGCTCACGATTCTCTTCTTGGTGCCTGAGAGGCTTGGCCTGGATGCGGAATCTTATCTTTCCCAGACGATGATTTGCTGGGATTTTGTCATGGAGAATCGATGGAAGCCCTTCCACGCCTACTACTCCGAGGACAAGATCAACGTCCATCCGGAAATGTGCGACGTCTGGGACATTGGAAATCGCATGCTCGGGGTTTACAGGCCGGAAAACGGTCCCATGTTTACGGAAGTTGATGGCAAGAAGGTCTATCGCATGCCGGACAGCATTTCCACCTTCGGCAGTCGAGCTGTGAGGACTCTTGACCAATTCGCCATTGCTCACATGACCTCTGCAGTCCGACAATACCAATACGAGAACGGTGAGCTGGGTGCTCTATCAGCGGACCACCTCCCATTCTCCGTCTTCAAGACCGGCCGCGGAGTGGGCGCTGGTGGTAAGAAGAGTTCAAACCCCCAGCAAAAGGCGCAGGAGTCGACATACTACGCGATTCTCCACTACAGCGATGCAACCAAGGGTCGGATCCCACCCGAAGGATCCTGCTGGACCATCTCGTGGAAACAAATTGATCAAACCGGCAGGGAGATCCCAGTCGAGCAGGAACAGAAATGGACTGCAGTTGTCCGCGACTTCCGAGACGACGAGCGAGAGATCACCGGCGGTGCCGCTCTGTTCGTCTGCACCCGACCGTATAAAGGTCAAAAGGTCAAAGCGGAAGACCAATTCAGCAAATGCGGAGATACGCCGACTTATCTGGGCCTGATCGAGCTCGAGCCCAACCCGGTCCCCTTGAACCGTCAACTTGAAGCGATCAAGATGTTTGCCGACCCTAATCGAAAGGACTTGGATATCTTCCGCAACCCGCTGGTTTTCTCCACGGAGCAGCATGTGGGTAAACCGATCCCTGTCGTCGAGCTCAACGCCTACGACGCCAACGGCAGAGCAGACACGATGAAAACCGCCGAGTTCTCAGAGGCCTGGAGCCATGCTCTCCGGCTCATCGATCACCAGCTGAACGATAGCCAGCGGGTACTGCTCAAAGAAGTCTTGCCAAATCTGAAGCGTCGGACCCACGGGATCTTCGGCGGCTTTGGCTGCAAGAAGACCAGCACGATGGCTTTGGCAACCGTTCTCTTGGTTATCGTCGGCCACAAGGTCCTAGTGGTAGCTGCCGAGAACAACGCTTTAGACTGGTTCATCACAAAGTTGGAACAATATCGCACCAGCCTGCTCGACCTTGCCATGAAGGCCGATACTAACTTCGAGGTTCCGGATTTCGCAGATGATCTTGCAAACCAGCAATACCTTCGGTTTTTGCCGCCTGCCATTGACCATGCAGCTGCTCGACAGGGTCTCTGCTCCGAGTTTGATGATGCAACTCCGGACGAGCAGGTGACACTCAGTCGTCAAGACAAGAAAGCCTACCTCAAAGACACCAAGCTTGTCGGGCTGCTTGCTGCCATTGAAGCTGAGGAGACAGCCGCCAAGAAGCACACGAGTGTCCTTCTTGCTGCAGACTTGGATGCCGTCGAAAAGGAACGAATCAAGGCCACATCGAAGAAGTCTATCGAGTTCATAGATGAACTAGCTGCCCGAGCGCGTCGGATTCGTGCCGACTATGAGCGAATCCAGGCCTCTGATAGAGAGTTTACGTTCCCCGCCCGCAATTCGATGACCTACCTCATGAATCAACTGAGGAAGCGTGTTTTGACCGACACCGATCGCGCGGTATTGAAGAAGTACGACGATGCGCTCTCGCTGGTTCAGAAGCTCGGAGATCAGAGCAAACCCAAGGAGCGTCGAACAGCCATCAAAGCCCTCGCCGAATCCCAAGACGACTTGAGCCATCTGGTCCTGAAATCGGTCGACGTCGTGGTTACGACATATGTCAATTCGTTACAGGATAACATTCGGAGGTCCTTTTATCCGACATTGGTCATTGACGAGGAAGCAAGCCGAACTCCTTTGCGATTGAGTGTCATGACATGTGCATTCCCCTCGATCCAAGTAAGATTGTGCACTGGTGACCCGAACCAGCTTCAACCACTTGTCAAGACGAAACAGCTGGACGAGTTCACCGAGTTCGCATCGACATCCCTGCTAGACACCCTGATTAAAAAGGGACTCGGCGTTAGCTGGCTCACCGAGCAGAACCGCTGCCATCCCTCGCTTTCGACGTTCCCCAACCGAAAGTTCTACGACGGGAAACTGACCGATGCGACTAACATGAAGAATGACAATGGGATCCGCGCCTGTTTCCGAGACTTCGCCAAAGTCCGCCTGAACAAAGATCTGTCTGCTGGGCCTAAGCGTAAAGAGACTGAGCAATTCCTCGCCGTGGACGTTATGTTCTCTGTCGCCACTCTCAAGGAGGGCACATCATCCCTTGAAAATTGGGGCTCGGCCGAATCTCTTGTCAGATTTTTACGCGAACTCCAGAAGCATAGGATCACTTACAATGGCACGGAGGTCATGATTCTCCCCGAACACGTTACGATCTTGACCTTCTACAAGGAGCAATGTTCGCGCATCAAGTACTTTATGCGCAAGTACGACGTCCGAGCGAAGGACGTGATTACCGTCGATGCCGCCCAGGGTATCGACAATAAGATCACCCTTCTCGACCCAACCGCGACAGGACATGGACGCCAGTTGGCCAACGTGGTCAACGGAGACGGAGATTCCACAGAAGGTGTTCACATGCGCCTCAGCGAGCATGTCAAGTCTCGGTTCCGATGGAATGCCTTTTTGACCCGCTGCATCGACGCCTGTGTGGTCTTCGCAAACTTCACCTCCTTCAGCAATGCTGTCAAGAATGCTCCGAAACATGACAAGACCATTCATGTCATCCAGAGCTTACTTCAAGAGATCCATGATCGGGACGTGTTGGTAACAGATGATATCGAGGATCAAAACCCGGTCGTTCAAAATCCTGCATCGGAGAAGGCGCGCAAGGCCTATGAGGACCTCAAGAGGGATGCTCAGGACCGGCTGAAATGGTTCTCGACGTACCGGGACAACACTAGGCATCAGCGTCAATACCTGCCCGCCGACAGGAAGGAGCCGGGGACGGTCCGTTTCAGTGGCCCGGGTTTCGCCGGACCGTTTGGGCTCTTCCCGACTGAGTTTCGAAAGGACGTCGAGACTCGGGCAGAAACAGGCACCATCGCGAAACCGGATCCCAATGCCTTCGCTCCAACCGATGATCCCAAGACTGCGGCCAAGAAAGCAAAGAAGTCGCGAAACAACAAGGCAAGGGCAGAGCGGGATGCAGCGAAGGACGCCAATTGAGTGGTCCTGACCTCCTAGGCGCCGAGGCCTGACCGAAGTGGGAGGAAGGGTGGGGGGTTTTTTTTTTGCGCGGTTGTGACCAGCGGTCTATGTTGGTCACGCCGTGGGTGGGTGGGTGGGCAAAAAGAACCGACAATCATTGCGGCGATGGATCTAGCCTGTTCCTGGCTAAAATGCGCAAGGAGATTCGAATGGATGTGTGAAGATGAAGCTGTGAAGCTGTAGGAAGGAAGTGGTATCTACCTGGTCACGTAGCTAGTCACGTGTGGGATATCCAGATAAAGGATCCAACGAACACAGATGGCCAATACACTCTAAGTATGGAAGCAGGATGGTTCTCAAGAGGACGCCAACCAGATATTAATGAAGGATACTAGTTGATGCAGCAGCCTCAACATATGAACCCTTCACAAACACAACTACAGACAAACCTCACAAAACCCACAAGTACACTCTTCCTGAGTCTCCCGATCCAAGAACTCATTGACTAGCCTGGCGCAATCTTCATGAAACTCGAAAAGGAAGCCGTGGCCGGAGACAGGGTATATATGGAGCTGAACATTTGGATTTGTTGGGGAGATCTTTTGCCAAAGCAAGACACTGTTTTGTTCAGGAACAAGACGGTCTTGTTGACCAGAAACAATCAAGGTGGGACATTTGATCTCATGGAGTCGATCATAGGAACCTTCATCACGATGACCGTGACCATGCCATCTCATCATGGCCATGATCTGACCGTCGACGTCGTTGGTGGTGACAAAGGGAGCGCCCAACGAAGAAGGGGTGATGCGACTCCACCACCTTTGACCCAGTATCTGCCTTTCCTCGCTGAGTCCAAAATATCCGGCCAGGAATCCGGCCTTGATGTCGCTGTCAGAGGTTGCGTTTGTCAGGTTCTGGAGATACTGCATGTCGCCGGGCTCCAAACCTGGACCTTCGCTCGGTGCCGTTCCCGCAAGGACCAATTTCCGTACCATGGCTGGTGCTTGCAAGGCCATCATTTGGGCGATAAATCCTCCCATACTGAATCCGAGGACATCAACCTCGTTGTATCCGAGAGTCTTGACGAAAGAGATGATTTCCTCGGCCCAGAACTTGAAGCACAGGCCTTCTTCAGATGACTTTGACGCCTCCGGATTCGTAGACCCTTGGTTGTCGAGAAGGAGGAGCATGCGGCGAGCAGCCAAAGGATTGATCAGGGCGGGGTCCCAAAAATCAAGACGCCCCCGGAAATGAGTAGGCATTAACAGTGGAACATCTTTCCCTGTTCCAAAGAGGCGGTAGGCAAACGTGCTTTCACCGACTTTGAGGAACTTGACCGGAGCAGTAGTATAGTTGGCCATGTTTGGGCTGCGACGACAAAATCATTGTTGCTGGCTTCCAACGTTTAAGTATTGGTGTTTCTGCCATCGGTCTTCGTGTTTCTCGCATGGCAGACGCTGCGCTGCGCTTATTCATCAACAGCCTCTGAAGCAACTCCAAACCCATGCCTTTTTCATCTATCCCAACCCAACTAAGCAGTAGCCCCGCACCGAAGCCCGAGCGCGTTTCTCATTTGTCCGCAATGTTTGGTGTCTGGATTTGGTGAATGTGGGGTCACGACTCCAGTTGGAGCAAACCCATCACATGGGGATGTGGAGGTCTTCAATTCCATAAAGTCCAGGTATTACGGCCTCATTCGATAATCTCAGCAAAGCCGCCGCAATGGGTTCCGCCGATTACAAGATCCCTGTTCGATATGAAGACCCCGAATACCAATCAAATCATCGAAAGATCTTCTCGGGATCTCTTCTCACTCCTTTGGAGACTATTCTCCCACCAGGGGTGAGCCAAATCGATTTCGACAAAGCCATTGCCGAGTTCGAGACTGTCGTTGGAAAGGATTACACTTTTCGAGGACAGTCCTTGGAGGAATATGTCGATCCCTACGAGCTGTGGGAGAAGGAGGGCAAGCGCAAAATGCCGAGCGCGGCGGTCTGGTGAGTCTGAAGGACTTCAAGATTGGACAGTCGATAATGTGTGCAGTCCGAGTTGTATTGAGGAACTCCGGGGAGTACTGGCAATTGCCAACAAGTTTGAAATTCCGGTTTGGACGTTCTCTCGGGGGAAAAACCTGGGGTAAGGAAAACTTCAACCGATTTGTTGCGAAGCTGACCTTTTAGCTACGGCGGACCAGCCCCAAGACTCAACGGGTCTGTCGCGTTGGATCTTCATCGGATGAACAAGATCATTGAGGTCAACGACAAGTTCTCGTACGCGGTTGTTGAACCTGGAGTCACCTTCACGGATCTTTACCAGTATTGCGTAAAGAACAAACTCCGAGTGTGGCCAAGTGTTCCATCACTGGGTTGGGGGAGTGTGGTTGGAAATGTAAGCCAACTCTCCCATTGTATTTCCCAACTAACATGATAGACTGTGGATCGAGGAACCGGGTTCACACCAACAGCGACACATCATCAACACATCAGCGGAATGGAGGTGATGTTGGCAGATGGTGATCTTGTGAGGACAGGACAGTTTGCCATCTCAAATTCCCCTTCGGCGCATTTGTCCAAGTTCACCTTCGGTCCATCAATTGAAGGGTTGTTCCTGCAGAGCAATCTCGCGGTGGTGACCAAGATGGGGATTTGGCTTCATCCACAACCTCAGGCGTATATGTCTTGTTCGTTTGACATGCCAAACTTCGAAGATGTTGAACTCATTGTCGAGATTTTTGGCGCCCTCCGGAGAGACGGATTGTTGCCGAACACTGTTTACGTTTCCAACATTGTGGAATGGTTGGGAATGACCGGTAAACGCGCCGAACTGTGGAAAGGCGAAGGACCGATCCCGGACTGGCGACTCCGTGAGCTTCAAAAGGAGTTGGACTTTGGTTATTGGAACGTCAAGTTCGGCCTTTACGGCGCGAAGGAAGTTGTCCAGTCTCACTTTGACGAACTCAAGAGAATCATTGGCGAGAAAGCACCAGGATCAGTACATCGACTTCGCGGCCAGCTCTTCTCGGGGGAAAACAATGAGCTCTTGGAAGCCGCGGCAGTTCCAGAAGCTCACGGAGGATTTTTCGTGGGCGTTCCCAGCTTGTGGAGTTTGCCGATGATCAAGTATCGTCTTCCAAAGGAGCAGACTGGCATTGGTGCTCACTCGGACTATTCTCCCATCATTCCATCGGATGGAAAGACGGTCCTCGAGTGGGTTCGTACTGCTAAGCGGGTTTGTGAAGGTCAGCAATTCGACCTGTTCTGCGATTTCTTCATGCATGAGCGACATGTCATCTTTGTCAACATGATGGTCTTCGACAAAGCCAATCCGGTGCATCGAAAAGCGGTGGACACGACATTCCGTCAATTGTTGAAAGAGGGCCGGAAAAGAGGGTTCAGCAAGTACCGGTCTCACGTCAATTATATGGGTATGATTGTTTCCTCAATTTCAAGCAGTCTTTCCTGACCATTGCAGATATCGTCGCCGATACTTATGACTTCAATGACCATGCATATCGGAGGTTTGTTGAAAGATTGAAGGTCGGTCACCGTGGTTTCCGAGTCGATGTTCAGTTTGCTGATTTTTTCCAGGACGCCCTTGATCCGAAAGGGATATTGTCTCCAGGGAAGCAGGGGATTTGGCCGATGAAGTACAGGAAATTCAGAGAACGACTCTGATTTCCGTAAAACTCGACGGACAGTGAGAATAGACACCTTCAAATCGGTAAGGAGTCGAGACTCGAGGAGGCCGTGTTCAAAGAACGCCTGAACGTGGTCAAGAAGGGTGATCCCGTCGCTCTTGGACAACAGTAAGCCGCGGAGAAGAGTGTTCATGGAGTGTTCTCCGTCGTGAGAGTGGACCTGTCGTCCGTAGTAGATTCAAAGTTCATCATCCTCGCAAGTGAAAGCACTCCTCATAACCGTGGCATTGGCATAAAGAAAGACGACAATGTGATATGGTGATAAGTTTGAGTAGCCTCTTCCAGAAAAGATCCAACTCCCCGACCATATCTGACATTTGGAAGGCCGGTCGGGCTTCCTGGGGAGGCCATCTCTTTGGACGTCCTCAATGCTGGGGTTGGAAGATATACGGAAGCCTGCTTGATTTCGGCTCCCAATGCCGGATCATATGGCGATTTGACGAAAAAGATTCGAATTTCCCCAGTGTCCCAGTATTGGTGATCTTCCCATATTCGAAGACGTTGTCCCTCGGGGATGTCGCCAGCCTGACTGACGTTGAGACCTTCTTCTTCCAATTCCATCAAGACCTGCAAGATGGTGCTTCCTGCGCAGCCTTGGAGATCACCCTCTGATCTATTGGTTTGGGCGAGTAGATTAATAGCTGCACGTCGTATGACCGGGTCACGACATCGGCCGGCAACAAAGGCCAACGTGTCAATGACGCCGGAATCGATACCAAATGAGACTCGCCTAGGGGCTCTCACGGGGGTGCCTATGGCGGTCTTGTAGAGTTCCATGATTTCGGCGAATCTTGAGGTGTGACAATCGTAGCTGGATTCATCTTGAGTATCGAGAGTGTCAAACAGAATGGAAGCGGCCAATGCCGCGGCCTTGAGAAGCCTTTTTGATGTGACCAGAGTTTCGTAGCGTTCTGGAGCCGTGATGCCCGTCCCATCGAGGACATTCACCCAATTCGCGAGCAGAGCTTGAACCTGCAATCTCTCATCACCAACGAAGACGGATGGATCAATGTTTTCCTGGGCCCATTCAACGATTTGTTCGAGCTTGTTTCTCGCCTCCAGTAAGTTGCTGAAGCAAGGCATGGGTTCAGGCGCCGGCAGACGGCCGTCCAATTTCTTCCGCTTGATAGCGGCACTGAGGGCCAAGGCGGAAGGAATATCGACAATACTACAAAACCGCATGCGCAGCCGTTCGATGATGGGACGGAGGAAGTTGTTCAGAACGGTCTTCTCGCTCTCGGAAAGAACAAGATCACCAGAGAGGAGACGTTGGTCGATATCGGTAACCAGGCTGTGGCCAGACTTGAGCAATTGGTACGCGGTGTGACTGTCTTGCAGATTTTGCAGGCAGATGAAAATTATGCAGGAGATCAGGGTTGCGATGTCCGAGACGGCGGTCTCAAAGGCCATTCGCGAGGCTTTGGTACTCTGATGGAGGGCCAATTGTCTCAGATTGGATCCTTCATCGGACTCTCCGTCGATTTCGGAGGATTCATGAAGCGCACCGAGGGCAACAACTCCGTGGAGAATAGAACGGTTCACATGGCAGGCTTGGAGGATGAGTTTGTTCCAGAACGACGCGTCCCTCCAGCCTGACCATTCGGGCCCGGTCCTCTGACAGAAGAAGGCCAAACTTCGTGATTCCTGAGGCTCGAGTCCGGGGAATGTGCTCACAGTTTGGAGTCCCGTGGGGGATGTGAAGGTGGGTGAAGACAGTGTGAGCAACAGAGTATTGTCCGGAACGTGGTTTGGAACATTCGTATCCAAGCGAAGTCCTCGCGATTTGACTGCCGGAGAAGCGGTTTCCCTTGTGGACTTGACGGCTGCGGCGTCCTGCGCTGCTTTGGCCTTTAATTGTCTTTCGTGCTGGACATGTTTGCGAATCTGCCGTGTCTCTGCCTTGGAGCTGCGCGAGAGGACCGTTGAGGCGATATCCTTGTTAATCCAGAGTAGTGATTCGGGCATGCTGGAGAGAAATCAATGCGCGGACGAAGAGGAACTGCTGAAACTGGAATCTGGGAGCATCATCGCGTCATGATGAAGAATTGAGCGACGACCTCTTAGGCCGACCGTTCGAAGGCGCACGGGTCGAGTTAGAGAACAAGTTGAAACTTGGGTTACGAGAATCGGGATATCGGAGACAAGATGCGCCGTTTCAGATGGGCCGCGACCGAAGTGGCGTACGAATGATCATCTTGGCACTCTCCAAGACTTGCACTGAAGTGTTTGCAGTCGAATCGCGTCGTTCTCCAAGACCCCTCACACGAAAAGGCCGCGTCTGACTCTGCTTATCGGGAGAGAGGAGGGCCCTTTTCCGGTCTGACCACGCGGCCTATTGAATCGGCTTTCTCCAACTCGCGGTAGGACACACAACACGAAACACCGGACGCGTAACACGTTAACTGACAGTTTGTGGGGATGGAATTCAATAGGAGGTACAGAACGGCATCTTCCGATGTACAGTACAACTCATCTTCATGACTTCAACTCCTGCGGCTCGATCACCTTCTCCTGCTCTCGTCCTTCGCTAGTCTCCGATTCCTTTCCCTCCAAAACTTCGCTGCCTTGGTGTGTGTAATGAACATTGATCCGCGGCCCCTTGAACCATTTCCGACCGTCAATCGCGTACCAAGACATGGCCAGAAGCATCGAACCTCCGTAGATGAGGGAAGTCCAATTCATTGTTAGAGGAGTCAAATCCTTGCCCTTGACGGCCGGGAAGCACAGCGCGGGAACGATCAGCAACCACCATCCAACAGCAATGGCTCCCAATGGCTTTGACCACCGACCAAGATGCCATGGTCCTGCAGAAGGGAGTCAGCGACATGTGGTAAGAGAACACGAGAGAACTAACCTGGTTTGAACCGGCCATTGTCGAAGAACAGCTTCAACGCGACCGGGGTGGTGAAGGCCGTATACTGTGCAATAGCTCCCAAACTGAAGACAGCCCCAATGGCGACCGGGCTGGCAAACATCAACAAGCCCAGCAAAGCCGAGACGAGCAGAACTCCCCAAGTGGCATACACGGGAGTCTTTGTTCGGGGATGAATCTGTCTCCACCACCTCGAGCCGGGAATGGCACCGTCACGAGAATAGGCAAAGATGACTCGAGTCGCGGTGATTGTGCATCCTTCGCCGACAAAGAACTGGGCGATGATGTTGAGGGAAAACATGGCGAGACCGGCATTCTTCCCCAGAACCTGAAGACACAAGCTGCCGAACGGCTGACCATACTGACCGGCCACGACATCGTCGATATCCTGCACAGTATACACGATGACGTAAATAATCGCCCAACCCAACCACAGGCCAAATTGCGCGGTCATGACAATGGCGCGAGGAGACGCGATGTTGGCATTGCTGCATTCTTCCGAAAGGTGGAACGGCGCATCGTAGCCAGACATGGTCCAAATGGTGGTCAAGAATCCCATGATGGTGGCCCATCCGATCGGCCACTCGGTTCCATTCTTGAACTCGGTCCAGACAGCGTGACTGTTGTTCGTTTTTGGGTGGTTGATGGAGCCAACCGGGAACCAAATGAGGAAGATAAAGACGACCACAATGTTGAAGACTGTGCCGACTTTGTTGACCCAACCGATGAACCAGGTGGACTGCATGGTGACGAGGCCATTGAGCACCAGCAGGAGCAGCAAGGTAAGGTAGACGTGCCATGTTTTGGGTTCATAGTCAGGATTGGCGATCATCCCACAGGTAATCAACATGGACGCCAGCGCATAATTGACTGAGCACGGCCCGGTGACGAAGCCGCAAAAGTTGGACCAACCCACGAACCAAGATGCCATGGGACCCCATCCCTCCGGGGCAAGGACGGCGGACGCATAGTACAGACCTCCAGCGGTGGGCATGCTGGAGCACAATTCGGCCATGGTGAAGGCGGTGGCCTGGATAATGAGCGCGGCCACGAGCCATCCCCAGATGGCACCACCAGTTCCGGAGTATCCAAGACTGTAAGCGATGGTGGATGCGATCGACGGGAGAAGACCCAGGACTGAGAAGGAGACGGAGAAGGATTCCCAGATGGTGAAGTCACTATTGAGTTCAGTGATTGTTGTTGAAGATTGGAGGGAACGAACCGTTTGAACTCCTGCTTGTAACCCAACGCGCCCAACGTCACCTCATCGTGGGTAGCACCCTCTTCGATGACCGCATGTTCACCAAGTCTGGTAAAGACGGAGGTGACACCCACGGTATTCTCGTCGACGACGGTGATGGATCCTTTTCGCGCGGTCGCCATGGCTGCTGGTGTTGAAGATACAGCTCGGGAGGGGTTGAAGAGAGCTATTTAAGTCGTCATGGGAGGACATGGTAGCGTGATTGCGTTCAATGCATTTACCGGGCATGATAAGACGGTGTCTGTCAGGTCGGGCGGCCATCCCGCATACAGCAGGAGGTGTGTTGATGCGAGTCGACTTTGGCGAAAGACCAACAGACGGACAATGGCCGATCAGAGCGAGAGATTGAACAATTGGTTGGAAGCGAGGGAGAGAGAGGACAATTGGTCGGAAGCCAGCTCGAGATAGTAGGTTTGCCTAGGCGCTTGGCATACCAAGCTTGTTGAAGAAGCAGGGCTTATCAGTAGGGTCTGGAGCCGGGGTCACTACTCCTAGTCTGTTTAGACATCAATTGAAGATTGGGCCCGCGGGCTTGGACACGGCTTGTCGAGTCTTGTCCTGCATTTCCCAAAAGTCCAAGTGGATCCAGATGGTCGACACACACGAGCCTCGAGCGTGATAAGCGGCATGGTGATTTGCTAGAGTTGAATCTCGCCTCGTCTAGCACGACCATGTGTCGGAGGCGTGGCATTGTGCTATCAAGGGTTCTCGAGCTTGTCGCCATTCTCCGTGGCATGCTTGCAACATTCGAATCGTCTGGTCGGTATCCGAGGCTATCGAGCAGATACGGAAGGCGAGAATCTGTCGGCAGTGGAAACGCGAGTACCTTTGCGAGGAACAGACATCCGCAGGTCCCGGTGTCTCTGGGGCGAGATTTACTAGGCAAAGCCAGGATTTTCGAGTGTGGTGAGCCCGAATCCTCCCACGTATTCCTCGGGCGAGGAGTCCAATTGCTGGAAGAACGCAATCTTGGCAATGAACTGGCTATATGCCAGCTGACGACCCGGGCTTCTGAAGGCACGGTTGCGCCGATCCACGTCGTTGTGTCTCGCCCTCGCGAGAACTGGTGCGACTCTGTTGACTGCCGAGGTTGTGGCTGGCGAGCCTGCCCTCTGGTGAGGCATCGCGGCGTGGACGAGTTCGGCCAGTAGATGTAGAAGGATCGATCAGCGCCTCACGTTCACGTCGTGATTCTTGAAGTGTAGGCGTGGGCGAAGCCTCATCATCTTGACGTGGCTGGATGGCATGATCTGGGCGAATTTCAGTCTGCAAGCTAGGCGGACCGCGAGGAAGGATTCGTCTGAAGACACGTGCTGAGGAGGCCGTACTCGTAGTATGAGCCGGATGGTGAAGAAGGACTTGGAGTGAAAACACGTCCTGATGAGGCAGCAGTAGGACGCAGAAGACTCGGAGTACGCTGAGGCGGACCAGGGGCAGGCGAGTCTGCTTTGCGCTTGTTTGCATGAGCACGGCAGGTAGCCGTGGCCAAGGGTGCGCGTCGGTCTACCTCCTTGCACCGCATCGATCAACAGCCCACCTACCTAGTTGGGCGAGTTGCTCATCTGTCACCCCCTTCTGGTTCTGTCAAGAGGCTGACAACACTCTGGTGTACAACTACGTGGTAATACATATTGGTTCAAGGCGGATGGATGTCTTCTTATGTACAGGGAGCCAAAGAGCCTGATCGTGTCGCTCTTCTGATCGTGGATCTATTTCTGTCCGTTTAAATCGTGGGTATTCATCACTGGTAAAAACATCACAAAACACCTAGACAAAACTTCCACCTTGTGGACTCGTGGGCTTCCAACTCTGTCGGCGCCCAGTGGCCCTTAATCTTCTTTCTTCTCTCTCCCTTTTGCTCTGTTCTTCGAAGCGTCGCCGATGGGGCTCGCCGTCCGAGCCTTCAGCAAACGAATACTCGGGAGGATCTTCTTGTTCGTCACTCAGTCTTTCGCCCGCGGACACTAGGACTGGGGGAAGCCTTCCATTGTCCGGGCGGGAGCCATGGCCTTGCCTCTGCTGAAACTGGTTCGTCGACGAAGTCGGGAAACGGTCCAATGCTGCTGGTGTGGCTCTGGCCTGTGTTGGTCCTCCTCCCACCATCGTCCCCGGGACCGGGATTGGTCTCTGGTCGTCGAGATTCGGTGGAAATCCCCGTGTGACCAAAGCCGGAGGAAGATAAATCTTGGGCGGACTTGGTCTTTTCCGACTGCTCGTCGGCGTTCGTGTGGGTGACGCCCGGATCGGACTGGAAGTCCTCTCGTTCGGAAGAGTAACGGGGTTCGTTATCTGCCAGCCATGATCCTCGTCAGAAGATGATGGAGAAGGGGGGTATTGATAATCAACGCTTGCAAGAGAGCTGGATTGTGAATGGGAGACAGGAAGAGCAGATGGATGAGAGCGCGCAGCAGGGTGAGACAATTGATGCTCGAGCAGGGGGAGGTGGGAATCACCCTTGACAAGTCCCAATCTTTCTTCCTCCGACGCGTTTTTGATGGCGCGTCTTTGCGAGTGGCTGCTGGTTCTTTGCAGGAGAGACGGTCTGGGATCGACGTCGGGCGTGCGGGAACTCGACCGGAGGAAATTGAAGGAGAACTGCCGTCTTGCTTCGTGAAGTGGTCTAGGTGAGGGCGATGGGGAGGGTTTCGAGGGAAGAGGTTTCGACCGGGGTGAGGGATGGGCTTGTTCTTTTAGTTTGCCGGGAGGCATCCCATAAATGCGTTCTTGGGCATCTTCCAGGCTGCCTGGGCCATACGGAACGATGGGCGATTCGAGGCTGGAGGAATGGACCTTGATATCGGTCAGGGCCACTGGGTGTAAAGGACTGGGTAGAGCCGTTGGTGTCTTTCTGGCATCTTCCGGACTCGAGTGACGGATGACGCTTTGTGCACGGGTGCGCAGGTTCTCAAAGAATCCCGGCCCTTGGTCGTCTTGCTCTTCATTTGGATCGGGGAAATGTGACATGCCGAGAGGTGGGTGAACAGTCTTTCTTCGCACGACCGAGCCGGGCTCGCCAATGATGGTTTTCCTCCTTCGAAGTCCGTCCCATTCCACAATCTCATTTTCACGCAGTGGCTCGAGTTGGTCCTTCATCCAATCTTCCCGCAACCGGCGAGCCTCCTCGTGTTCCATTTTCTGTCGTGAAAGGGAGAACCTCCGGATCAAGGCCGCCGTGCCACGGATCGCGTCGGCTTTGGGCTCGCTCTCGGGCTGTTCGACTTCTGCGATTTCTCGGACCTGGTTCAAGTCGCCTTTGAAAACGGCCGCATCAGGAACATCCTTTGCGGATTTGGACATTTGCAAGAGCACCACTCCGGCGCAAATCTGGAAGAAGCCCATGATGACCGTCGTGATTGTCATGGCGGTACCCTTGAAGCCGCGGAACAAGATGGCGGAGGTAACAATGGTCGCACTCGTGAAGATAACGTAGTAGGTCGGCGTGACCAAGGCGGCGTTAAAGATATTCAGGGCTTTCTGGGGGGATGTCAGCGATCGTCTGGATAAGGGGAGATAAACTCACATTGAGGTAGATGATCTCAGTCAAGAGGGTAGCCACCACGAACACCAACAGAACGTACAGAAACCATTGATTGAACTGAGGTTTCCCGCCAGCTTGAGCCACAACTGCGCTTCCCAAACCTTGGGTGGCAACGACACTGAGACCTCCGATCAAACTGCAGATGCTGAGATATACCAACATACTCTTCTTTCCATACCTCGGTGCCACCCACAGGGCAATGAAGGTACAGGCCACAATGATGACCCCGGCATAACTCAGAAACCCGGGAGAGATGACAAAGTGTTGCATGTCTTGAATGTCTGCCACCGCGCTTTGCTCTGGAGCGTTGAGGACAATGACGATGCTGCCAATGATGCAATTGAAACAGCCCACCTTGCCGACAAAGCTCAGCCGCTCTTTGAGGAAGATGGCAGAGAGAATCGTGGTTACCACGACGCTCAGAGCCCCCAGCGGAGTAACAAGGATGGCATCCACAAACGCATATGCAACAAAGTTGCATATCTCTCCCACAATCATCAATGTCATGCCGGCCCACCAGTACAGGTTCTTCAGATATCCATAGCCTTCGCCCGCTTCTTCATTGTACTTTGCATTGGCCTTGAGAAGTCCCACCTTTTTCAAAACGAACGAGGTTCCGATAAAGAGGCCCGACGCGACCGCGAGTGTGAGGCCGACTGCCTTGTAGACAGGCGGGCGACCGGCGCCATTGACAGTGGAGGATGTGGAATTGGCCGTCTCGTTTCGCGTTACCAAGGTGTGAGCAACGGCCCAGATCTGAGGAGGGACGGCGTCCATGATGTTTCGCAACGGCGGGATTTGGAGAGCGATCGGATTATGAGGGTATGGCCATGGGCGCAAGACGGGTTGGGAAATCGAGAACAGGCGATGAGCGTTTGTTTTTCAATTGAGTGCGCGAAAAGGTCGGACGAGTATGTACAGCGCAATAATCACCCGCGAGAAACGAAATGGTGTCGCAGGAATAGGAGAAAACGAGGACAGAATCATGATACAGAAAGTGTTCGGGAAAACAGTGGAGAGAAGGAGGCAAGAGAACAGGAGCTGAGATCGACCATTCACTGACGCAGAGTGGCTTGCTTAGCGCTGAAAGCCACGAAGGAGGTTGGCTGCCAACAGGGGATCGACCGGGGCGGAGCCTGTTGAGTGGGTGCGCCGCCCCCAGTTGCCAGTTTGGCAGCTTGCCCAGGGCCTAGATGAACCTGGGTCAGCAGTGCGACTTTGCCCAAAAGCCCATCCCACTTCTCGATTCTCGCACCTCGTTGCTGGGTTCCCTATGCTTCGCGTCCTTTATCGATAACGCCGCCTCTCGACCACGCCTACCAGCCACCGCGGCACCTACTCGCAGAGGAGCAATACCAACGTGACCCCCGATGATTCGGTACTTCCTTATGATCTATTTCAGGATTCGACGCGCGGAAGGATTTGTCTCTGTACAGAAGAAAGTTTGCACACGAAACCTCTCGAAACTTTCTGGGTTGATATGACCCTCCTTGTCCTGCGACGCGTAGCGAAGCAGTTACTATCTGCAATAAGGAGGATTTCGGTTCATGAAAGCGCACATGCTGATTGGTTACACCCTATCGGGGCTTATCGATTGGCTGCTGGGAGGACAGGTAACGTGACCATACCAGAACCACCTAACGGAACATAGTTCCTCCAGCCCGATGGGTGTTCCTTCCCACCAGCAAGTTTGCACTCGCCATCGCATCCTTCCAACTGAAAAGGCGTCGAATTCACACCCTCAAAGTGGTCAAATCGACTCAGGATCATCAGTAAAGGACCTGCTCGAAACGATACTCATACTTTGCTTGAAATAGGAAGAGATGTCCAGGAGCTTGGTACCCTACCATTGGGCCCACCTCAGCCCTGGGCCCCTTCAGACGACCAGACCCTCTCGGAACCCCTTCCCAAGACCCTGGAGACGTCCGAACGGGTACAAGCTGCCTGCAAACGAAGCACCTAGGCGAATCCAAATCTAAGCGAGGGGGAACAATTGTTAATACATGCGCGACCTGTCGGGATCGAGGTCTACTGAATTTCCACAAACGGACAGCCAATGATCAATTAACTCAAAAGCCTTCTCACTTCGCTCCACCGACCTCAGCCTCGCCGGGACGTCCGTTTGTCCCGATTCTTCCCCGTGGTTCAATTTTCCCCTTTGGAAATGAATTAAGACCGGCAAATACTTCACCGGAGACGAGTTTCGACAGCCAGAATAACGGCAGCTCACGAGAGGGTGAATCCCAAAGACGGCAAGCGATTCAACTGCCCAAGTTACAACTGCCGGACCCTCCTCTTGGCCTCAATGACCCCGATCGGAGGACAAAGCCTGCTCTGAACAATGTCGACTGGGGAGACTTGAAAGACTTCCATGAAGCATTAAACGAGCACCAGTTGACCCAATGCATTCGGTGCAAGGAGAGATGGTTTAATTTGGACGTGGCCTCCGACGGCATCTGCGCGCGTTATCAACGTGTGGACAAGAGATTCCATGACAATCAACCTTTTCTATACTCTACGGAAAACTATCTGGACCCCGGGCCAATGGTTGATACTCTTCCAGTGTTGAGTCAAATCGAGGAACTGCTGATAGCACGGGTGCACGTGTTCATCGAAGTTCGACAAGTCCGAGGTGTTCAGTACGGATACGAAGGGCACATCATCAATTTCATCGTCTCATTGGTGAAAGAGATTGGTCGGCAAGGGAGGTCTGTCATCTTCTCATTGACCTACCTCTCTCCATTGGTAGTAGAGTCGTTCAATCCGTACCGCCGTCCTGAAGAGTTCCAGGCTACCAATTTTCGCAATATTGTCATGGCTGGCGACTTCTTTCAGCTACCACCTGTCTTGATGAAGCCCTTGTTCTCGGACGCTCAGCTGGTTGACCCGTAGAAGTTGCACGCCGTACACTCTGCCATCTCTTCGACAAAACCGTCGAATTCAACATCTTTCAGCGCCAAAGAGAAGAGGCCATTGCCTTTCAAGACGCTCTGGATGCTCTATGAGAGAATAGAGCCACGATTTCAAACTGGCGACTAGTCGTGTGGCCGCAATGGTTCCAGGAGCAATCGCTGCACTCGAAAATGCTCTTCAGATTTGTGGAACGAAATAGTAGGTCACCGAATTTAACTACGACCGTCTAAGAGGCCTCCCCCAATAAATCATTAAGATCAAGGCATCAAGGCGGCAGGGCAAGTTCCGAAGACGCAGGCAATTTACATACCGATATTTCCCTAGCAACTAGAGCTCGAATCATGCTCACGGAGAACATCTGGACCGAACGAGGTCTCATCAACGGGGCATTGGGAACTATCCACGATAGCGTGTGGAATACCGGCGCAGATTGGCGAAAAGATCCTGCGGCCATCCTTCTGGTCCATTTCGACAATTATAATGGTCCTGCCCTTGCTGATTTGGATACGTCAAACCTGAGTGAGTGTGCAAAGAACCGTCGTAATGAACTGAGCTTGCCAAGTTCCAATTCCATCGGTTGTTGGCCTGATACCGATGGACGTGAAGCTCCCGTCCGTACTAACTGTAATCGAGGAAACATCTATCATTTCACTGCCGCTGGGAATGTCGAGGGCGCCACTCTCAAAGGATCGAGAAACGGAGTCCTTTACAAGTGAAGGCCGTGCCAATTCAAAAGTTGTTGTCGGCCGTGTATCGGAGAATACGAGCTCCGGTACCACTGGTAATTTTCCAACGCACTGACAGCCGGAGCCTTCAACACCTTGCTATTAATCTCACTCCCGCCGACCAACTCTTATCTATGCACCCATTGAACAAATGACAGCACAGGAGACATTCCGATTCTGTCCCTTTGATGGGTCCAGCCCGTCTCTTGTCCCAGACGTAGCTGGCACAAACCCACCCAGCATTGGCAACGAATCCCTTATTCTCCGATGACATCCTTAAAGTCGGAGGCTCGGCGCCTACGTTCCTTGACTAACCACTCCAGTACATGAACCGGAGAACTGGACACGCCAGTTTGCATCCTGAGTGCTCTCTTCACGCTTCCAGGGGCCGCCCTGACCACGGAACATCGGAAGTCGAATGGGAAATCCGAGACGCCGACTCCGGGGTACTGGACGACGCCAGGGGATTGCCAAGTCAATGGCCGCAGACCATCGACCAAGTCGAACATGTCGCCGTGGGCCTTCAGGCGAGATGTGGAAGGAATCATGAAGCGCGAGGAGCCTAGAGGATGATTGCGCGCAAGATGAACCAGAATCTCGAAATTGTCGGTTGGTGTCGGAGCTTTCTGTTGAAGGAGAACGAGTACAAATATCTGCTCTGCCTCCCGTCTGCAATCAAGAGCGAAGGAAGTTCAAAGCTCATTCAGTTCAAATCTCAATTTCCTCTCAACGCTTCTCGCACAATCATGGTTTCCTTGAAGTCTATCCTCTCATTCGGCCTTGTTGCCAGCAGCACTGCTTGGGCTTTGCCGCCCTTCCTGGCTGGGAAGAAGCCTGTTCCGGCGCCTGTGGGCTGCGGAGAGGTCGACATCATCTTCACGTACGTTTTGTGACCCCTTCATCGTTTCCCAAACACGTTCTGACTGTGATTCCAGTGGTCTCCCTCCGTCTCATCCTCTGGTCACGGCTCAAGGGTTTGACCCGGCCGTCGTCGATAAGGGTCTCAGAGGCGATGCTGCCGAGATTGTCAAAGCTGGATACAATCTTCGAGGTGAGGATGAGTCCCCGTCGGCGCGCGACGTGTGCTAACCGTCTCAAGTCGTCCTCTTTGGGCCGGAACAGAACATGAGCATCCTCGACGACCAGATGAGCGGCATCAAGTGGGATGGAACCGGTGTCGGCTATGGTGTTCGAGGTTCGAACCGTCAAGATCTCACCGTTCGATTCGAAGGTAAGTCAGTCATTCATCACTGCAACTGTCCACTCATTTGCTCCTAGAAATCATCCAAACCTATCGCAAGACGGCTCCGTTTGCCCCAATCATGTTCAACTACTCGCCGTTCACTGCCCTTTGGGCCATCGAGAGACATTTCCCGTTGTCCAGCAACTGCACAAATTCTCCCGGAAAGGACCTGGTAAGACCAGCCATCGAAACTGCAAGGGCGTGTGACTGACTCGGCTTGAACAGGGATTCGAGATCTTCTGCGATGTCTGCTAAGGATGAAGCGAGGAAAGTAAGACTTTGACCGGTGCTGGGAGCGATATGTGGATTCAATTCTCCGTCCGGGGTAGACTGTACCCTGTTCCTGAAACTTGTAGTCCGTAATCCCTGATACTTGACTGATGTCGTTCATATCATCGGGGATAATGCCAAGATTTGAATTGTCACGTGATACGCCAAGCTTCCCAGCCTCGTTGCATCCCCCGGTCGCAGCCTTGCCCATGTTTACCAGCCGCATGCGTTCGACCCGCTCCCTGCCACGTCTCACTGCATCACATCACAAACACCCAACCATCTGGCAACCAGCCATCACTGTTATGCAAAATGGCGGTAAACGAGGCTGGGTTTCCAATTTGGCCTCTCATACATGTATGAGGACAATGCTCCAGCTCAGCTAACATTTTTCCATCCACAGCCTCCATTCCTCTTCACTCGAACATTTCATATTGACTTACAGGACAACCCTCGCCTACAACCCTGACATTCCTCAGACTTGTACATCACCCGTCCGCCCCCCAACCCTCTCAAAGCCAGTTCCAAGAACAATCAATCAAAATTGATTCTCCAGCGCCGCAGAGCCGCGTTTTTGCTTTCGAAACATCTCCGCCTCCCTCGCCGAGGTCACCCATTCCTCGAAGCTACCAGTCACATCCCGTCGCCATCAGAGAGCTTCCAGACAGCTCTTCGCTCCTCTGCGGCCCCGGCCTGAGCCCGCCGCCGCCGGTTCGCTTCCGCACGGTCAGCTCCTTTGTGCGCCCACGGACACGGAGTGCTCCTCTGCCGTCCCCACACGCGGCACCTGGACCTGCACCTGCAAGCCTCGGCCACGGGCGAACATATTCGCTCCCGGCTCTGCGCTCCTCGCCTCCACAGCCACTGAACCCGCTGAAACGCAGCCATGGTCCAGAGGAACTATGTGATCGCGATCATCGTGATCTCCATGTTTGTGGTGCTGGCCCTGGTGGGATACGCAATCTATGCGATGCAGAACAGAGTCAGCCTGTTTGCAAAGAGGGAGAAAGAGCTCGACGAAGAAGAGTGACACGAACTGTTCGATTTCAGTTGGACGATGACATAGGGGTGGATCTTCAACAACACACCCAGACGACGGACCAAAGGTCGACCTCGGCGACCTTGCGGGCCGAAGATGAGCGCTGGTCTTGGTTTTGAATCTTTGCAAGCGTGGGAACGATTTCTTAACGACATATGGGACAAGGGATTTCAATCGGCTATATAATTACATATCATGAGACAAATACACATTGTTGCTCACTACAAGTCTGAGATTATGCTTATGTTCCCCATTTGATTCCGCATGCTCTTCCGCCTGTCCTCGCCATTCGGTGACTGTCCATTGGACAACCCATTCACCCCAGGCTCGCTCTGCGCCTTTTTCAGATCTCTCGGTCCAGTGGTGTCCGTCTGTTGATGATAAGAAGGAGGCAAGCGCCTGTTCCGGTCCTCCTTGACATGAGTTTTCCACTTGTTGACCAATCTGTCAAAGTCCCATTTGTCTGTCGTCTTCGGGGGTCCGCTCGCATCGTCCCCGACTTCTCCACCGGCAGATGCCTTGTTCAGGTTGATCAGGCGGAGCTCCTCCTGCATGGACGTTGTGAAGACTTTTCGCTCGGGCGGCCACAGCGCCATCTCCCTGGGCCATTGGCATCGGGACAGATACTCGACTTGTTGCTGGAGTTGATTCGCTTCCTGTTGCGCCGCCACCAGTTTCTCTTCCAGCTCCGTGGCTTTTTGCTGCTCCGAGTTGTACGCGCGTAACATTTCGACCTGCCACAGTAAGTTTCGGATTTCGATCGGCTGCGCCATCCAGTTCTGATAGCTGGTTTCCAGGTGCGCCAGGGTCGACTCGGTCCACTGCGCCGCACTTCGCGTCAAGAAGTCTGCCTCCTCCCCGAGATTCGAGCTCGTGGGCTGGGCGAGGCGCAATGCCTGCCATTTCCAGTGGTCGATGGTGTGCGTGAGCTTGTGTCGGACTGGTTGAAGTTGGTCTGGGCCAGGCGCTGAGATCGGGACGGATTGAGGCGTCGAGAAAGGAGAAGCTTGAAATAGAGTTGCTGGTGCAGGGAGGATTTTCAGGCAGAGCGACGGAAAAGTCTGGGACTGGACATCGAACGTGAAGGGCGAAGGCTTTGGGGAAGCGTGTTTGGTGGCTACGCGCAGAGAATCGAGAACTTCGCGTAGTGCAAGCTCCAGTGCCCGCGTCGTTTCCGCGGTCGTCGGGGGATTGATGTCTTGCGCATACACAGAAAAGCTGCGCTTCACCCCCGACGGACTCGAGGCAGCTGGAGCGGGTGTAGGAGGAGCGGCAACAGCCAGCGGAGAGTCGAGGGAGGTCGGGTCGGTGATGACGCCCGTCGCTTGCCAGTTCAACCGATTCAGTCGCATGTGGAGGCCACCAGGAGGAACGCGATTCAACTCGTTCAAGTTCGACACGACGGTTCCCGGCCCTGGCGAGGTGTGCGATGAACGAGTCTCCTCGCGCTCTATCTCTTTCTCCCGCTTCGAGCTCCTCGCGGTGCGTCGCGTGATGCCACCTCGCAACCTCCGGATCTCTTCCACATCGTGTATGCCGTCGGGCTTCTTCTTAGAGATGAATTGATCCAGATGCCGGCCGAGAGAGGAGGAGGTGAAGTGCTGGTGGCAGTATTGACATTCCTTGTCCTTGACTGCGGACGCCTTGGAGGGCTGCTGCGAATTGGGCCCATCCGCGGTGTCTTGCGACGTCTCAGATCCTGGTGAGTCGGCCATTGGGGATAGCTTGCGATTCCGTCAGGGCAACAAAGGTACTCTGATCCCTCCCGGACGCCAGGGAAACACGTATTGCGCTCAAGAGATGGCTGAGAAATTCACGCAGACAGTCAATCCGGATCGCGGCCTCTTTCGTGTTCTCGTCCGAGCAGCGGACGGGCCATCGGATCCAACGAGGCCGATTGGCGCAGAGCAAGGAGGAATCTTGACCAATGACGCAATTGGAGGAAGAGATGCCACGTGACCATGGATTTGGGCTGACTTTGCTGTATTCCCGGAGGACTCCCCTAACAACCTTAATCCTTGTTATCTCAGCTTCAATGCTATTAATTGTGTTTCAGGAGGACCTCCCTAACAATTTGATTGTTGCTATCTTAGCTTTAATGCCATTACTATTGTATCTACCACCTTCATCCATCAACCTCTTCAGGTTCTGACACGTCCGACCCCATCCATCCAGTAGATTGTCGATTTGAGCACTTTGATGGTGTGAATTCGACGCCCTTGTGTCAGAACGCGAAGGGGGTGATGAATGAAGAAGGTGGTAGACACAACAGTAATGGCATTGAGGCTACAGAGAAACGAGTATTTCAAGGAGATTCCTCCTGAAATACAACCAAAGTCTTCATGTAACCATGGAAGGAGATGGTGAGTGCAAACGTGATGGTGGAAGGGGGGTCCATCGGGCCGGAAAAACGACATCCATCAGCGCCGTGGCGGTGAGAGCAGCCACAGCGACCATCGCATGGGATTCTTTGTCGCCATTTTACTATTGCGCTCCCTCTCGGACCTGGAACGGTTGCGACTCGACAATTTCCCGCTTTGTTTAGTGAGCCAGATTTCAGACCCATCTTCTCCCAGTTGCATCCTCGTCCTTTGTCTGGCATTGCTGGCTTCATCACTCATCAGTGTATTTTGCGAAACCTGCGACAAAGCAAACATCATGATGGTCCTGTGTTCGCTCTCTCGTTGTCCTCAAAATTACTACCCAAATCCCTTCATTGCTCTCGTTCTGCCACCGCAGCCCATTGCCAGAGCAAGTGTTTTACGATGACTTACACAATTTCAAGAACTCGAATGTCCGTTTCAAGTCTTGACACTTCATATTCCAGCCTCGCAGGTGAGCAGGGAATGCGGTCTCCACGGACCCCTACCTACCAGCCGGACTCGCCCTTGATCTGCGCCGGCGCTCCTTTCGATCCCACAAGAATCCTCCACGGAACTGCTGAGAACAAACCCCTGTCTCCCCGACCTCCCCCGCCTAACCAACCGATGGCATGGATTTGGATCTGTCATCTGTGCCACTCACGCTACGCTCTTGGTGTCACGCGCCGTTGTCTCGTTGACGGACACTACTATTGCTCCGGAGAAACGGATTTCCCCAGTTTGCGGAAAAAGAAGAAGAACAAGAGCTGCAGCAGTGAATTTGACTACGGGGCATGGGGCGAGTGGGGAGACTGGCGCCGCAAAGTTCTCGGGGTCATGAAGAACGAGAGACTTTTGAAAGGCTGTGAGAAGTGTGATTTCCCGAGCCAGTGCAGGTACCCCGTGGGGTCGCATCCACTTGGGCAGACAGAAACCCCGGTCAAGGTTTCCAGCTCAAAAGGAATACGACAGGGGAAGAAGTCCGACGTTCCGACCCGGTCCTCGGCAAACGCAAACGTTGATTTTGATCAAATCTTGCAGAGTATGATCCCCGATGCGGATTCGGACAAGCAGAACCCATCCAAGTCCTCGACGAAGGAGCAAGGTGGGAAATCGACGAGAAAGGGAAGAAAAAAGGCAGTGTATACTGGTGCTGGACCTTCTCTAGAGGAGGAAATGGCAAAGGAAGACAAAAGACTGCGGGAACTGGTCGGATTGGATCTTTGGACAAGTTTGGAAGATGTCGAGCTGGAGAAAGCAAAAATCGAGTGAATGATCATGTCCGTACCCGATCTACTTTCCCAGGAGTCCTCCTACATACTCTGCGATGGCCAACATTTTCTCCTCTGTGTATCGTCTGCCCACAATCTGCAAGCCGACATGAGCCCCATCGTAAACGTCGGCATCGTAGTCCTCAAACGCCTTCTTGTCCTGATCGTTGATCGGGGTGTATCCTTCCGCATACTTGTCTGTGGTTTTATCTGCGAGTGTGACGGGGACGACAACACTGGTGTAGTCCAGCCCATTAACCCAGACAGTGTAACCATAGTAGCTATACATCTCCGGTCTCGCCGCCGGATACGGTGCGACAGGACAGATGACTCCATCAACCGGCTGCCCGGTCCCGGTCTCTTGAGCGGTACTGTTCCAATAATCCATGTAATCCTTCTGGAATTGTCGTTTGGCGATATTGTTGGCCGCAATCTGTGAAGCCGTAAATTCTTCGATGGGCTGGTCGCCGTAGCTCATCTTGATCTGGGGAGACATCGGCTCCCCCGACAGTGCAAACGCGCCATGAACATCCTTGCCGCCATCGTATGCCCATGTCTTGAACGCAATCTCCAGTAGTCGCGAGTGGGAGGGCGGCTTCCATTCGATGATTTTATGACCCGCCTTGCCCAAAGCATCCACGACCATGGAAACAGCTCTTGCGACGGGCGGTTGCGGATTGACAATTCCATCGGATTTGATCACGCCAAAGCTCAACCGTCCTTGGGAAGATGCGGACTTGACAATGTCGTAAATGGCTTGCTCTTGTGCATCTCGCCATGGGATCTCTACCACCAGCGGGTCGTACAGCCACGGCTTCTCCGACAGAATGGCTTTGGTGAGTAGACGGACGCCTCCAGCCGTGGTGGCCAGAGGGCCCACGACGGACAAGACACTGTTTTGGCCGTCCATACTGTTGGCCATACCTCCGTAGGGTAGTCTCCCAGATGTCGGTCGGATGCCATACAGGCCATTAAAGGCCGAGGGAATTCTGATGGAGCCTCCAATGTCTGTCCCGAAGCCACCGGGAGATCCTTTGAGACCTATCAGTGCGCCCTCACCGCCCGAGCTGCCACCCGAGCAAATGAGGCGGTTCTTGGGGTTCCACGTATAGCCGATGATGTTGTTGACCGTCTCTCCGCTCATCAATGTGTGAGGCACACTGGTCTTGCAGTACAGTACCGCGCCGAGGGCTCGGAGTTCCCTGACCATTTCGCTCTCGAATTTGCCTATGCGAGGATCATTGGCAACACCTTCGAACGTCCCGATCCAGCCAACGTAGCCCATCGTGGTATCGACATTCTCGATGTGGAATTGATCCTTCAGCGACACCGGCACTCCATGGAGGGGCCCGATGGTCTTCTTGTTCTTGGCGTAGAACTCGTCCAGCGCCTTTGCCGATGCGATTGCAGCATCGAAGAAAGTCTCGTGGAGGCAGTTCACCAGTTGATGGGCCAGCGAAGCTCGGTGACAAAAGGCCTCGGTGACGGCGACCGCTGTCCATTCGCCAGCAGCGACCTTTTCAGCAATTCCCACAGCGTCCGTTTCGGTGATGGCGACCTCCTCCTTGCTCAGAAACTGTTGGATGTAAGGTCCAGTGACATCCTTCTGCTCCTCGGCGGACGGGATCTTGGAAAGACGCCATTTCTGCGGGATGGAGTTGAGGATTGCCTCTCTCTTTGCCTTAGCACGAGATTCCCAGTTGGTGGCCATTGCTGGGAAGAAAAGAAATCACAACTTCGCTCGCGATTGTGGTGAAGGAGTTGAGGATGACCGAGGCCGGAACCCCTCTGGCAGCTCCAAGCTATTTATCAGTGGGGATGATGTAGGTTCAATGCGCGCATCTCCACCTTTCCATATCTCCATGGTACCCGGGGACTCGATTCGAGGCAATCATCATGCGACTGGACGGCGGACGCAGGAGTGTTCGGCTATGTTCGGGGAGCACCAGATAAAGGACAATTCGTCAGCCATAAGATTGTGGCTCTTGATGCATTTGTCGGACATTGAGGTTGATCCGCTTATTGCTCATCCATCCCCGCCAAGGGCTGTAAACACCAGCTGGTATATCCGGCCAATCTGATAACCAGGCGGGGCAAGTCTTAGCTAATATCTTGGGAACTCCATGCCAGGCGTATCTCGACTTCCCAGACATCAAGACGGCGTCTCCAGACCTCAGGCGGATGGCTACCACTTGGCCGCCGTCTGCGTCTCCCACAAGAAAGACAGCGTCACAGCCAAGGCTGATGCTAATAAGGGCGTTGTCCGACTTCTCGCTGACATCTCGGTGCACGCTGAGAGTATCTCCAGGGCTGTACAAGTTGACAATGGCGGCCTCTGGGGCGACGTTGGGAAATAACGTCTTCAGCGAGGCTACCAGGTCGGGAGGGAATTGGGGAGGAATCTCGTCCGGGTAGACTTTGTTTGTCCAGTCATACTGTCCTCCGAGCGTCATCCAGCGCAGCTTTGTCTCGAGAATCTGGGCGTAACTGATGGGTTTGTGCACTCCGGGATCCTTTGGGTGCAGCTTCAATTCTCGATCGGCGGCAAAAAATGAGGGGTCCTCTCCAGACGGGTAGGAAACATGATAATGAAGGTGAAGATTTGTCTTATGGTCCGGGTTAGAGAGATCACGATGTAAGAGCTTGTCCAGCAGTTCCACTTGAAGATCTGGAGAGATTAAGGTAGGGAACACCTGTAGACCTGTCAAAGTTAACGCATGAAAGCCACAAAATCTGGAGAGTACATACCAGGCAAACCGACCACCTCAAACGCATTTCGGGATGCGCCCTTCTCATCTTCTGTTCTTGAAAGAGCGGGTTGGGGGATGTCTGTATCGAGATTTCTCGACTTGGGAAGAAACCGAATTTGTTCCCTGCCGGGCTCGTATGGGTCGATCATACTCGGTGCGCTTTCTATATCTTCCAAAGATCTCTTCCGCCAATCCTTGAACGCATTCCGGAGGGACTCCGGGGGCCTGGAGTGCGCATCGTGCATGATCTCGAAATTCGCATGGAGGACAAACGGCTTGCGGAGAAATAAAATATTGTTAAAGATAATTCCTTGTCGGCGTTTGGGAACGAAACCTTGTCTCTTTCGCAAAACAACAACATCGAAACCTGCAGGTTCAGATAGCCAGGTCGCTCTTCGATTGACATCAAAGGATATTGTGATCAAGGATTCCACTGTTCAGAATCGAGTCAATCCGAAAGTTGAGGTCAATCTTCGGATTAACGTCGGCCCGCACCCGACCTGGGCATTCTGATGTCAGTCCCAAGTCGCGCCTGGACGGAATGCGGAATGCGTACTCGTGCATCAGATCACAATCAACTCGAAGCTTGTCACGGCCCATTCCAACAATCGCTGATTACGAAGCCTTCCCTCCGAGGTGTCAGGGACAGGAGTATTGCTATCACGACATGTTGGATCTAGTCTATTCTTCCCCCTTCGGTGGAAATACGCCGGCGCGTCGCAAGGATGACCTCAACTCCGGACACAGCCAGCATCCAAAACCACAGTGCTAGAGCCAGCGTAAGTCGCGGTTTGTCCTTTTGATCTCGTCCCTGACTCTCGACATAGCTACGACATTCCTCCTACATTGACCCTTCGACCGGTGCCCGGTTGAACAAGACATTCACCCTCCACAATGTCAAATTGAGTGCTGCGCGTCGTCAGGATCACGATGTCGACGACCTGACGCCTTTACTCGCTCGAGATCAAGATGTCGACGAGGGAAGCTCTCGACCAGAACATGGGCGCGTCGTGTCAAAGAGTTTGGAATATCTTTATCGCTTCAAACAATTCCTGGCTTCGGACACCGGCAAGGGCGTCTTCAAATGCGCGCTTGCGTATCTCCTGGGCAGCCTGGCAACCTTTGTGGCGCCGTTGAGTGAACTATTTGGTCAGCAAAGTTCTAAGCACATGGTCGCAACCATTACGGTTTACTTTCACCCTGCGAGGTCGCTCGGGAGCATGATTGACGCCCTCCTCCTTGCCGGCACGGCGTTCCTCTACATCGCCTTTGTGTCCTTCCTGAGCATGAGCGTTGCTGTATTCTTTGCCGATACGGTTCACCTTATTGGTCTGGGCCATGCCATTATCGACGTCGTCTTTCTCGGAGGCGGCCTGGGTCTTGTTGGCTGGATCAAGCTTCGCAGGAATGATCCCTTGGTGAACATAGCATGCTCGCTGGCATCGCTGGGCTTGGTCACCACTATCACGAAAGAAGGGGCCGTCCAGGCCGGCAACTATTCGATGACGACGATCTTTCAAATCCTCAAAATGATCGTTGCTGGTGTGATAGCCACGATGCTGGTCTCGTTTTTGATCTTCCCCATCTCAGCCAGGTCCAAACTGCGACAGAATCTGCTGGATGTCACCGACGCCCTTTCCGACATGCTTGCGCTTATCACGAGCAGCTTCTTATCGGGAGATGAGGCCGAGCTGGAAGATAGCATCTTGTCCACCATCAGCGAGCGGCACAAACGGCTCTCCTCGACAATCCCGCAGAACCTTAGAGAGGCCCGATACGAGCATTACCTACTCGGCTCCGAAAGACAGGCCCTGATCGAGGCCCGGCTTGCACATTGCATTCAGCGGATCTCACAAAGTATCGGTGGCCTTCGAAGCGCCGCTGCCATGCAATTCGTTGTGGTGAAGCAGCCGGCCTTCGTTCCGCCTCTGAATTCTCCGGCACTGGGCTTCTCCCAGGCCTTTTGGATGAATTCTTTGGAGACTTCCCGGGCTATCGTCGACGACCGGAACCTCTTCAGCTATTTCAACCTACCATCTCCGTCTCAGAGATCCGTCGGCGACAGCCAGGCACCCTTTCGATCACCAGCACAGATTTTCGAACTCTTCATTGAGAATCTGGGGCCTTCCATGAGATCTCTCGCCTTCACCCTAAAAGACATCCTGGACGACTTTCCCTTTGACGCCGCGAAGCATTATGCCATCACCACCAACCCGAAATTCAAAATAAGCCTCGACCGTGCCATGAATCTTTACAACGAGTCTCGGCGCGAATCACTCAACGTCGTTTACAGCCAAAAAGACATGGACCGATCTCGCCCGATTCCTGTCGAAGCCGATTGGGAGGACGCGGCAGCATGCTGTGGGCACTTTTCCTTCTCGCTGGTCGAGGTCGCCGAACTCATTAAAGAATATCTGGTCATCCTCGACGAGTTTCAGCTCGAGGTGGATGAGCGACCTCGTGGAAGAACATGGAATTGGCTAAAATTCTGGCGATCCCCTTACAGCCATAGTGATCTGGATGGCCTTGACCGTGACTTTGCTAAAATGGTGAGAAACACCGACGACCTCGATCTCCGCTCAACCGACTCGCATCTCAAAGTCAACCGGCAGCACGATGTGCCAGAATGGCCTGACCAACCTCGCTTCAAGCAAATCTTCTTCCGCAAGGCGTACGTGGTTGCATCCTTTTTCCGGCGTGACGATATCAAGTTCGCCATCAAGGTTGGGTTCGGAGCTATGCTGTACGCCTTGCCCAGTTTCATCCCGGATGCGCGTCCATTTTACTCCCACTGGCGTGGAGAATGGGGCCTCGTTTCATACATGCTCGTGTGCAGCATGACAATAGGCGCTTCCAACACCACGGGCTATTCTCGAGTCCAGGGGACGTGCCTGGGTGCAGGGCTCGCTGTGGTGGCGTGGGAGATTTCTCAACAAAACCCCTTTGTACTCGGGTTCTTCGGATTTTGCATGGCTTATTGGACGGGATACATGATCATTGGGAAAGGGAAGGGCCCAATGGGCAGATTCATCATGTTGACTTACAACCTCAGTGCCCTCTACGCATACAGCCTCTCGGCCCATGATGATGACGACGGGGGAGATGAGGAGGATCCAGCGAAAAACCCCCTGATCATCCCAATTGCCTGGCACCGAGTCGTTGCTGTGATCTCGGGCTGTATCTGGGGACTGGTCATCACACGAGTCGTCTGGCCGATTTCTGCTCGACAGAAGCTGAAGGATGGTCTTTCGCTACTCTGGCTTCGCATGGGCCTTATCTGGAAACGAGACCCATTGGCTACACTGACCGAGGGCATGCATCCAGATCGATACATGAATCTGCGGGAAGAGTCATATCTGCAGCGGTATCTGTTTAACCTCCAGGCCCTGGCCGAAAGCTCCAAGAGTGAGTTTGAACTCCGACGGCCCTTTCCGCACGCCATTTACGCGCGAATCCTCGAGAGCACGGAGAAAATGCTGGGATCTTTCCATGCAATGAATGAAGTGATCCTCAAAGACCTCACTGCGTCACCGGGAGAAGAGGCGTTGTTGAAGGCGACGAGCAAGGAACGCGCCCAACTCTGCGCTCGGATCAGTCACCTATTCAACGTTCTGGCCAGTTCGATGAAGCTGGAATTTGCCATTACAAGTGAGGACCTGCCCAACATCGAGCATACGAGAGACCGGCTTCTCGCCAGGATCTTCGAATACCGGCGAAGCGACACGCAAGACCAGAAGGTCCAAGACGAAGATTACAGCCTGTTGTATACGTATGCTCTCGTGACCGGGCAATTGGGCATTGGCATACAAGATGTCTTGACGGAGGTGAATAATCTCTTCGGCGTGTTGGATGAGGAAGCACTGCGCCTCCAGTGATGAGAAATCATGCATGCAGCTACCTATAGAAGAATTGACTATCTTTCCGTCCATCCCCGTGCTCGAAGGAATATTGCATTGATATGAATTGACCGAGCAAACGCGCGTCTCAAACGTGCCGCCCCCGACAGGTGTTGACGTCCCTGAGCTGTCAGCGAAGGTTCGAAGACAGCAGCCCGCTCGCCAAGCCTGCAAGTTGACGACTGCAGTGGGCACTGTGGGCAGTGCCTCCAACAAAACGCGTAAGTGTTCCGGGCCCGGGCGTGCCCCGACGCCCGCATGTGGTAAGGCAACTGCAAGCCGTAGCCTTCCTGCCCCCGCCTAGTAAGGTAAGGACTCGTAAGCAAGATCACGCGGGCTGGCGGGCTTCATTGGCTTCACCCGCGGCGGCCTGTAAAGTGTTGCCGCGTCGAGTCACCACGACTTCGTGGCTGTGTTTTCACATTAAGAAGAACTGAGCCGACAACAACGAACGGATGCCCTGTGCGCTCTCTCAAACTGGTTGTGGTTGATGTCTAATGTCTCTGCATCTTGATCCTCCTCCCACCTTCGCCCGCCGACTCTCCAAATTCTCCAAACACAATGCTGGATGAAAATCTACCGAGTAGGTGCTTCTGCACGCCCAAACATTCACGACCGAACTGACAGCCTGCAGCTTTTGTCCTCAAACCCTCGAAAGAGAAGCCGAAACAAACCTCGACTTTTCTCTTCTCTCAGTATGGAGCCGACTACGAACCGGCATACACCCTGCGGCATCTAGACACCGAGCAGCACGCCTCGAGAAATCGATACGCCGCCGCCCTCTACGACGCCTTCAGTGCCGAAGTCCTCTACGCCGAAGTCCTCCTCATCCCAGAATGGACGCAGCCGGCGCCTCTCTCCGAACAGGCGAGACTGACCGGGGCGGTCCCACCCCCTCCTGATCCTATCCTCCCATCCGAGTTCACGATCCAGCTCTACAATCCGGACCAGCAAGTCACAGTGAGGCACAGACCTTCAGGTTGGAACAGTGCGGCGTCATGGGAGTTCGAGGTACCTCAGCAAACGTTCCGGGAGCCTTCCGCATCGGCCCTCGACCGAGGTCAGCATGACCCTGCCGCGTCGGAGGTGACACCCAAGATCGTTTTCAAGTGGAAGAAAGATAGCAAATTCTCAAAGGATCTGGCATGCTTCATGTCTGGCAAGAGCACAGACATTGTAACAGGCAAGGCCAAACACAGGGATCCAGACATTACAGTGTCGATCTTCAAGGGACTCAAAGAGGTCACCCTGTATGAGCCGAATTTGCAACGAGTCGACATCGAGGATCTCAAAGGCTTCGAGGTCGTCCTATTGCTTGGGGCCGTGGTCATTCGCGATGTCTACTTTGGTTCTCTGAAGGAAACGTTCAACATTTCCACCTCAGGCGGACGCTCCAGCACCGCCAGCCCGAGCGTTATGCAGGCCAATCTTCACTCAGACATACGGCCTCAGTCGGCGTCGCCAGCAAATCTGGCAGGCTCGACACAGCAATCTCCCATCCGCGACCCCCGAGTTCCGCCCACGGATCCTCGAAGTCAATGGGAGATCGACGCCGAAACAGCACGTCTGCGAAGACAGGCGGCAGAAGAGGAGCGTGCGAGACAATTAAGGGAAGAGGAGGCAGAACGACAAACCAGACTGTTGTTGGAGAAGGAGGCGAGGGAGCAGCACATGAGGCATCAAGCAGCAATAGACCAGGAGACCGAACGTCTGAGACTGCTGTATGGTCAAGAGGATGCGTCCGCACGGCCGAATGTTCCACCTCGCGATATGCAACAACAGAGACATCCTTCCGACTCGCGGCCGTCTATCCATCTTCAGGCTCCGTCGGCTTACCCTCCAGGGCCGTACATGTCTGGAGCTGCAGCTTCGCAATCGAGTTTCCTCAGCTCCGCGCCGTCCGAATCACAATCCGTCAAGCCAAAGTCGAGCATTTTCAATTTCCGACGTCGTAGCGATAACGATGAAAACAAACTTCAAAGAAAGCGAAGTGCCGTCTTCTGAGCCGATCTGCGCCTCTTTCCGCTCCGCCCGCATGTGACCGGAGAATCTCCGGGCCCGAGCGGCCGTGTCATCATCACTTGAAGGTGGAGTTGCGCTCTGCTCTCCCGCTCTCCTCCTCTCTTGCTCTCTTTCTTAACACACCAGAACTATGGCTTCAACTCTAGGCAGCCGAATTGTCTTCACGGGAGGGTCTGGAAAGGCCGGACGACACTGTATTCCATACCTTCTGGAAAAGGGACACCAGGTGCTCAATGTGGACCTGGTCGATTTCCCCAAGGATCATCTTCAACCGGGAAAGAGCGTCTACACGTTGAAATGCGACCTGACCGACGGCGCTCAGACATTCAACGCCCTGTCTTCCCTCTTTTCCATGGACGAGTTTGCTCTCCCCAAGCACCCCGGCCCACCAGATGCGGTCATTCACTTTGCGGCGTATGCTCGCAATATGATTGTTCCCGACAGTGAGACCTTTCGCGGGAATGTCATGAGCACATACAACGTGATCGAGGCCGCCTGCAAGCTTGGGGTGAAGAAGATTGTCATCGCCAGCAGCGAAACGACCTACGGGGTTTGTTTCAGTCAAGGAGATGATGACTACCACTCATTTCCTCTCGAGGAGGATACCTACGATCGCAATCCTATGGACACGTACGCGTGCAGCAAACTGGCCGGCGAACGAATTGGCCGGACTTTCGCTCGCCGGTTCGGGGTGGATATATATGCCTTGGTCATTGGCAACGTGATCGAGCCACACGAGTATGAGAGAGATTTTCCTCAACACGTTGGAAAACCAGAGACGAGGAAACGGAATGCCTGGAGCTACATCGATGCGCGGGATCTCGGCCAGATTTGCGATCTTTGTGTGGCGAAGAGCGGGCTGGGTTTTCAAGTCTTCAATGCGACCAACGACACCATCACCACCTCGATCCCGACGCGGGAGTTTCTCCAGAAGGAATGTCCAGATACCCCGATTACACGAGAGATGGACGAGTGGGAGGCGCCTTTGTCCAACAAGAAGATCCAACGGGTATTGGGATTTCAAGATGTCCACAACTGGCGAAAGTATTACACGCACACCAGCTAAAGATCGACATCAGTCGGCCAATAGAGAATCTGCGTCTCTCTGCCCACTGCTTGGGAGCTGAGATCCCAGTCCAGCTGAAAGCTCAAGCATGAGGGCCGGCCGCCGCCCCGAGCCGCGCAATATGACAAAGGGGAAGAGGCACCAATTATGGGTGGATGGATTGGTTGATGAAGTACTTAGAAAGTAGCAAGTCATAACAAGAGATCGAATTTGATTCCCAAATGTTTGCATTGTGATCTTAACTGTGGCATGGTAATTTCCTGGTGTGGCGCGTGGCTGTAAGCGAGGTTCCCAGCCACTCAAATCAAATGCCCATCGCAGGACGCGAGCGACTCTTCATTCGATCATCATCCTCGCAACGCCAACGCAGCAGGCAGATTCAAAGGCGATTGTTTCAACCGTCCTTTGACCGGTACAATTGGGCGCAGCATTTATCAGGACCACGATCCCACGATCCATGCACACATCCACTCCAAAAATCGCCGCGGCGGCAGCGCTCGACGCTCCGACCACTCTGTGATCCTGTCAATCCCCTCTAGCCTCCGCCATGGGGAAACCGGCCTCATCCCGTACCCGTACGGGTTCAGAGGCATCGTCTAGGCCCGAGCGACGGCGCGAGACTCGCGATGACGATGATAGCGTGTCCAGGCGACATTCCGGCGCCGATCCGTCGACTACTTCCTCGCGTCGCAAATCCAGTCGGCGCGGCTTCTCCGACGATGACGAGCTGAATGGCGAAACCAGGAAGCCCAGCTTTACCACCTCTATCACGGCCGAGCCGTCAGAGATCTCTGCTCAATATGAAGATGGAAGAGGAGGAGCAGACTTCAAATCACCATACAAAGAGACGCGGCGCGAGTCAAATAGGCGTTCTGGAGATTCAAAACATGGACGAAATCGCGGGACTGCCAGCGACGAGGATGCCGCCCCAGCAGACAAGGATCGCCGTCGCAAATCCAGCAAGCAAGACAAACAGGGGAGTACGCGCGCAGGCGGAAACCACGACGCTTCTCTGGCCCAGAACCAATTCCCAGGGGAGATCCCCTCGACATACACTCGGCCATATCGCCCGCCCGGCCTCGCTGCGGAATATTACGGTGATCATGGAGAATCCGTTGCATTACAACCAGGTGTTCGCCCGAATGCACCGAGCATCGTCACCAGTGCCGAACAGGCGCATCTCATGGAACCTACCCTTACCGCACAACCTCCCCCTGAGCCCAGCAGTATAGGCCAAGTTGGGGCTGCTGCTAGTTATTTCGCCGCCGACTCGACATCATTCACGCAGTCCAAGCCGGCCACCGCGAGGCCTGATGAGCCGCCCAAGCAAAGCAACTATGGCACGAGTCCAAGATCAAGTCCGCGCCTGGAACAGTCGTTGCCGCCTCTGAATCAGAGGCCAGCCGGACCAAGTTCCTCTGCTGGATTCGCACCAGCTGCCGTCGTCGGTGAAGCCGCAGCGTATTACGCTGGAGCAGGCGCAGGAGCATCGACGAATACGTATCAGACACCATCGACGAACACGTATCAAACACCCACTCGACCTGCGATGGGACCTCAAGGGGCGTCGGCTTCCTATTCAGCGCCAGCTGGGTTTGGAGGCTCACAGCATCACTCAAACGCTGCCTTGTATGGCGGTGCTGCTCTCGCCGGCGCTGCAACCGGTGCCTACATGTCTGGGCATGCTCATCAGTCGCATAGCCAATATCAAACGCAGACCACCCATTCAGCGACAGGCGTCAGCGGCGGACCATTACAATTCCAACACACGCAACAACTCCACCGGCACAAACACCAAGGTGTCTTCGGGAAGTTCGTCGATTGGTTTCGAGACCCGGATGCGGTGGCCCAGTACGAGCAATACACCGAAGCCATTGGCGTGTGCAAGTATTGTTTTGACCCTATGAGCTCGCCAGCTGATGCACCGCGCAAGCATCACCCTCGCCGTCGACGACCTTCGTCCCCCAGCCGATATGGGAGCACTACTCGCGTGGAGAAGACCTACAAATATTCGTCTGATGAAGGTCGCCGGAAACGCGGTCCCAGCAAAAAGGTCGTCCTCGGAGGCCTGGCTGCTGTAGATGCAGCGAGGCTTGGAGACGCGGTCTTCAAAAATCGCAACGACTTTGACGACACGTTCTCTGCCAAATCTGGCCAACCAGTAAACCGGAGTCGAGTCAGTTTTCAAGACGACTACCGATACAACACTGTGCTAGGAGGCGGGGAACGCTCGAAAGCATATGATCGACGAACAAGCAAAGGTGACAAAGTGTCGGAAAGAAGAAAGACTCGCCGGCAGAGCTCCAGCTCTTCGTCCTCTGCTTCCTCCTTTCGCCACGATTCCCGGGGCGGGGCGATGAGCACAGGTGTGGCTGCCACGGGCCTAATGATGGGAACCGCCGCCCTCGACAGGTCGTCGCGTCGTCGAAGCAAAAGTCGCAGCAGGTCCCCGACGTCCAGGAAGAAGTATTTCTCGAAGAGGGTGTCTCCGATGCATTCATATGTGGACCTCAGCACGACCAACGATGGACCTGGAGGCTTGGTTGGCTTTTTCACCAGTCCTTCAGCCAACAAAAGGAAAGGGAAGAAAGCAAAGGGATTCTTCAACTTTGCCAACGCCTCAAGTTCATCGTCCGATGAAGATCTTCGCTTTGGTGAAGGGACGGTCCGCCGGAAATTGTCAACAAAGAGACGTGAGTCAAAGAACCCCAGGAAAGATCGTGACCACTCGACAGCCGATATCATGGGACTTGTGGGTGTAGGGACTGCACTTGCCGCAGAAGCCGACCGCATGAAGGGCAAAGGTAAGGGCAGATATGATGCTGACGACTATTCAGGCCGAGGCGGCCATCATTCCCGCAAACCCGAAATGGCAACCGTCGATCACGGGTCTCCTCCTGGCGAGCGTGACGACGAGTGGTACGATACTGATGGCGATGCTAACTCCAGTGTGGACATGTCATTGGCGTATGGCGGGGAAGTGTCTGCGGATCAAAAGACAACGAGGCCAAGATACAAGCAGAGCGGCCCTGTTCGTCTGGATGGACAAGAGCTGAGGCAGTCCAATGACCGTACCAAAATGGCAGCACCTGCGATAGGAGGCTGGATGGCAGCGAATGCCCTGCCACATGAATCAAATCTCGGACAAGTTCCTCTCATGCAAGAACTGGAACCTCGACCACTCTCAGACCCTCGATACTATGATTCTTCTCAGGCAGAACGTGGCAGACGAGAGACTGTTCCAGGGAGCTCTCCTCAACCCCCATGGATGGCGTCCGCAACTGTACCCCTGAAGCAGCCACAGCCAGTGGTGCCAGCCGCTCCATTCATCTACGAAAATAGTTCTCAGCCTGGGCCAACTTTCCCGACAGAGGCCGGCGGCCAAACGCGTCCGAGGCGAGATTCAAGCCCAGCCAAGTTGGAGTCTCTGGATCGGAAGAACAACGTCAGCTTCGACCTGCCTGACGAGCAGGCACAGAACGAAAGACGTGCAAAGATGAAACTGGGCGGCAATGATGCAGAGTCCAAATCTACCAAATCTTCCCGGAATGACCAGGCTCCGGCACGACGACGCTCTTCCGAAGCTAGTCGAGGCTCGTTTGATTCGAACGCACGAGTGACTGAGATCGAGCAGGAGCTTAGACGACTCTACGATGAACAACGACGGATTGAAGAGCGAGAGCGCAAACAGAATGGATCCAATATCGTCAACGCAGTTGCTGGCGGCGCCGTGGCGGCTGCGGGAATAGCTGCAGTCACTGGTAGAGGCAGGAAGGACAGCACGACGGACGACGGCACGCCGAATCGCAAATCCAGTCTGAAAAAGACCGGGGAAACAACACAACAAGAGCGCATCGCCCGGATGGCTGCCCAACGCGTCAGATCAACTCCATCACCGGTCCAACACGACGACTATTCATCATTTTTCGTACCGGCGGACATCAAAGAACATCTTCAGGAGCACAACATCAAAGCAGAGCATCGCGAAGACATAGATGCAACCGTGCTTGAAATTGTCCCAGGCGCGGCAAAGTCGAAGCGTCGGGATCCATTTGACCCTTTCACTTATCGACCCTTCGGATTGGACGACATGGACGACCCGAGTTTGCATCCCTGGCCGGTCCCGAAACTGGATTTGATTGAACCCACACCGCCAGGTAGTCAAGCCCACAGTATACAGGGTGACGCAAGTCCGCTCGTGGAACCAAAAGCGGCAGAACCAATCGATGACTTTGGGGAGCCCCTCGAGCGAAAAGTCAGCACCGGGTCTAAAGTGACCTGGGGCGATCCCGACACCTTTGTCTATGAAGTTCAGACACCAGAATACGAGCGCGGCGATTATATCTCTCAATCGGAGCTCCAGAGGGACGGAAATTCTCATGAGACGACAAACGAAGATACCTCGTCTCGACCAAGTGTGAGCCGGGCGTGGACTCTGGACGAAACTGAGGCACAGAAACTCGAAGGTGAAGTGCCTGTGGTGGACGACAGGCCTCTCATAAGTCGTGCCTGGACCATTGACGACAATGAAGTTGACGATATCGAGAACGAAGTTTCAGATCCTCCGAAGACCGCATCTGAGCCCCAGATCATTGACATTGGCCCCAAGGCTGAACAGACATCTGTTCCACTTGAATCCGTCACCGAAGGAGAGAGCTCAACGCAGGGTCCATCCACGTCCAACCTCGACGAAACTGGGCGACCTCGAGCAGTTTATGAAAGTCCCTTTGCAGATCCCTCCACTCCGCTCCGAGATAGATCAGATCCAAGCTGGGATGCTGAAAAACCCAGCCAGGAGGGAGATACTCTGGATCCTGTTGTTGCAGCATCGCCCGAGGTCAAGCCCAGCAAAAGTGAAAGGCGCCAGCAGGAGCGCGTGACCTCTTCCGAGCCAGAATACCAGCCTCCAGATGTTGGAGTGCCGTTTTCACCTGAAAAAGGGAGTGATATCGTAACGGCTGTCTCAGGGAATGACGGCAACTTCGATCAGCTGATCAATGGTAGAGATCAACCAATCTCCCCTTCTCATGTTTTCAACGCCGATATTCCAACTCAGCGACACGTGGAGTCCTACAAAGACCTGTCCGGGAAGACGGATGACATTGAATCCAGGGGCTTGTCCTCAAGCGACACGAGCATCGTCACAAGAATAAAGAACGATCAAAAAGATGGCACTAACCGCAATGCGGTCTCCAGAGACGAGAGCGTCGACGGAGGATTTGTGTCTGCGGAAGAAGCACCTGAGGCACCAGCGCAAGATGTCGAAGCCGATCGGTCTTTTTTAGCGGATCGCCCCGAAATGCCACAACCAACGGACATGGATATGCCAATGGGTACTGATGGTGTCTCGGGGCTGACAGACACCTTCATCGACCCAACGACTGATCTGCCAAATGAAGATGATCGCTTCGTTGTTGGCCTTGACATCGAAGAAGATCCCAAGGAATCGGTAACCGCGACGTCAAATTACGCAGACTCCCGCCGTCTTTCCGCAATACGAACTGATATCCCTTCGAGTCCCGCCACCAGCTCTCCAACGGCGGTCCCTTTGCACTTCCGCCGCCCGCCTGTGTCGCCAACGAGTTCTCGGTTTCCCACGAGCTCGCCAATGGCATCTCCCAGCTCCCCGCTCACGACGCCTCGAACTCGTCAGGGCCGTCCCAGATCGACAGAGTTCCGCTCTAGCAAAGAATTCCGCCCCCTTTATCTGGTCGAAAAACGAAATTACGCCAAAGCTCCACCTGAAGCCACGGAGGATTACCCGTCTCTGCCCTCGAGCAAGACCAGCTCCGCACACCCGTCAATAGAGGATCTCAGAACGGAGGCTCTCATTCAGGATGAATCAGAAGGCTTCACTCCATCACGGATCAGTGCGTTTCAGGAAAGAGGAAGGCGCCACAGCCACTCGTATTGGGGCGATGGCGAAAAGCGTCGAGAATCTCCCGACTATCTGGACTCAAGATCAGCCACACCTGTTCCAGGAGAAGTCCAACGAGCTCGAGAACATGAGAAACCGAGACCGAAGTACGAGTTCCATTCTCCGAGCGAGCTATTGCAAGATCCGTCATTGTTCGGCGAAGTGCCCTCGGTCGATCACGATGTGGTGGCGATGAGCCCTCTTCCCAGTGTCATGAGCACCGACGTGGATCAAGATTACATGAGCGCTCGAAGTAGAAGCTGGTCTCCCTCCAGAACGAGGAGTCTCAGCAGAGGCCGGAAGAGTAACTCGACTTCGAGATCGACATCCACAGCCTGGCAAGACGCGTTGCCCATCGCGGTGGCTGGTGCCCTAATTGGATCTGTGGCTGCTAATGAGATGTCGAAGACGTCTTCCAAAGATGCTATCAGCGACGTGGAACATGACGATGGTGGGACCAAAACAGAGCCAGCTACCCGGAGTAAGGACCTTGAAAATAGCCACGGTGCCCCAGGCTTCCTACCGCCAACCGATGAGCCTTCGCAAGAACCTGGACCTGAGAAACCCTTGTCCGAAGACCTCCAGGCCCCAACGGCTCCTGCGGTATTACGCGAGTTTGTTCCTGCCGTGGATGCCACTGGACCGGGAATCGAAGCTTCAAAAGAAGTCATTGATCTTCCCCCAGAAACAATCCCTGAGAGTGTTTCATCTATCGAACCTGTTGACTTGTCTCGAGAGCTGCAACCCAGCCCGGGTCTTGATGCTCCTGCCAATCCACTCGTTGTCGTGCCAGATACGAGGACGGATCAACCCTTCACTGCAGAAAGTGCTCCAGTGATGCCTTCTGGGTCATTTGTTAGTGTCACAGAGACACCCAGTGGCCCTCTGGAGCAAGCTTTCCGAGCCGCCCTAGAAGCCAGAGGCCTGACCGAAGGTGCGACCGTCGAGGCAGCGTTTCTAGCATTTCAACCGGAGATCGCTGATCTCGGAGGAACCGTCTTGACGATGATTGCAGAAGAAGCTGATAATCCCGTTCCCGTGATCGACAGGCCGCCAGAGGTGCCAGAAGAAAACGAACAAACCGTCAGTCGGAAAGCCTCGAAGAAGGACAAACGGCGTGCAAAGAAGGCGTCCCAGAAATTGGCTATATCCGGGTATGATCCTGATGAGGAGCGGAATGACTCTATGATGATCGAGCGGCGAGAGGATGATGCCAGTACGATGCACCCTGCTCCGGAGTTGCCTACTTCTGATGGCGTTGGTGAACAACTGAAAGACCCACCAAACCCTTTCGGTGACGATTTCGAAATCAAACCCAGTGGCCCTCTGGCACGGAACCTTCCCACTGATGTTGAGACACCTGGATCACCCAAAGAAGAGAACGACTGGAGCTTTGCCACGAGCAAGGGAAAGAAAGAGAAAAAGGACAAGAAGAAAAGACGGAAGACTCTGAACCTGGAACTTGATGATCCAAACCTGGAAAATACGGCTCGGGCAAGAGCTGCTGAGGATACACCGGAATCATCAACTGCCGTTGAGCGTCCTGAAGACTCTCTTGCACAGCCAAATCGCACAGGCAACGAAGTGAAGGATCGTGGCTTTGATAATGCTGATACTCCAGAACAACAACCTGAAGATGTTTGGGAGACGCCTCTGAAGTCAAGCAAGAAAAGAAATTCCCAGAAGAAGGGCACCACCTCTTCAGAGGGCGACCCTAGCATTCAGCGAACTTCGGAAATGGCAGTTCTGGCCGCTACAAAACCTGAAGAGATGCAACCATCATTGAACGACCAAGTTCCGAGAACAGAAGGTGCTACATTTACGGAGCAAGTGGTAGACGAGCCGCTTCCGGCAGATCTATTCGTCGAACCCTCAAAGCCGTTGGAGAGTGTTGGTGAGGTTGAGCAGGCTTTCGACCATACGACAAAGCTCGATGTTGGACCATTAGTGCCGGTGAATGCGAACCAGCAGCAAACAAGGGCCCGAGAACTATTTCCGTCTGAAGATGTCGACATGGCTGTAAGACTTGATCAGATGGAGCCTTCTGCAGACGTTTCTCGTGATGTCAACTTGGAAAAGGCCGGCGAGGAAGCCAAAGATCATATCGGTGAACTGGCTGACGATGCTACTGCGCCTGTTGCACCGGACGATAAATTTCGAGACGACAAGTACCCTCTTGATCAACCTGGATACCAAGTCCACAATGCTGAAGCCGAGCGCCATGTTCCGGACTCCTCACAAGGACAAATATCTCCGGGCGAAAGAACTGAGGAGGTTGTAGCAATCTCCAGGGCTGTTGAAGACTATGATACCCCGATGTCGAAGCTGGCCTCTGAAGAGCCTTTAGTCGAGCCAGACGAGCTGTTCTCTGCTGCTCTATCGACAAAATCAAAGAAGCAAAAACGAAAGAATCGTCTCTCCGTCTTGGAAGATGTCAAGGATCCATCAGATTCCCAGGTCCCGAAGGAAGACGGTGACAAATTCGACCAACCCAGCTCTTCTACTCTTCCGGACGAGAGGGCGTCAGTGGCAGAAACAACGGCCTTCGCAGCGATGCCACCAGAGTCCGCACCTTCTCAAGACGCTGATGACTTTGAGTTTCCACAGAAATCAAAAAAAACGAAAAAGGGAAAGAAGAAGCGCCAAACCCTCAATGACGATTTTGGAGAACCCAGAGACGAAGTCCTCAGTCTTCCAGTCGCAGAATCCGAGAAGCGTGCCTTTGGGTCTCAAGACGTCACAATAGCGGAGGGAGATCAGTCAATTGATGCGGGCACGGAGAACAGAGATCCCCACCAAGTGAGGCTTCCGGACACAGCGGACATTGTGATGGAAGGCGAAGACAAAATTCGAGAGCCCCCAGCTGCAAAGACTCCGATGGCCGAGACATCTGCGGTCGAAGACATTCCTGCTATCCCTGGCAGCTTCGAGATCGCTACCGCCGACGATCAGGATATCACACTCAACGCCGAAGAGAACGACAAAGAGGAACATCCGTCGACTTTCAAGGCAGAGGTTCTCGAACATCAGGACGTAGGATCCGAGATTCGGGAAGACGCAGAAGTGCCATCTCAGACGTTGGATGAAGAATCTGCATCCCACATGGCCGACATGCCTATCGCGGCCGAAGAGGCCTGGGCATTTGAATCGAAAAAGGCTAAGAAGAAAAAGAAGCGTCAGTCCGGGATGGGTTCTTCGCCCTTTGACGCAGAGCCTGGTGAGCCCGGCGTGCAGAATGAGTCGACACTCCCCTTCGAGGGGGCCTCCGCCAGTAGAAATACCGAGCCAGTGGCATCTACGGCTGAGCTGGCACCAGAACCTAGTCTTGCAGCTCCTGAGAATGAAGCGGGGGATACGTGGGGATTCGCGCCGAAGAAGAAGAAGGACAAGAAGAAGAATCGCAAATCGAAGCTTGACGAATTGAGCATGGCGGAAGAACCGCAAACTGATGCCAAAAGTTCCGAAGTTGACAGAAGTCAAGATCCCCAAGACACCCTGGCAGCTGATGTCGATCTCCCTCACCTGCAAAAGACGGCAGATCCCGCAATTCAGACTGTGGTTCCCTCCGCAGAGCCAACCCAACTGGTCGAGAGCAATGAACCTGAAGGGATTGCATTTTCCGATCGAGAGGAAGCCCTTGCAGCATCTTCGACAATTGATAAGGGCACCGAGAATGAAGCACAAGAAGTCGATCCGGCGCCACCGGAGGCAGAGACCTCAACCCCTTCATTCGTGGAGACCGGAGTGGATGAATCTCTCATTACCTCTGGTGTCCATGACCCAACTCGAGAAGATGATGATGCTCAAGACTTGTGCTTTTCAATACGGAAGTCAAAGAAAAACAAGAAGGCAAAGCGTCAAGCCGACTTGTACGATTTCGACGATTCCGGGGCTGCAAAGGCTGCTGATCCCCCCTTGGAAGAGGATTGGACATCAGCAACAAACCCAAAGTCGAAGAAAGACAAGAAGAAACGACAATTCACCTTCGACGACGGGCTTGCTGCTTCGCCGGTACCTGACTCCGTCGATCAAGAGCAAGCGGCAATAGACGCGGGCGCTGCTTCCGATCAGCTGAACGCCGAATCAAAGACGATGAATGACCCTGCAATCGTTCAAGCCCTTCCTGGAATCTCAGAATCAATGAATATCGAGATCGATCCATCACTCGGAAGCCGCGGGGAGGGGAATAACTCTGTGCTGCCGTTGGCAGTGGATGCCAGTACCACACAGGAGCAACATCTTGTTGGCGCTGATACCAAAGATTCGGAAAACCCACCAGTTGCTGAACCTGAAGCCCTATTGTCACAAGAACCTGAAGCCTTGCTTGTAGCCCTCGAGTCTCGACCATCAATCGACGAGACAGTGTCAGTTGAGAAGCCACATGAGCCAGACGACGTTTCGTGGTCTCAACCCCCCAAGAAGAGCAAGAAGGGAAAGCGCTCATCTCGATACACCGACTTTGTTTCTGAAGAGGCCCCTCTCGAATCAACCGACTCAGATATAAAAGCAATACAGCCAGATATCCGAGATGAGGTCGGCGAGACTGCGGCAAAAGAGACAATCCCCGAGGACGGGTTGGATTGGCAGCCTAAACCGACGAAGAAAAGCAAGAAGAAGAAACAGAAGCTGTCTTTGTCGGAGGATGAGCCGCTGCCGGAGATCATCAATACCACAGCGCCAGTCGAAGAGAACCTCGTCGATCCCTATCCCCAGCAAGATATTGCCAGAGCCGCGCTTGACGATCAAGCTCCATCCGAGGTGCTCGCGGTAGAACCTGGATCAATGCAGGCTTCAGAATCAGCGCCCGAAGCATCTGCTTTGGAAGAACCCACCATGTCAAATTCAAAAGCTGACAATGGCCGATCTCTCGAGACTGAAGGGGAATCATTGGCGATCGATGACATGGCCACTGCGTCCAAGAAGTCGGAAACTGGAGATCAGAGCAATCGAGAGCGTAGCCCGAATGATAGTACTGTTCAGCCACCAGAACCCAGCGTACAGGATGTGGAACCGTCAAGAGATGGGAATCGTCGATCCCCTGATCTGGCGGAGGTGGATTGGGAACTGCCAACGAAAAAGAGCAAGAAGAAATCCAAGAACAGGCTTTTGGCGGCCGATGAAGCACTGGAGTCTCCAGGAACCGAAACGCCGGGATCGATCGATCAATTCGAATCTGCCAGTCAAACACCCTTGGCTCGAGTGGCATCTCCAGAACGCATGGAGGATGTCACCCCGGCCCAGAACGTCCCTGCTGGTGAAGATTATTTTGCGCCCGTCGAGAGAAAGAAGTCGAAGAAGAAAAAGAAGACACGTTTGTCCTGGACGGAGACCGATGAAACGATGGGAAACGAGGCTCTAGATATGCCGGGCACCTTTATACAAGAAGAACATCCCCATCAAGAGGCGGAAGAAGGTATGACCGCTCGCGAGATGGAGATTGATACTGCAGCAGCGTACCAGGCACGAGACACTGAAGATGCTCATATGCCGTCCCAGCCGGACATCATATTGCAATCTGAGAGTGAACACGACGCGCGGTCTCTGACAGGGGACGATATGACCAGGCATGGCCACACTAGCTTGTCAACCGCCACGGCTCTGGATACCCCTAACCATGATCTGGAATCTCGAGTCGTTCTTGACGAAGCTACAACACGCGAGAATGAAGAGGCGATGGCGTCCGAGGTGGGCGAAACGGACCCATTTGAGTCTGGCCGCAAATCCCGCGAACTTATGGCAACAATACCAGAGGAGGTCTCAGAAGCTTCACCTGCACGGCTTGAAATCCCGCCAGATGACTTTGAGAACTCATCCAACGTGAGTGAAAGCACACGGGAGAGACGGAAACGCCGCCGATCGCCTCCAGCGTGGTCAACAGAGGAGCCAGCAGACCTTCCCAAGGATCGGTCCCTGACACCACCACCCGATCACGACGACATTATGGACACTGCATTTGGCGTTGCGGCCGGGCTCGGATTCGGTAGTCATGAGCAGGCATCGACAAGAGAACCGCCTCCGAAGGCCCCGTCCCCCGTTCGACAACCATCTGCAGGGTGGTCGTTTGCTAGACTTGCACCTGCTACGGACTTTGCGTCTTCAGAGGCAAATCGAGATAGCGCCGTCCAGTTCGAATCGCCAATCTTGCCGGCAGATCGGTCTGCATCCCAGAGAGACAGCGGTTTCATTGCAAGCCCTGCACTTGAGCATGGTGAATTTATCGGCTCGAGAGATAGTAGCATGGACATGTCGCTCCGGCCGCCACGGCCTCAGTCGCCCACAAGCCCAACCGAAGATGTTTCCAAGACTGGCCTCGGGAAGTTGGAAACCCCCCGAAGGAGGCCTTCACCAGTGGAATCAACCACGAAGGACCGATCATCCACTTTGTTTAACTCCTCTCCGGCCATGCCGACCCCTCTGAACACGAAAACCGAGGTCAGAAGAAGCCCGGAGCTTGTATTGAGCCCGTTGCGACGAAGCCCGAGCATCCATGGACACCATCGGAGTCGGGAGGAGTTGAGGCAGCACAGTGACCAACTGGCATCCAACCTGATTGACCGATCTGCTGCGGCCGCAGTGAACCGCTCGGCTTTCGAGTCAGGGCCTTCCGATGGCATCGATCGAGGGGTTCGTTCGAACAATTCACTGTCTGCGATTCGGGAGGTTTCTGCCGAAGAGCCTGACTGTCATGCTGGTTCTGCAGGACTGGTGGCCGCAGTTGGCGGAGCGGGACTCGCGGCGGGAGCCCTGATGGCATCAACTTCATCACGTGAAGAGCCGGACGCTAAAGCGCTTGGCGGAAGCAAGTCGCGAACCTCGTCTTTGCGCAATCTACGCGACCCAGCCTCTCCATTCGATCCCGCCAACGTCGCGTCCGGGTCAGCACAGACACCCGTCGGTAGTGACCAAGAACCCGGGCCATCTGCCACCCGCGATACGGACATGGCAGATGTCTATGTGAGTTTGGACCTCCACTCGCCGCGATTTCCATGCTAATAGCCTTCTTCACAGGACGGGTATGGCTCGTTCCCGGGCAGCCCTCGGTCCCCGACGCGACCTGCCAGCGTGCGACGACGGCAAAGCATGCAGCAAATAAGAGATCTCGAGGCCAGGCTGGACCAGCTTGCCAGCGAGAACCGAGCTCTGGCTGAGGCAAAAATTATTGCGGAGCAACACTTGGAACAAGCCCACTTTGAACACAACCGGTCAGAAAACACGGGATCGGCCTTTACAATCCAGCTTCAAGAGCGCGATGCGGAGATTGCTCGTCTTCGGGAAGAGGTGACATCTCTGATTGCGACACACGAGACCTTAAAGACAGAGCACGAGCAGAACTTGCTCAGCATTCGACATGAGCATGACCAGGCCCAGTCACAATGGCAAGAATCGTCCAGAGAACTGGAGACTCTTCGATCACGGCACCAAGAGCTGTCAACCGGCATGGAGTCTATTGTCCGACATGAAATCGACACGGCGCTGGAGGAGAAGGACGCTGAGGTCCAGCGACTGCGAGTAGATCTTGAAGAAGCAAGGGAGAAGGTCCGGGATCTCCAGTCCCAGATCCTGGCGCGAGGAGCAGATGACGTGGTTGCGTTTCACGATGAGGATTACTTCGACGCGGCCTGTCAGAAACTTTGCCAACGAGTCCAAGGATGGGTGCTACGGTTCTCGAAGTACAACGATTTGAAGGCTTGTCGCAGCACAAACGAAGTTCGAGATGAGAAAATTGTGGATCGGTTCGACAACGCGGTTCTCGACGGATCCGACGTGGACATGTATCTGGCCGATCGCATCAAACGACGAGACGTGTTCATGTCTGTGGTGATGACCATGATCTGGGAGTATGTCTTTACACGATATCTGTTCGGCATGGATCGAGAGCAGCGACAGAAGCTGAAGCAACTCGAGAAGAATCTCGGTGAAGTCGGCGCGGTCAGGGCGGTTCGACAATGGAGAGCCCTGACCCTCACCCTACTGTCGAAACGGGAGGGTTTCAAGGCACAGCGGGAGAGCGACACCGAGGCGGTTGCGCTTGAGATCTTCTCAACGCTATCGCGCTTCCTCCCTCCGCCACAAGACATGGAGGATCAAATCGTGCATTCGCTGCGGACAGTCATGCGCACAGCGGTGGATCTCTCAATTGAGATGCGCACTCAGCAAGCGGAGTATATCATGCTGCCGCCGTTGCAGCCCGAGTATGACACCAACGGTGACCTGGCGCGCAAGGTCTATTTCAACGCCAGTCTAATGAACGAACGAAGCGGCGAGACAACGAGCAATGAGGAACTGGAGCAAAGGCAGGCAGTGGTCCGTATGGTGCTCTTCCCGCTGGTGGTCAAGAAAGGCGACGACAGCGGCGAAGGAGAAGAGGAAATCGTGGTGTGCCCTGCTCAGGTTCTGGTTGCTCGGCCGCACACAGGCAAGAAGGCCAAGGGGTCATCGAGGCATGCCAGTGGGGGCAGCCAGGCTGAGAGGATGAGTCTGGATGCAAGAAGTCTTCGAGCTGCCAGTACGCACAGTCTGGGAGCTATGAGCGGGATCGATGTGAACGACAACGTGATATAGGTGTTGGGTCAGATTTTGCATTGCGTGGTTTATTTTGGCGCTCGTTGTGTGCGTTATATGGAACGAAGCGACGAATTTCCTTGAGAGTAGTGGCAAAGTACTAGCACGGTACTCCGATAATAATGAAAATCCTACCTTATCAGCCGTACCTTTTAAGTAGCGGTCGGGTCTGGGCCAGAGAGGCTTGTCAGGAGTGGTGCGGAGTCTGTTGCCGGGCGCATTGATTCGGCGCCACGCACCACATCCAGGCCCGCACGTCATGATCGCGGCAGGGAAACGGCAGCTCGTTGGTGAGTGGCCGCTTTGGCGTGTCTTTGTGGTGACTTCAGTGTTGCGTCGAGACTCAGCGGCGACACATGTCACCGACGAGGTGCAGTATCGCCTCGTACAACGCACCAAGCTCAAACTCCATCCTTCGTCCGGAGGTCACCTTGCTTCTGGTCCCCTTCAACTTCATTTTCTGCGCACCACACATTCATTCTTTAGTTGAGCGTCGTTCCGCCTTGCCCATGGTCGCTTTGCCCGCTCGGCTCCTTCGCTGCCTTGCTGTCGCCTTCCTCTCACACAGCCCGCCAACACGGTGACACAATGCAGCCTCTCCCACCTCCTAACAGGTGGCAATCCTCTACCTCGCCCGGGTCACGCGACCAGAGTACTTCTGCGAGAGATGCCGCCGTGTCAATGACGCCCTCTGGTTCCTCGCCCGTCCATGCCGAGTCGACTGCTGCAGATGGCAAGAAGAAAAAGAGAAAACATCGCGGGGGGAAGAAGAGGAGGAATCGCCGCCAATCCTTTGCTGCTCCATCAGAGACTTCTGCAATGCAAAGCATTGGCGATGAGCCTGCAGATAACCCCTTGATCGAGGAAGCTGATGAGCCGGAACCAGTACGCCAGGCCTTTTATCGCAGCAATACACGCAACTTGAGTCACGAGAGCCTAGACAGTGAAGCCCTCCTCGACCACCGAACTCAACCTACATTGAGGCCTCGACGAGACAGTCGGCTCGGTTCCTCCAATTTGTTCACTTCATCCTACCGCAGCACCACCTTCCCCCGGCTTGACACGTCGACTCGACGGAGACGCCGCAGTCTCTCAAACCCGAGATCATCCGACGACGAAGATGCCACCGACAGGACACCCTTGATGTCAGCGGGCCCTCAGCGGAGCAAAATCCTCGATAGTGGCTATGGGCTCTTTAGAGCAAGGTCGAATACGTCCACACAATCTGCCGACTCGCGGCTGCAAAAGAAGAAAGCCAATGGAGCAAGCCATTCGTTCCCCAAATCGGACCCAGACTACGATGTCAACAACCCTCCGTCAGTGCCGGGAAGCCCGACGCTTGGACAGTATGGCGATGTGATGGTGGACGATGCCAACTTTCTTACACGCTCGCCAGACAGTCGGAGAAACCTGCAGGCGACGGCCAAAGATGCCCTTATCAACATCGACGGAGATGACGACCAGATTGCCAACTCCGCTCCAACCAGTCCACGGCTCCGTACGGATGGGCTGCCAAGGCACCGCGCGATATCCTTGGCTGTTGAGGGTGATGTCTGCTTCCCTGGGGATGAGGTCTCAGAGGCCGGCGAAGACTATTTCCACCGGTCCCAGGTGCAAGGCGTCTACGGCGGCAATGCTCGAAGGAGACGGCGAGAGAGGGAATGGCCTAACCTGTGGGTTCTCGACGAGTGGAGCCGTGAAGAGAAAGAGCAAAGGGCAGGGGAACGCCGGGCAAAGAAGATCAGTGAGCCTGTCTTTGTCGAAGGCAGACTACGTCCCGCCAAGAACGCCTGGCACCGGGTCGAGGAAGACATCCAGTACCGATACACGTACTTCAACGAGGAGTTTGAGACGACCATACACGCCCAGACAATCTCGGAGCTGGTGCCACAAGGAGGCAGCTTCCGCGAGCTGTTTATCCCCGACCCACCGGAGTTGGATGAATCAAGCACCAGCGAAGAGGAGGATGCCATGCGTTTGAGCCAGGTGATCGAGACTGCCAGCGCATTTCACAGCCCCAGAAGTCAAGAGACCGCCCCGGCCGTATCGAACCTCGGAGACACGCTCAAGCTGAGGCCCGTCCCGAGTGTGAGAAGCTCCGATCAAAACTCGGGTACGGCAACTCCGCAAAAGAAGACGACACCTCCCAATCGGACTCCCAAACCCAAGAAGTTTGGGCCTCGCCCGACCTTCTGGCTGGATGTCATGTGTCCGACTGATCAGGAAATGAGGGTTCTCTCCAAAACATTTGGCATCCACGCGTTGACCGCGGAGGACATCATGGTACAAGAAGCCCGCGAAAAGGTGGAGCTGTTCCGCAACTACTATTTTATCAATTACCGGACTTTTGAGCAAGACACCAACAGCGAAGATTATCTGGAGCCCATCAACATGTACGTCTGTGTGTTCCGGCACGGTATCCTGACATTCCACTTTAGTCAAACACCTCACCCAGCCAATGTTCGCCGACGCATTCGACAGCTCTCGGACTATCTGATCCTCAGCGCCGACTGGATTTCATATGCCATCATCGACGACATCACCGATGTCTACCAACCGCTCATCACCCACATTGAGGACGAGGTGGATGCGATTGATGACCTGATCTTGAAGGCGTTCCAGAACACAAAGGCGCTTGCGCTGGCCGGACAACAAGGTGAAAAGTTCAACGAAAAGCGAGCTTCCGAGCCTAGCGAGCCCGAAGTCAGTGGCAGCGACATGTTGCTACGGATAGGCGAGTGCCGCAAGAAGGTCATGTCTCTGTATCGACTTCTCGGGAACAAGGCCGATGTTATCAAAGGGTTCGCAAAGCGTTGCAATGAACAGTGGGAGGTTGCGCCCAGGTCGGAGATCGGCCTATATCTGGGAGATATCCAGGATCATATCTTGACCATGACTGGCAATCTGTCGCACTACGAAACTCTTCTGTCACGGGCCCACGGCAATTACATCGCCCAAGTTAGCATCCACATGAACGAGAGGCAGGAAAAGGTATGTGTGTTCTCTTTGGGTTTTCGGGCAGATACTGAAGAAGCTCCACGCAGACTGCCGACGTTCTCGGCAAGTTGACGGTACTCGGAACCATCGTCCTTCCCATGAACATTGTCACAGGTAAGACATCGCGGCATGCCCATTCCGCCAGCCAGTGCTAACCCAGAGTTTAGGGATGTTCGGCGGAAACTTCAAAGTCCCAGGCCAAGACGTGGACAACCTCAACTGGTTTTGGGCGACGACCGCCGGTCTGTTACTCTTCGGAGTCTTCTGCTTCTACTGGTGCAAGAAGGTGTACAAGATCGTGTGAGGTGGAGGTGCTTTGATACACCAATTGGATGTTCTGCTCATATTGGAACATAACAGTCGTTCGCTCACTACGATTAGAGGAGACGCAATGTGGTCAATCAATGGCAAGGGAACAGAGATGATTGATGAATCGGAACTTGAGGAGGACAAACCTTGGATACCCTGGCAACGACAGACGCTGAATCCATAGAACGGTTGCTCATATTCAATGGGGCGGGAAGAGGATTAGAAATAATAATACCAATAGCATAAGATATCTCTGCGACGACACACATCGCGTCTGATGTATTCTTTTCCCCTTCACGCGCTGCCGGTATCAACAAGCGACCGGGAAGGAAACGGAACATGTAAGTTGACATCGAGACTCGCCCTATGCTCAATTCTTCTTCTCCACATGGCATGTCCGTGACATCAGCTCAGACGAATGGATCCGTAACAACAGAGAATGTTCGTTGATGAAGTGCTCGGGCCGACGATAAACATAGTTGATGATGGCCATTGACTTTCTCCCTAGCGATCCGTCCGAAGAGACTGGACGTTTGAAATCGTGTTCAGAAATATCGTGATTCCGCGAAAAGAAAAACAGTGCTGAGGGGAAGGGCCGTGTTGTTTCGATCCCGATTCCCGAGGCTGAAGCTGATTAATGCGGTACGCGGAATTAAATTGTTAAGGTCAACGCATCTCCGCACTTCAATGATCCAAGATTCAAGACCGAGGACTCACGACTTACGAGAGCTTGGGACATTCCCTTCTTGCTTTCTTTTTGATTGATTAATGCTCTTATCGCCAGCGTCTCATCGACTGTTCCTCACATCGTCGCGAAGATCGTCTCTTCTTCTTCTCGACCGTCCCATCTTCACAAGACTCATCCCGGGATCCTCCGATCTCAATCGCCCAAAGATGTCGACGACGACATTCCCCCCAGCATCCCTCCAATCCGTCGCAGAGGAGGTAGCAGCGCTCCTCCGCGAACGCAAGCAGACCATCGCCGTCGCCGAAACAGCCGCAGGAGGCCTGGTGTCCGCATCCCTCCTCGCGACGCCGGGAGCATCGCGCATCTACAAGGGCGGACTGACGCTGTACACGCTCGAGTCGCGGATCGCGTTCGCGGGTTGGACGCAGGAGAACGTCGATCGGTACGATGGGCCGACGCCGGAGTTGGTCGAGGGGCTTGCGACGCATGTGCGTTCGACGTTGGGCGCCACGTATTGTGTGGGAGAGGTGTGTGAGAACAAAGCTTGCCTTTAGCAAACCATCCATCCCCTTTCATTTCTCTCCGTCCTTGTTCTTACGACTTATCATGGGAAACCACATAGAGCGGTACAGCAGGTCCCACAGCCAGTGGCAAGAAACCAAACCGGCAACCGTGAGTTTATGCTCCTCCTTGCTCCTCCTTGCTTCTTGCTTCCCTCCATGGCGAGGCGCTTTTCTCAATGATCGAGGAAAAACTGACCGAAGTGGTGCTCTTTGCACCGTCAAAAGGGGCTACGTCGCGCTCGCGGTTGTAGGAGAGCATGGCAGCCTCCACAAGGACTTGGACACGGGGTGCGGGACGGACAGGCAAGCCAATATGGTGGCTTTCGCCGTGGAGGCATTGAAGCTGGTCAAGGAATTCATCCTGTCCAACAGCACTGGCGGGGGTGGGAAGATCTGATGTGTGATGTTTGTGTGCACTCCAGCATCATTGTGAAGGGAAGGGAGCAGAGCCGAGTACGAGGCAACCTCGCTCCCAGTGCCAACCCGGTGGTTGGTTTTCACTGCGCTGGGATCAGATTCACAAACAAAAATTAATCGGGGGCTTGTCGATCGACACCACCACCATCAGATGCACACACCCTTGGGAGCTTGGGCGAGGGCTGGATTCAAATCCAGATGTTTCCGCTAGAGCAACGTCCGTCTTCAATTGAGAAACCCTACCGGCCTTCCATTCCACCGCCAGTGATCGACGAGTCAGACACTCTCTCCTGCCAACGTTTGCGTAACCCCAAAGGTGAAGGTGAAAGGTTGTTAGGTGACACATCACATTTTCCCGTTGCGCAAACGTGGCTGGCTTGTGTGACCAATCCGCATTTTCCGGCCATGTGATCATGATTTCATGAGGCAGTTCGACCTGCCAATCTCGTGTCGGGGGAAACAGGCTGGGCCCTGGCCACGACCGCTGCACGAGGCGAGGCCGAATCCCGGAAAACTCGTCAAACGGTCGCAAGTTGCGCGTCGGGGCCTCCAAAACGTGTGCGCGTGGGATGTCAAGCTGAGAAGCCATGGGTGGGATATGTACTGTAGTTCCAGGGGTCACGGATCTGCACAAAACTTCGGATCGAGTTTGGCCCTTCCGACGAGTCTGTCCAGTGTCGAGGCCAAGTCAAAGGTCGGATCGCAGAAGTTAACTTTAAATGCTGGACCGGTCCTGACGAGCATGCACCCGGGGTGGAGAAACGAGGAGGGGATGATCGATGGCCGCGAACGCATGGGCCTTTCTGTAGAGGTGATGGGCGATGGGTGACAGCGATGACTTGTGAGACCTGGGTTTCGCACCCTGCCAGGCCTGCCAGGAAGTGAGAGCGATCCCTGAATGCATCACGAGTCACGACATGCTTGTGAGCCGCTCCTTGCTTGCTTTGACGTTACGCATTAGTCTCGTGTGAACTCGATGCGATGAGATACAAGGTGCCCAAGGCAATGAAATCGCTGGATGGGCATCTCTGGGGATGATCGCCAAACATGGCCCTGTTGTCGTGCGCTGAGGCCGGGGTCATGGACGTTAGACAACTTAGTCTGCACTGCAAACGACCTTCCAAATCGGATCCCCGGCGGCGGTGGCTTGAGGGTTGCAATCCAATCACTCTGTGGCGCAGGGAAAAGTGAGGCGGACGCACCGTAAGGCGTACAGTCTGTAAAGTCCCCAAACCTGGAACTCGAGGCCCGGATAAGGGTTCAGGGCGAAGAAGTCCTCGATAGGGCTGTACGAGGAGCTCGTCGAGCACATCAGTAACCATCAGTCTTCGGAGGTACCCGGTTCAACTCTTGATGGACTCTGGAAACAGCCAAGTTGGACGATGTCTCTTCACAAGTTGGCTGAGCCCTCTCGATCTCCCTCTGCTTGAGCTGCGATCTGCCTCGCCATTGACCTCACCTTTCTCTGTCAGAAGAACCCTCAATCTTGGCTCGCCAGCTACCGTCGGCGCACATGTGAGGCGTCGAAGCGGTTGTTATGAAGATCGTTTCGTAGGCCATTTGATGGGGCCACCGTGGACTCGGCTCCGATGGGGCGGATAGCGCACCCCGCGATAGATGGCAGAACTTTGCTCTGACCCCCAGGTCTATCAAGGAGGAGCTCGCGGGCACGTATCAGTGAATGAGGGGCATTTCGAAAGGGCAAGCGAGGGATTTTCGGATGGAACCCGGGAAGGGAGCGTGATTGAATTGTCTGCGCATGATTCGGCATGAACCCTAATCAGCAAGGGAGGAATTTCGGATTCTGGTAGGCTGAGCAAAGGAAGGAAATGGGAGTGAGAGGAGAGTGGGAGTGGTGCTTCGTGTTTGACAATGCAGAGTTGGTAGTGGAGAGGCCAGTGGCCAGAGCTTCGGTGAAGAATCCCTACAGAGCACTACTCGTCCAAGTACGTAAGGTACACTCTATCTACGTACGTTCTCCCGGATTCGCACGACTAAACTGGACATCCTTGAGTCCTGTGTCCTGACCGTAGAGTTGAAGCCCCTATCCTCACGCTCCCAGAGATTTTGTGTGCAGACCGGGGTAATCTCGCCTTGGAAAGCGTCTCGAATGGTCGAGAAGCTCACGAAACACAGTACGTACTCCGTACTTCTTCTGCAATCCTTCTGGAAAGGCTCATCGAGGCTAGGTGGTGTGGGAGCTAGTGGTGTCCTCGCCGCTCGGTCTGTCAAGCTCGTTTCCTGAGCCTGGAGGTGGCTGTCCGAAGTGAGAAGTCGCTGCGAAGCTGCGAACCTTGAAGCTCACCAGGCCGTCCTTGCGCTACGAAGCGAGCTCCGAGCATTAGTCCTTGAGCGTGGCCCCCTTGCTTGTAGTGACTCTTGGAATCCTGCCTTCATGACAACCGAAGTACTCCGTACAGTGCCATGGAAGTTTTGTTCTTGACACCATCGAGTGACTCGTCCTCCTCCTGCTCCTCCACCTCGACGTTTCAGCTGCTTGATCGGTGGCAACTGTCAGCTGCAGGAGCAGACCCAGTGCGGAGGAGGGACGAAACGGGACGACGTGCCGTTTCTCAGGCCGCTTGTTTTAGGCTTTTGGCTAGGAGGGCAAGGTCTGGAGCCTGTCACTTGGAGCCTGGTGGTCATGGCCAATGCTCAACATGCGTCGCGACTCGTGAGATATCCATGAGAAGCCCCTGGAGGTGGCTGTCCGGAGGATCGCGGGCGGCGGGACAGGAAAAGATAGAGCAAAGAGGAGGAGCCAGTCGGTCGGGTCCAGCAAGTCTTTCGCAAAACCACGTGGCGGCAGTGGCGGTGGCTCGGAGTCTCGGGTCGCCGGGTGTGTCTAACCGTTGGCAATGTAAGAGCAGTCACCTCACAAGTGGTTAGAAGTCGACGCCAGGGACGTTCAGCGGCGGCCAGTCATGCTGCTCCACAGCCATGGTCCATGGCCTCAGACTGGGGCATCCGTCGCACCCGTGGAGGTGGTGGCACCCCCGTGAAAGAGGCGTACCCGTAAAGGAGGCGCACCCGTGAGAGAAGACTCAGACCTAGCTCTTTGCCCGGTCGGCAATACCTGACTCGCATGAGATCTGCGGATTTGTAGGTACGGAGCCCTGAGTCCTGTTAAGCAGTATGAGTCTCGACCAGGAGGCCGTCGATCTTGGGCAGGGTTGCGTCGGGTTGGGCAGCAGCCCAAGAGTCGAGGTTGAGGTGAGCAATAACGCGTTACGGGACTGCGGTCTGTCTGGCACACTGCAGGGACGAACTGCGTGTATTATTGCCTGATTGGAGATGCAGCTTGTTTCAGGTCGGTGAGCGACAACCTAATGGACTCGTACCTGACCTTACTGTAGCGGGGAGGAGGGTACGTACACTTATCCTTCCTCAGGGCAGGCGCGACCGAGGAACGACGGGCTTTGGCGACTGCAACTGCAACTGCCAGGCTGCCACCCGCACCCGGTCAACCTCGGGCACCGGATGTCCAGATCAAAGCTGTGAGCTTGTGTGAACAACAATAATGCCCAAGGGGCCGATGAATGAAACTCTGAGAGGCAAGGAAAGAGTAAGGTACGGATACCTGACCTTCCAGGCTTCCACAGGCTACAGCATGCCACGGTCACAGGGGCGCCACCTCTAATTTCCTGCGCCGATGCTTATCGACGTGCCAGTGCCCAGGGGGCGTGGGCCGTGGGCATTTTCCCAGTCAGGATACGGGGAATAGAGGCAGTACCTAAGTTGACTGGTACTATCGCAACGGCTATGCAGGTGCGGAAGAACTGGAGAAACCTCTGACTCTCCAAGCTCGAGAAGCATCATGTCACCAGCCTTTTTCTCTCCCCTTTCCGGACTCCAACGCGAACGAGCGGGAGAGGTCGAGAAGCTCTGCAAGGGAGAAACAGAAGGTGGTGTCGTTCACAGGACTGGGACGATTCAACCTCGGGGCTCGACGTGGACGTGATTCCGCAGGTCGGCCTCCTGTGAAGGTACTCCGTACATTCAATCCTCCGTCTTCCTCTGGGCTCGAGCCTTGAGGGATCTCTTCGAGTGCGGAATGCCCAGTGCCATCTCAGCCTAGCCGCCCCCCGGTCATCATCCGGCTCACGCCTTTCCCATTCCAGCAAATATTCACGCCAGCCATTCATATCACCGTTGCCCCCTGTGAGCGCGGTTTCTAATAGATCCCACATCTCAAGCCAGTGGGACGCGAGGGTGACAACCCAAGGTCGGAGAATAAACGCCGGCCCGCGCTTCCTCTCTGTCCTGGTGAGCACTCGGAGGACATCACCCCTCCACGCTCCACGGACCTCGCGGGTGGCGGAAGAAGCCCAAGAGACTCTTTCACCATCGCTGACTCGTGAGATCTGCCGACGAGTATGTCTTGAGTACCCCGGGCTCGTACTCGAGACGCGTACCCAACCAGGTAAGAAGTAAGAAGGGAACTGGTCATACCATTGGGAGCGGCTGGGAGTATTTGCTCTCCCTTCGGTGTTGGTCTCGGATACGCGGGGAAAGAGAAAGAACGGGCAAGGGACCAAGGGTGGTTAGCATCTTCAAAGATAGACAGTCTGGACCTTTGCAGAAACAGGCGAACGGCAGCGCAGGAGGTCTGCATTGTGGACGAGCGAAGCTGCCGAAGAGTGTTTGAACAGGCTCTATCCCTGTCAGACGGTGACAAAGTCAGAAGACCCAGCTGGATGGACCGGGAGTACGGAGCAAGAACTACTAGTACTCGTAGGCGATTAGAGCCCAGAGGAGAACCTCAGCCTAAAGGCTGACTGGATGCCGAATTGTGATCAACATTGGACATTGGTTCTTTGAACGGTTTCCATGTGAAAGACACTCGTCGACTCGCCTCACAATAGCGTCTGTAGCAAATCCTCCGTCTATTACTATCAGGTACCTAGGTACTCGTGACGGAGTACGAAGAACGGAGGACGACGAGGAGAGGAAGTTCTTTGATTCAGAGCCGCGCCGATCACAAGCCCGGAGGATCCCACTTCTCCCCAATTTCCAGGCACCTGAACTGGGACGGACGCGACTTTCAAATCCACAGCTTAGTGGTACTAGTATGTACATGGCAGTAATGCTGATTTCTTCTGAGGTTCTCCGTATCCAAGGTTCCGTCCCTATCCGTCAACAAGGTACGTACCTTTAATCACCTGGTCAAAGCGCTGCCGCCGCACCCCAAAATGCCCACTGCCCAGACGAGGGCCTTTGCGGTCCGCTGCGGCACTGCGGCAGCGAGGTTCAATCCGACGCCCAGTGCAGAAAACCGAGCCCTTGGACACTCCGGCTCCGCCTAGAGGCTACTCGCAGTAGCGGAACGTCACTTGACCGCTGCCAGTGCTATCAACAAGTACCAAATCCGCCTCCATGGACTTGGATTTCCGCAACAATCTTGTCAATCCAGTCCGTGTCGGGGCATTTTCTGCGGATATTTCTGAACTTACGTACGGAGTGCCCCGTCACTTCTCAGGACGTTCGCTAGGTCCTGTCGCAGGGACAGTACGTATGTGCTCCCTACCTTAACCGAGAACTACTACCGATCGACTCCCGCTGGCGGACCAATACCCCACTAAAGCTCTTTCGTAGTCGAAGCCTGAAGGCCGATGACCAAGTATTTCCAAGCCTAAGGTACGGTAGGTAGGGGCCTCACCTACCCTGGAAGCCTGGAACTCTGGTACCAGTGGCACAGTGGCCGGTGACTTACGTACTTTCTGCGGCCGCCCATCTTCTCTTGAATCTTCTTCCCACCGTCATGGAAATCCTCCAGGACTGGATCGGTGAATTTCTGATCTCACTGTAAACTCTCCCATCGGCGGAAGCTTGTACGATCGCGTTTCGTCGCCTCTGACCTCATCGATGTCCACAGCGCCCACCTACCTCCGACTCTGGCAGTCGCAGTGGCATCGTCTCTGAGATTTGCTGGGAGATCCATTTGCCTCACTACCTCGACTAGCCCGCCCTTCCGAGGCCGAGCCCTCATCGCGCCTCGTCTCGTTTCGTCTCGAATCGCATCGCAGCGGCCACTCTGACCGGCCAAGTGGCAAGCAGTAGTGGCGAGTGGCTGTGACGGGCCTCTGACAGGCTTTGGCGTGCTTCTGTGCTGCAACTGGGTTCCGTTCTCTTGGGAACGTTGGGCGACGTCCCTCCCTGTCCCTCCCTGTCCCCTGGTCGAGCACGCTAACCAGGGCCCAGAGGCTAGGGGGAACAAGCAGCTCTCAGTCTCCAGGCCCCAGGGCCCTCTTTTTGGTGCTTCCGGGCGGTTTTTGAGCCTTTCCCTTTTCTCACCGCTGCGACCCAGGTCCCAGAGCCAAAGACCCAGAGCCCCAGCGGCCCAGTGACCCAGCATCAGCCAACGCCCAACCAGTGGCCACATCCAGATTCCCCGAGCTCCTCTTCCGGGGCCCTTCGCCTCACTAAGGGCCTGCAACCCCTCGCTCCTCCTGCTCCTCTCTCTGTCTCTCCGATCGTCACGGCTTTTCCTGTACGAGGAGGGCATCTTCCATCGACGACACACCCTCGACTCCCCTCTCTCTCCCACTTCCTCACCATCGCTAGCATCTAGCACCGCCGCCGCCCACTACCACCTAGTAGCTGCTGGGCTCAAGCACTTATCTGGCCCGGCCGCATCGCTATCACCACCGACACCATCAGCCTCACCTTCGCACCCTTCCGACCCTCTTTCGCTGATCGACATCCAAAACATCCTTTCTCTTCCTCCCTCTCCCCCAAACCTCGCCTCGCTTCATCACCGACCTGTTCAGCGATGATCCCATCCCAAACGAGCTCTCTGTAGCTTTCGGCTTCGGGCAGCAATTGCGATCCCCTTGAATTCCGCGCCTCGGTACTTCCCCACCCAACTTCCCCGAAAACCTCCAGGAATCTCTTTTTTGACGGTCGCGACCGTTCCATTCTTGCTTCCTGCGAAATCACCTGCGCGCCGGCCAGCAATCACCCGCCGACCATCAACAACGCTACTACTGTTCCGCTGACCACTTCACGGCCTGATTTCCAATCCAATCTTTGCGTTGAAAACCTCGACGCAAGCTCAAGCTTCTGCAATCAATTCGATTGCCATCGTCCTCTTTTCGTTCCCTGGGCTTCGGATTTGTCGGTTCTTTGGGAGGGTTGTTTTTGTTTGCGCTTTCGGTGACCAGACCACCATCTCTCCAGCCATCTATCCATCCACCGACAGACCGCTCTCGAATTTCGATCGGGACTACCTAGTCCACCGTTTTGGTTGCGTTGCATCCCTGTGGGTTCTGCCCTTCTGCAAAAGAAGCGGACGTTTTTGCAAAAGGTAGCAAACACCGCCCTTCTCGCGCCTCCCAACCAACCGCCGGTGGTCATCTGTTGCTCACGGGCGATTTTCAACCGAGCCTCTCCCAATCGTGCCGACCTTGCACAGGCGTCGGAGAGTGCGACCACGGAAATCCTCATGCATCTTGGCTGATACGTCGCATAGCGAGTTGCCATGAGCCTACCTGCCCGTTGATCGCGCGCGCCCCGCTCCGACTGTGCATAGGGTCATGCTGCATTTGCCGTACCACGTTCCCTTGGGTATAGAGACGCGGGAGGTACGGGCTTGTCGGCTGCTTGCCAGAGGATCGCAGGTTGAAAATGGATGAAGCTGGTGACGTGGATATCAAGCACGAACGATCCAATCCGTACGGGCCACCACCACCAAATCCAATCCACCGTCTGCCGCCAGCCGAGACCCCTTCGTTACACAGCTACCATCCCCCTCCGAGTCTGGCCATGCCACCACCGACCCCGGCGTGGGCTGCGACGCCTTCGCCGTATCAAGAGTCTGCGGAGCACCGCCCTCCGCACCCAGATATTGCCCATCATTCGCCGTATCCGCCCCCGCCTCAATCTTATCCTCCTTCTCATCATCCTCCGCCGCCGGCTTTACCTCCTCCTAGTCGAGACCCTTCAGCGTACCCTCCAGAATCTGGTTACGGCCGTCCCGGAAGTGTCTCAGGGCCTACCAGATCTCCCGCAGAAGTCCAGCACCCGACATACCACCCCGTGAGTAACCCACACGAGCCTCCCTACTACCCTCCACCTCCAGCGGACTATAGGGCTCGTCATGCCTATCCAGCACCAGAATCTCAACCCAACGGAACCCATCAGCCACCTCCCCTTCACGTTGTGACGGGTCATGAGATGATGCCCGGCCAGCCTCAAGGAGGACCTCCGCATCCGCCTCCGTATGGACCTCCATCAGCTGGGCCGCCTTCATCGGCAGGCGGTTATTACTACGATCCCTACAACGCCGGTCAGAGACGAAAACCGGTGCGAGCCGCCCAAGCGTGCGATTCGTGTCGCCAAAGGAAGGCGAAATGTGACGAAGGAAGGCCAGAATGTCAACATTGCAAAGACAATGGTCTGAAATGCTCCTACCGGGAAGTGCCTCCACAGAAGGCGGAGAAGCAGGTTCTGGCAATTACCTCTCAGTTAGAGGCGTTGGGTGATGACATCAAAATGTTGTTTCAGAGTTTCGTGGAGTTCAAGGACCACCAAGAGAAGATCAACATGTCTCTGTTGCCCTCGGGTGGAGGCAAGACTGACCCGTCTGCGGTGGTTGAGATTTCTCCACCGGCGCATGAACAGAAGGAGAATGTTCTCCGACCGCAGGAAACGCCTGTTGCCAGCCAAACTACGCCGTTTGGGTTCCGCCGAGAAGACAGCTCTGAGGTTGTCAGATCCGCCTCTAGACCCCAGAATGCGTCGACTGCATCCTTTCAACAAGATCCCAAGGAGGCGGATGGTATGGAGTTTTCGTTGCCTGTCAAGCATACCACGGCCGCTCAGAACCTCATCCTCTGGCCGGCAATCAACCTCCTTGTTCCTCCACGCTTATCGCCATCATACGTCATGGACGAGGAGCTCGGAAGAGGCCTGCTCCGACTCTACGGCTGTGGCGAGGGTGAAGACAAGGGCGACGGCCACGAAGGCGCTCCCAGCCCCGCAGGCAGTACCAGTAACTCCTCAGAGGGCCGTGATGATGTGTCGTCTTCCGGGCATGGAGTCTGGGGGAGCGGACAGCTCCACGCGCCCATGCTGAATCCAGGCCACGCGACACGGGAGCACCCCGGTGGTGTCAGTCCCAGCGGTGGCCTCATGCTGGATTCGGAGGCCGTTGATCGCTACTTTCAGAGCTTCATGGATAACATGCACATCTTGCACCCGTTCCTCGAGCCCAAGGTACTCCGGAGCATGGTTCAAACTTTCAAGCGCAAGTACAGCTGGGACTATCGAGCCATGCACAGAGTGCCGTCCATTGGGATCAAAAGAAAGCGCGAGGCCACGGATTCTCCTACTCCGGTGGATGAGCAGATCTCCTCTGGCCACGGCGGTCGCTCACAGGCAAGACAATACAGTCCGGCTGTTCCTCTGATTGAGCATTCCGTCACCAATGCGATTGTGCTCCTGGTGATCGCTTTGGGCAAGGTTACCTCTCACCGCGCACCCTTGCCCGGTCCGGTTGCGCCTGTGACCCAACGAACTTCGACACCCCACAGTGCGCTGTACTCGGATCTGCCTATGCCCATGTCAGCGCCCACATCTCCTTACAACGCTATCAACCCGAACGGGGCAGTGTCAAGTCCGGCAAATCCTCAAGGGAAGAACATGGACGTGATGCCCGGACTGGCGTACTTCTCCAAAGCCGCCGATATCCTGGGAGAGCTCCCGGGCGGCAGTGATGTGTCGCATATTCAGGCCAATCTACTGGCGGGATTGTACATGGGGCAGCTGGCACGCATTCTGCCAAGTTACTTTTACATCAACAAGGCTTGTATCGCCGCTCAGATCCTTATCGAATCGACGCCGTATGTGGAAGGTCTCATGAAGGCTTCGCGCAGAAATTTGATCAACTTCGCCTTCTGGTCGTGCCTGCAACTGGAAAGCGACATTGCCGCGGAGCTGGAATTGCCCTTGAGTGGGATCGGCCGATTCGAAAGCCCTCAGCACAAGGAGATGCCGACGAGTGTGACTTTGGAAAAGATTCCAGAGTCCAGCCACGAGGATGAAATCTTGCGCTTCTACTCCTACCAGATTCAGCTCAGGTTGACGATGAATAGTATTCACGCCACGCTGTATCGGGCCTCGAAGGACCCACTGACTCGGCCGAGCAACACTCTGATGGCAACGCTGAATCAGAATTTGGAAGATTGGAGGAAGATGCTTAGCGACTGGGACTGGGACGATAATGACCATGAAAGTCCCGACATTAACGTGGCACGGATGAGGGGGAAGTACTACGGCGCAAAGTACATCATTTGGCGACCGGCCGTGAGATATGCTCTCTCACAGGTGGACCTGACGATGGCAAAGGAGCAACAATCGGAGTCGCCTGCTGGGCACGAGCAGGGCTCCGAGACCACGTCACCTTCGATGTCAAACCCCATTGCGACTCTGCGCCGGTCAAAGACGACTCCGTACATCCGTCCGGAGCTTTTGGAAGCTTCCAGGATATGCATTCAAGCCGCCATTCGCAGTACCACCGTCTTTGATAAAGTCCCACGGCGCCTCGTCGTCACCAACATATTTGGGACAGCCCACGCGTGAGTGATCCTCCTCTTGCGAATGACTCGGTAGACTAACACTAATTCCAGACAATTCGGGAACATGCTCGTTCTGTACGCCGTCTTCACCACGCCACACCCCGGCCTGAGGTCGTTGGTTGACGAGTACACCATCCGACGATTGCACGATCGCACGATCGACATCCTCCGAGAGAACGAGAAGATCTCACCGATTCTGGCCAAGGATCTAATGATTCTGGAACATGTCCGAACCAAAGTCTTTGGGCCGGCTACCTCATATCCGGCCGCCAGCGCCGCCTCCAGCTTCTCGAGCCGATGATGGGAGACGGCTGCACAGCCGCGGGATGTTCTACACATCCTTTTTCTTGTACACCACCGATATTCAGCATACGCGCTTGTGTTTTAAGGGTAGCGAGCCCGATTTTCAGTCTGGTGGCATCGTCGAAGCGTTCTGCAACACCATCAAGCATCTCATTTTGAGAAAATTTTCTATCAAGCCCCCAAGAAGAAATTACCAGAAACCCATACGGATTTCATGACGCCAATATTGGCCCGATCGGAACCGACTCACCTTGACTGCAACGTCTTCCACAAGTCAAACTGACAACCCTTAATGGAGGCTGAGTGGAAGGTGACAGCTCAAGGCAAATTCTCGGTGATATGGATCATCGCCAATCCTGATTTTGACGAGAAACGCTTTGCGATTTCGCACAAATACCCCCGGATGTCCAAGTTTTTTGACGTGACTCATTATCGTTGCGTATCTCAACCATTAAAGGGAGCGGCAGCTCCAACTATGTTTTGCCCCCTGAGGCAACAGAGAGGACGAGGAGAGTCTGAAGGAGGATGAGAAGGAAGAGTAAGAGTCGCAGGCGAGTCGTCGTCTTCTTGTCACTCGAATCGGATGGCGATGGGCTGGGAAGGGGCAAGGTTGGGACTTATTTCACGGACTTCAGTGGGTAATGCGAATCTGTACAACATCAATCCCTCGAAATGCTACTATTAGTACTACAATGATGATTTATCTACTATTAGTATCAGGACCTGGTTGGCCCACACGCTAAGACTGCGTCGTCTGTCTCCTGCCGCGATCCCTCCCTCCCGTCGGCTCGGTATTCGCATCGTCCCGTTTGAAGCTTTTGCAGGAGAGTACGTGCGCTGTTGCTAGCCTGTTCACAGTTCAACTCCGGGGGCTGTCACCCGTGGCGTGGCTGCGACGCACTGACCGCGTCGGCGCGTGGGCGGAATCATTTACGGAGTACTCGTATACTATTGATATACTCTTTCGGCAACGCAGGTACCCGCGGTCACGAGTCGCCAGATGACGATCAGCGATAGTAGCCACCGGCTAATCAGCCAGGCGCAGCAATTGGTAGTTGTCGATACCTATCCCACCGGGGGGGCTTTTCGAGTTCAGGTTGGCATAGACACTAAACACCCTCCAACCGAGGAAAGAGGAACGAGTCCCCGTCAGCGGTCCATGAAAACCTGCGTTGCAAGCTGGAAAATCTGACGAGATCTGAGCATGGGGGAAATGCAAGCAATATATGTCGGTGTCTATGTACAATGTTCCTTGCTCGAGCATGGATGAGACCAAGCTTGAATCTGGAGCAGCCGCTCTGACAACTGGGCCGGGTGGCTGAGGCTCATAAGCACCCGGCGCCCGCCGTTCAGGCGTCATGCCAGACCTTGGATCTACAGTCGAAGTTGTCGCCCACCGCTGCACCAGCCTCAACGCACGATTCAAGCTAGCGTAAACGAGGCTGCACCGCCGCAATGGGGAACGGGGGTGGCCAGTAATTAGGCCAGTAGCAGCGAGGTACAGGCGTGCTAAGGCCAACGGACCAGGGCTTGAGAACTTTCCAGGAGACTAGAACACACGTCACCCTTCACCTTGGTCTCACCCGTGACCCGGAGCCTGGTGAGTCCGTTGTATCCGGTGGTGGTTGGTTGGAACCATCCTGCAAAGTTGCCTCCCCCCGCGCCTCGTTCTGCGTTGCAGCACGGCAGTCTGCATGAAGAATCCGGCCAGAGCAGACAGAGGCTGAGACTTCGTTGCATTTGGCGCCGAAACCGAAACTTTTCTGCCTCTCGAGTTCAACTTCCTCGCTCCCTCCGCCATCATTTTGTATTATTCATCAACTTCTTTCAGGAAGAAGCCCCGGACGTCATCATGGATCAGAATCACCTCAGGCGGAAGGACACCACCAAGGGACCTCCGCTTCGCATTCTCTCCTTGGGTACGTACGAGATGGACGCATCTTCGGAAATGTCCCAGGACCGCGCTGACTGACGGTCGCAGATGGAGGAGGCGTGCGCGGGTATTCGATGCTCATAATCCTCCAAGAACTCATGCACCGAGTCTATGTTGAGACCGAAGGCAAGCCTCCAGACCGACATGCGACCCCGAAGCCCTGCGATTATTTCGATCTCATCGGCGGCACTGGCACCGGAGGACTGATTGCCATCATGTTGGGCCGCCTGCGAATGGATTTGGAGACGTGCATGGACGTCTACGTGAAAATGACACGCAAGGTCTTTGAGACCGACAAGACGTTCGCTGGAATCCCGTACAAGCACACCCTCTTCAAGGCGTCGAAACTCGAAGAGGCCATCAAACTTTGTGTACAAGAGCACACGCTCTTCGACAACGAGGGGAATGACGGCACGGCTACGGGAGGGAGAGAATTCCAAGATCTGACAAGCCCCAGCAGTGCGGCGGTGGTGCGGCGCTCGATGAGTGTGCGCAGTTCCAGTTCCACCGTCATGTCCAGTCCCTCAACAGCCCGAAACTCGCTTATCTCACCCTCATTTTCAGGCTGGGGGAATGCAAACGCCACGCTCTACGATAACCGTGAGAATCGCACCAAGACGTAAGTCCGACGAGATCTTTGGAACACTCGACTCCTCACTAACTCTGGCAGCGCGGTGACTGCCGTCTATCAAGGCACGAATCCCCGAACTGGCTCCTCCATCCTCCTACGAAGCTATGACAGCCGCAAGGAGCCCGCGCCCGAGTTCAACTGCAAGATCTGGGAAGCAGGACGAGCGACTTCCGCCGTGGGTTTGGCATTTAAACCTGTCCAGATTGGCCAAAGCGTTTTCATCGATGAGGGTGCTGGCAAATTCAACCCGGCGCCGCTGTTGCTTGAAGAGGCCGCGTCCAACGAATGGCCGGGCAGAGAGGTGGGTGTGTTCGTGAGCATTGGGACGGGAAAACGCCCCGAAGGGACCAACGCCCGCCAACACGAATGGTGGGAGGACTTCGTTGGAGGCAGTATGGGCGCCTTTGCGGAAGCGCGGCGGCGTCTGATTGCCAAAATCGAGGGCTGCGAAGAAACGCACCAGCAGATGCTCAAGACCGAGCTACCGAAACGTGGGATTCCGCTGGACAATTACTGCAGACTGAACGTATCTGTCGGTTTGGGCGAGTTTGCGATGAACGAATGGCAGCATCTCTCGCCCATGACGGTCAACACTCGGAAATACCTGAACGAGACCGCCACTCAAAGAGCCCTGATGGACACGGCGGTCAAGGTGGCAAAAATCGAACTCACGAAAAGGAGACAAGACCAGCGGAGCGAGGCCGAGATTCGAGAGGCGAGCTGGTCTCTGAGGAACAATTTAGGCTCCCCCCAGCCCTATCCTCAGGCGGTCGAACTACCGACGAGTGATGAGCCCATGCAAAGGACACCTCCTCAGCACTACCGTACGCCTGGGAATCCACCATACCCGGACCAGTATACTTCATCGCAGGACAAGTTCGTCTTAGTCCAGGGCGAGGCGACGCCACCGCGGACATCATTTGATATCCCATATCGAGGGAGAGACGACAAGTTTGTCGTTCACCCGCCACCTGTACCTTCAAGTTCGACTTTTCCCCAATCACAGTCACAGGTACCACCTCCGAGGCCGCCCAAAACACCGATCGAGGACCCGTCTTTACCTCCTCGCCAGTTTCACCAGACTTCGCCGATGAGACCGAATGGAGCCCCGAGGCCGCCATATCCTGACGATGAGCCCCCGCCACAGTTTAGCCGATTCAAGAAGCCAGAGTACATCCCGAGATGATGCCGACAGCAGGCAGCGCCCATTTCACTCATGCATCCTGATGAATTGCAATTTCCGGGCTTTTGGAGCACTTCAGCATAACAATAACGACATGACGACCTTTTTACAAGCAAATACGCAGATACCCTATGGAGCAGCAGATGGACGATTGGGACACCGTCCGAGTCATACGGTCGGAAGGATGGAAATTGGTGGTATTTGCAATAAGATCCTGCGCTCTAGGCCGCGGATGGGTCAAACAGATCCCTTGGACTGTTAACAGGCAGATATTGGCGTGAAGTATACATGGGGAGACGACGAGTACGTAGAAATGTCTCACCGTAGCATAGCATCTCATTTTGTACGGCGGAGCCTTCACCCAAGAACGGTGCTTCATTCTTGGCGTATCTTTGTTCCCGCAACCTTCATCAGACTCAACCTCGCGACTCATCTCAAACCCTGCATACAAGACTCTGCTCAATCCTCCCGAGTCGCACAATGTAATCATGCCGGCGGCACCGTCTCAGCCGCCAGTCAAGCTTTCGCTTCCCCTGGTAAATTGACAGTCTGCGGCCGTTGGCTTGCTTCATGACTAACAAGGCCCTCTAGCAATTCCAGCAAGAGATCTACCATCTTCTTCGCGCGGAGGATATCCTGGTGATCCTAGCTCGAGGACTTGGAGTCCTGAAGATTGTCACAAATCTGCTGCACTCTTACGATGCCGCGGGCAATTCACTCGTCATCGTTGTCGGCGCAGACGAGCGAGAGAACCAATGGATCGGAGAGGCCCTCGCGGAGCATTATGCCGTCTCACGGAGTCCTCTGGCCAAGGGCCTCCGTGTTATCAACACCGACAAGGCCACCGTTTCAGCGCGAGAGAAGATCTATGCTGAAGGCGGTGTTGTCTCCGTCACCAGCCGCATTCTGATTGTCGATCTGCTTTCCAAACTCTTGGATCCCGAAACCGTCACTGGATTGGTGGTTCTACATGCCGAACGCGTGGTCGCCACGAGCAGCGAAGCCTTCATCGTCAGGATCTTTCGACAGTTCAATAAGATAGGCTTTCTGAAGGCCTTCAGTGACTCGCCCGAGCCACTAACTTCGTCGTATGCGCCTTTGGCGAGCTTGATGCGGAACCTCTTCCTCCGAAAGCCATCACTCTGGCCGAGATTCCATGTCTCCGTTGCACAAAGTTTGGAAGGCAAGAAAAAGGCAGACGTGATTGAACTGGAGATTGAGATGACCGCGCCGATGAAAGCAATCCAAAACGCCGTCCTTGAGTGCGTGGAAACAAGCATTTCCGAGTTGAAAAAGGCCAACTCTGGTCTCGAGATGGACGATTGGACGCTGGACTCGGCCCTTCACCAGAATTTCGACGCCATTGTTCGCCGACAACTTGACCCAGTTTGGCATCGAGTGAGCTGGCGAACGAAGCAAATCGCAAACGATCTGACCGTTCTACGCACAATCCTTCATTCCCTTCTCAGCTACGACAGTGTCTCCTTTCTCAAGTATTTGGACACCGTTCTAGCGACACACTCTCCTCCACCAGGAAGCACAAAGCAAGACCAGTCGCCTTGGCTTTTTATGGATGCTGCCGCCACCATTTTCGAGTCGGCGAGGGCAAGAGTGTATAGCGGCAAAGTGGAAGACAGTGGACTCTTGCCTACGACTAAACTACCCGATTCTCTGACCCCTGTCCTTGAGGAGCAACCAAAATGGGCTGTGCTCGCCGAAATCCTCCAGGAGATTGAGACTGATGCCTATCTGAACCCTTCTCGGAGGGATGATTCCAATGATACAATTCTGATCATGTGCAATGAGCAGCGGACCTGCCACCAAGTGCGAGAGTACCTTCAAACGATGCATGTGAAGCCTCTTCCCCAAGACATGAATGACGGACAAGCACCACACGAGATGGAAGCCGAAGAAGCAAAAGGGTCTGCCGAGTTCATGATGAGGAGGAAGCTTCGAGAGTATCTCGGATGGAGGAAAACATTTGCGCAAGTCAGCGCGTCCTTGTTTGAAGAAAACCAAAAATCTCTCAACACCATCAAAGGGAACAATAGCACGGCAGCCCGACTCAACAGCAAGGCGCCGGCAAACAAACGGAGACGAGTAAGGGGTGGTGGTGCCTCCGGCTCGAATCCGACACGAACTGCCAATGGCGCCGTTGCCATGGTTGAAGACAGAGCTGCGCAGGTGGCTGGCCTACTCGCAGAATTGCGGCCGACAGAGTCCGAAGCTCGCCAGAAGGAAGATGTCGTCGTCGACGATCTCAACGACGCTGGCGAAAGCTACTTCGAGCTGTACAGTCCGGACGATCAGATTGTGGTTCATCCCTACGATGGAGATCAGGATGACCAACTTCTCGAAGAGATCAAGCCCAAGTACATCATCATGTATTCTCCTTCCACAGATTTCATCCGAAGAGTCGAAGTTTACCGGTCGAGTCATTCGGACCGTGGTGTCCGCGCGTACTTCATGTACTACGGTGGAAGTGTAGAGGAGCAGCGATATTTGTCGGCCGTGCGGAGGGAGAAGGACGCTTTCACGAAACTTATCCGGGAACGAGGCAGCATGGCACTCACACTTAGTGATGCCGCCAACGTCGACCCACAAGAGGCCTTTCTGCGGACAGTCAACACCCGTATCGCCGGTGGTGGTCGTCTTGCTGCCACCGCTGCTCCTCCGACGGTGGTAGTGGACATTCGAGAGTTCCGCTCGTCTCTCCCCGGTTTGCTTCACGGCCGCAGCATGCAGATCGTACCCTGTCAACTCACCGTCGGCGACTACGTTCTATCACCAGATATCTGCGTTGAGCGAAAGTCAGTGGGGGACTTGATCGCCTCTTTCAAGAATGGACGGCTCTTCAACCAAGCAGAGACAATGCTTCAGTATTACAAATATCCGTTCCTGCTCATCGAGTTCGACCAAAACAAGTCCTTCACCCTCGACCCCTTCGCCGACTTGACGTCGCTGTCAACGCTGAAAATGCCAGACTCAGAGAGCAGGGACTTGCAATCCAAGCTGGTCCTACTGACCCTTGCGTTCCCAAGGCTGAAGATCATCTGGGCATCCACACCTTACCAGACGGCCGAAATTTTCGAAGAGCTCAAGAAACAGCAGGAAGAGCCCGATCCCATGCGGGCGGTGCAGATGGGCCTGGCCGAGAACGAAGATCCAGAAGAGCGAACTTTCAACACGGGACCGCAGGAGCTCTTGCGAACGATCCCGGGAGTGAACACAAAGAATGCAAGCCGGCTGTACTTGGAGACGAAGAATGTGCTAGACGTCGCGAACATGAGCCTGGAAGAGCTGGACCCTTTGGTCGGCAAAGAGTCAGGCCGACAGATTGTCCGGTTCTTCACTCGCAACGTTTTTGACGAGGAAGATCAATGAGCAGCCTTCTTCGGCCTGTCTCAATGTGACAAGAGACAGCCCAACCTCTCGCATGTCATATGACTGATTTGTGGCGTTTCTGCGCGTCGATGTTGGAAGACGCTCAAGAGCCCTCTCTTCTGTCAGAAGGCTGAATGCACTCCGCGTCTCGATGGACCAACGATTGGCCTCCAAACGCATCTCCTAAGGCTGAGAATCCCAGCCCGGGTTGATGAGTCTGCAGATGCAGCTTGTGATTCCATTGGAGTTCGCTCCACCATCTTTTCAGCTTGCCTTGGCATCTCGTATACAGTGCATATTCAATCGCCGGCAGCGAGTCCAGGCCAGTTGAGACCATCGAAGCTCTACTTGACAACTGGGATTTTCTTGTTGATCTTCGACATCTGGACTACGAACAGAGTTTCGACTGTCGGTTCAGCGTTGGAGAGTGAACAGGCACAACGCAGTCAGGCTGTGGGTGACAGTTGACTACCTGGCACCATGGAGAGGCATCGATCGCACTGATGGAGGAGTCCTTTATCGAGATATAAATTCAAGCGCTTGCTCCAAGCAATGACAAGCTTTTCTTCCGTCTCCTTGTCCTCGCAAGCGTCACACTTCTCTTTCCGCTTTGGGCTCTTCTCGCGACTATGTGGCCGTCTTCCCGTTTCGCTCTGCGCGTCCTACTGTTGAGGGCCGTCAGCTGTGCCCTGGCACTCACTGATGTGAGCAGAAACCACTTCGCCAGGTCACACATCCCGCATTTGGTGGCAGTGACGAATGACGTCCTGAATGGCGCATACCTTGAAGGGGCTCGTCTCTTCGGAAGACAGGACCCTTCCGGGACCTTGTGCCCAGGTGCGATGCGGTGGTCTTCAACAACATTATCCCATGGCTGACATGCAGTTATCAGACGGATGCCATATCCACAAGAACGACGTCTGCTGCCCGGTAAGCGGAGCATGCGTGCAAGGCGAAGCCTGCTGCGGGTCAGGCTGCGTGCCGCTCGACGGCAGCATCTGTTGTTCCGACGGAGGATTCTGCAAGCCTGGGAGGATCTGCGCCGAGTACCAGAATGAAAAGGTCTGTTGCTTGGACCAGGCTTGCACGGAGCTCGATCAGCCGGATGGTAGCACCTATACTATCACGGACGGATCCGCTACGCTGGTAGGGACGGGGACGTTGGCGACTGCCCCAGCTGGCGGACGAGGGTCTACACCGACATCGACGTCGTCTTCATCGGTGGCAGGAGTGCCTCCCTACACTAATAGTACATCATCGTCGTCGGTCTCCTCCTCGTCATCCTCGCCGCCGCCGTCCTCTTCTTCTTCTAGCAGCCCGGGAACACCCCCAGTTTCATCAACCCCGCCAGTCTACACGTCGACAACTGTGACTCCATACACGCCGCCGCCACCACCACCCTCGCCGCCTCCGAGTCCGTCCACGACCTACACCCAGACACCATCACCGCCCGCGCCGCCGTCGCCGACAGGACCGAGCGTGAGCGTGGTGGTTGTTACGACGCAGGTCCAACCAACAGTGGTTTCCAGTCAGAGCACAGTGACAGCGGGTACGACCACCATCACGGAAGGGCAACCAACAACAGGCGGCGTGGCACCCTCAGCTGCGTCTCCTTCGGCTGGGACGGGGATGACGATTGCTGTGCCGGATTGGGCTGCAGCGGTCCTACTTTTGTATCTGCTTTGAGGCCGATGCCCTACGAACGAAACGAATCAATGGGTTGATGGAAGGTAGCGAAAGGGATGAAATGGCAAGAGGTGTGTGTGGACAGGACATGGTTATTCTTGGAAACCAAATCCCATTTTGCAGAAGCACAAGACAGTCCAGAAGGGAAAGGGAAAGGGAAAGGAAACATATTCGTTTTCCCCCATCTCCCGGCCGAAACCCTATTTTCTCCAGACTCCCATCATAGTAATAAAATGGATCGTATTGTGAGACGTTAATTGTGAGAATGCCGGCCATGCAGCTGAAACCCCGAATCCGTCTTGGTCGTCAATGTCCACCACGTTTCTTTGTCGTATTCCTTTCCTGCCTCATCTCGATTCAACCGCTCAGATGTCGTCGATGTCGACCTCCTTCTCCGAGTCGCTATCCCTGTCCTCGTCGAACTCGACATTGTCATCAACGCCCTCGTGGCCGTAGGTGTCTGTCTCGTTGATCTTTGCGCTCTCCGGCAGCTCGCCGTAGGCTTTCAGTGATCGAGCCTCATCGGCCGAGTACTTGAGGATGACATCGCCCTTCTCGTCTTGGTAGTCTCGCAGCGACAGGAGGATGATGTCGCCCTGGTTGATCCAGACCTTCTTCCGCAGCTTTCCTCGGATGTGCGCCAGACGCTTCTCGCCGTCGAAGCACAGCGCCTCGAGCCGGCCGTTGCCCAACATCTTCAGCACCTGGGCGTACTCTTGCCCTTCCTCCTTGAAGGTCAGCTCGCGCTTCTCATTGTCGTTCTCGTTCTTTCCACGACGCCGATTCTTGCCTCCCTATAGATTGATGCAAAACGCACAGCTGGTCAGCGCTACTTTCTCTCTATGATATACACACACGAAGGGGGATGTCGACGCCGACGACGACGAACAGGTCGACGTGTGGCGGGGKAGGGGGKGGGTGGGCTGAATGCGGTGTGGCGGATGTCGGGAATGCGCTCACCTTTCCCTTATTCTTAGGCATATTGGTTGTTCTTCACGGGCCAAAAGCTGATGTTGCAAGTCGGATGATCTCGAGGATGGATATTGTTCGGAGCACCCGTTCGCAGCAACAGAGGGCGTAGGGCGAGCGGTGGAAAATTGTTTGTGTGAAAGGTGATGGTGTTGTGGAATGACTGCGCAGGCGAAGGCGAAAGGCGAAAGATCAGGATCCAAGTTTGACGTCGTTTCCCGTTGGTTCATTTCTCCCGCCGTTCGGCTGAACAAATTTTCCGTTCCGTACCAGGACATCACACACTCGTCACGTCACATGTTCAGTGTGGGAGAAACACGGCCCACGCAGTACATACTCCATACCACTTAGAACTGCCATTTCAACGTCCGCCTTTGACTTTCTCGTCGCCCAGGTGGTATCGATTCAGTCCAGTCGCTCTCGAGTCTCGACCCCAGCGAGCAGCGTCCAAATGTCGCGCCTTCGTCTCCAATGCATCTGACCCCCATCTCCCGCTCAAGCGGCTACACGCTCCCTCCTCGAGCGTTCAAGCATCTTTCCGTCACCAATTTCCTAGGCTTGAAAGCGCGATTCTCGCCTCTAGAGAATGTCCCGACTGTCTTCGACTACAAATTCCTGGTCGACCGCCTTAGCCCGAAACGAGATGCCACGATAGACAAATACTCCCGAATGCTCCCAGACACCCTTCGATGGCGCGTGATCTCCGCAGTCGGCACAAAGGCCATACCCAAGGCGGTGGTTCGCAGCCACCTGAAACATATCTGGGGCAAGGCCTTCGCAGAGGCCCTCGGCAAACATGGCTACCATGCCAATGGCAGGAAGTTGTCTGGTCCTGAGGACGGCGAGGGCTATGTCACGGGCTTGAGCGGCACACTGGAGATGCTGATCTACTCCAACTCCGCCCTTACCCGGCGGCGCGAAGAGCTGGTGACGATATCTAGCAGTATCATCAAGGCGGTTCAGCGAGAATCACGGAAATCGGGTGGCCACGACAAAAATTCGCGATACGGGAGCAAAGGAGAGATGGTCGAGTCGGAGAATGCAGTGGATCTCGGTGTGGCCTCTTCAGCCGCGTCGCTATGGGGTTCGGACGTCAAGAACAGGAGAAAATAGGAGGATCAAATCGAGAGATTGATTGTGATTCAACGACAAACGTGTGCGGAAATACTTCGCTCGCCAAAACGAGGGGCTTCATACAAGCACGATCTCATCTGCTTGACTATCGGTCTGCCAGTCAACTTTCTCGCCGTGCATGGCGCCTTCCAGATACGCCTGGCCGATCAAGCGATATGTGGCCTCTGTGCCATCGCTCTCACACTTCCTCAACACCACAGGGACGGGGCTCCCGTTCAGAACGCAGACGACATCTGTCGTTCGAATTGCTTCTGGCGCCAGGCCAAGGAAGCCCTTGTCGCTCAGGAAAATCTTCTTCCGGACGCAAATCAAGGACTTGTTGCGGAGTGTCGAATAAATCTTCTTCAGCTTGTCCAATCTCGGCGAATCCCCGAGCTTGTAATGCCGGAGAGTGCTGTCTTGGTCATATGCTTGAAGCAGGGCAGTCAGGAGGACGTCAGAAATCTTCTTCTGAGTCAATGTATCCTCGTCAAAGATCTGGCTCGAGTATGCGTACGCCCCATCAGCTAGCAGGACTCGAAGAACACGCTCTCGTCCGGCCGGGCCCTGGTCTTGTGGCGGTCGAGAGTTTTTGCTCAGAAACTCAACATGGCCCTGAAGATTGATGAAATGACTGATGCCGAGGGTGTTGCGCTCTGCGTACTTGAACTCGAAATCGTTGACCGCAGCAACGGTGTCGATGATACGCCCGCGGACTACAAGTTTGGGTTGAGAAGACTTGAGCTTCGCGTCCATCGTGAATTTCGTGCCTTTGCAGGCGTCGAATCCGCTCTTGACGCCACTCTGGTGGATCGGCTGGCCTTGTGGAAGTCGAACAGTCCAATTTGGTGCCCACGAGGCCAGGTCGGGCAATGTTTCGTCCACTCCACAAATTCCGAAGAGGTCAAGGGTACCTGTCTGTACCATCAACGACAATGCAGCGTCGTTGTACGCGGCCCCGACCGAGAGCTTGTAATCTACCTGAATACCCGCCCTGGCAGAGCTCTGGAAAGCGAGGAACGCATACACCAAATCGTGGTCTCTCTTCGCTCGGACACTCCCGGCGACTCTGCAGAGGACAGTCTGAAGGTGGTCCTCAGGGAGACTCCCTTTCTTCAAGGCCTCAAAGTCTTTTCGTCCCTGGCGAACAGCTTGCAATGTGTTGTACCCGTGGGCGACATTGCGCAAGGGATTTCCGAGTGAGGTGTCCGACCTGCGCAGCTTGTCACTTTCGGCCGCACAGTAGGCATTGACGGCGTCACAGAGCCGATCGAAGGCCAGCTCTTGATCTCCGATGAGCACCACGAGTTTGTTGGAAACCGCCGCCTCTTGGTATATCCAGGCTCTTTCAAAATATTTGCGATTCAACAACCTGGCGATGGCGCTTCGTCTCAAGCTCGGTTCCGAAGCCGGATCTCGGAACCCCTGTTCGACCAACGCTGTGGCCTTTCTTTGACGGTCCTGCTCAGAAGTTACCTGGCTGCCGGTAAGAGGGCATATCTCCTCCAGGGCTTGCAAGGCCACCTTCGAATCTGGGTCATTCTCGCCTAGCCAGATGAACGTTCGTCGGGCGCGGCCATATATGTCCTTCATCAGGGCGACTTGCTTCCCAATTTCCACCTCGTCCGTCTGATTGACAGAGATATTGTCCCACCAGAGCATGAGCTTCTCTCCTCGCTTCAGGAGGTGCTGAAGACAAGCATATAGGCTGCCATTGACCGGTAGGATCTCCTGGTCGTTGACCAACAGTGGGATCTCAGCATCCATATCCAGCCACGTGTAGGAGACTGCCTCGTATTCTTCTTGCAGCTGGTCAAGGTCCACAGGAATGATGTCACACTTGATTCGTGGGATGGGAAGCCCGGTCTGCAGAAGGTCGCATTGGATCTGCTTCGACTTCGACGCCGGCATGTCAGCCCGCTCGATTCGAACGAGTCGGGTCATCTTCTTGCTCCCTTCAGACAGTTCAGGCCATTTGTACTGCGATGAGGCCACTGGAACCTCGATGGATGTTGGACACCGCACTGTTGGCTGCGGGAGAAGATCCGCGGGTCTCGATTCAAGATCATCGAATGCGTCCTGGAACAGCTCGGAGGAGTCTTCGACCGCTTGCGCAAGCGAAAGACCAAAGTCCTGGAGCGGATCCAACGCGGCGAGCGAGGTTGTCAGCGATGCCAATGCTCCAAACATCATCTTGCTGGAATCATGAAGCGCTGGGGTGGTGTTGGAGCTATCAGGCTGAACTTTCGAAGGAGCAGCACCTCCTTATATGTATGTGCCGCATTGCGGCTGAAGTCGATTTTTACGGGATGCCTCGTGTCACACGAAGCAGCCCTTTCGATCTCTCCACTCCAGTGATGCCTAGTTAGGTGCTGTAGCCCTGGTCTGGGATACGAACAAGCTGAAGCTGAGGAGTTCACAGTTGAATCTTGACACGTGACCTGCCCCCACCCCTGTAATCTACTATACGAGGATCCGTGTCTTGCCCGCGCGTCATTACGAGTATTGGTGTAACTGCTTTACTCGCCTCGATCCGAGCCTCGCGTTCCTTGGCTCGCGCTGCTCCTGAAGCGACAACGACTCAATCGAGGTCGCAGTTCAACACATGTCCTTAAACACCAACTCACTCTTCAGCTCGTCAAAAGTAACGCCGCGCCTCCTGTACCTTCTATCGCCAATCGCCGATTATCAATCATCTCAACCCCCTAATTTCTCCTGGTGCCTTCCAACGGCAAGATGCTGGTCTCACTGACCGTGGGCAAGGTCGACGCGGGTGTCGCGGTGTTGCTCACTGAAGACAAGAGACTGGTGCGCTGAAACCCCTCCGACCACTGCTCTTCGTCACGCTGACACACAAGCTTAGATTGAATTCCCATCGATTCTCCTCCCGTCGACCATCGCCTCGGGATCCATCGTCGACATCAAAGTCACGCAGAACCACGATGCGGAAGAAAAGGCATTCGCGGCGTTTGCCTCGCTGCAAAGCCAGATCCTGAACAGCTACGGCCTCAATGCCCCCGCACACCCGGTCTTGCGTCTACGAAATGCCACGCAGACGTCGCTCGTCCTCGAATGGGATCCCATTCAGTTAGCGACCACGACGCTCCGCTCTCTCTCGTTGTACCGAAATGGCAGTAAAGCAGGAAACATCCCACGGCCCTTGGACATGCAGAGCACAAAGATCAGCGGACTGGCCGTGGACACGGAATACTCGTTCTACCTGGTTCTTCGGACCAGCGGTGGCACATTCACGAGCAACACGTTGACGGTGAAGACGCATTCGATGAACAACCTGACGGGCATCACTGTCACGCCGGGCATCCTCCCTCCGCAACTGCGAGAGTCCCTTGAGACGGCAGTCGAGCGGATTGGGGCCAGATTAGTCGACACGGTCAGAATCGACACGACGCACTTTGTGTGTACCGAGGGACGGGGACGGGACTGGGAACGAGCGAACGACATGAACATCCCCGTGGTGCGACCGGAATGGATAGAAGGATGTGAGCGAGAAGGCAAGATCATTGGGGTGCGCGGGTATTATTTGGACGCCGACCCCAGACAGAGACAAGTGGGCTCCAATCCATCTTTAGGAGGAGGTCGTCCTTCCACCAGTGGGCCGCCGCCGGCCCCAGCACCTCAACAGTCCGATCTTCCGCTGCGAGCGAAAGAACCGCCGCCGACGAGTCCTGGTGCAGAGAGTGCCGTCAGTGGAGAGCCGGGCCCAGAAGCACCACCCACCCCTACAGCCGAGAAGGAATTACCGCCCATACCGGCGGAGAAGGTCGAAGAAGAGGGTGGAGAGGAAGAGGAGGAGGAGGAAGATGATCAGGCCGAAGAAGAGCTTGAACCGTCCGCACACGAACCCAAAGACAAAGGGAAGGCTGTTGAGGCACCGGAGGATGATGACGAGCCGGAGCGGGCAGACGAGGAAGAAGAAGACGACGATGAGGATGAGAAGGAGGAGAAGAATGAGGAAGAGAACGAAGAGGTTGACGAGCCCACCACTGAAGATAAAGAGGATGACGAGGATACGGAGAAAGTCGAGACCACGGGCGCTGATGGCAAGGGAGGAGAGATGGAAGATGTGGCGCTGTAGACGTGACGAAGGAACGATTGCATCTTTTTTCGTTTTGAGAGACACAGGATTGTGTCAGTCAGTCCTCTGTACACCAATAAATTCAGGTGGTGGAAAACGTTTGGCCAGAAGTGTACGTGGATGGGCATTAGTAGAGCTCCCGACCAGTACAGTAAGACATCGAAAGACCGGTGGCAGGATTCACGAGTATTCAAAGCTGAAAGAGTGAATGGTTTTGGGCAGGATTGAAACAGCCCGATCAACGGACCTTTGGGTCACGATGCACGATTCATTACTCTGTCGTTGGTGTCCGGACGGCCATCTGATTTCTGTCTGATGCCAGGGGCCCGGCCCGGGGTAGAGTGAGGCTCAGCTGCTCATGAGCGTATGAGGATGACGCGAACGGATGGGTTGGGAGGATGAGAGGATGACCCGGGGCGCAAATATATATATCTCGTATACAAGACAGTGAATGCCGACCGGCCCCCTTATGAAGTCTGCGACTGGTCAGCCTCGTTCAGCCTCGTCAGGCAGTGAACAAAGTCTTATGTATTTCCATCAGCCCCGAGGCTCAGCCTCCTTTCCATCTCGCCAATCACATTCACAACCCGTAGGGCGGCCCTCTCGTGTTCTCTCAAGGTGAGGTTTCTATATACGCCAGATTTCTAACATGGATACATGTAGATGCTGATGTCAATGGCCGACGACCGTACCCATCATCAACACCGCGGTTGCAGAATGTGGCTGTGGACGAATTTTCGCCTGACCGCTTCAATGTCGAGCGCAGTATAAGAAACACCTGGGCTTGACCCTTCGGCCTCATTGAATGAACACAAGCCCCTACACACCACAGTACAGAAAACATCCATTTGTCTCCTTCTCCCAAGCACACCAAACATCACCCAAAAATGCATTCTCGATCCATCGCCACCATCGCGGCCGCCCTCGTCGGCACCGCCGCCCTTACCCACGCCGCGCCCGCGCCCCTCAACGCCCGAGAGGACATCAACCCGATCACCATCATCCTCCCAACCACAACCTCGACATTCCAAGTCAACACAGGGGCCATCAACTTCAACGTGTCCCGACCCTTCATCACGCGCGACCCAGCCAACAACGGCAAAGACTTCACGGTCCTCAACACATTCGACGTCCCCTCCGAGTTCGCGGACAAGAAATGCCAATTGGTATTTGAACTGACAGACCCACGCTCATCGACGAGCGGGACAATGAAGATCCAACCCTTCACATCTCTCAAGCCCGCGACGGGACCGAGCGCGCGCTTCCCACCGGGAAACCAGCGCGACAAGTTCCTGGGCACGTGGGATCTTGTCGTGGGTGGTGAGGCTTTCTTCGAGGGTGGTGGCCCGCTCGCTGATACGGATGGGTTCTTTGATTGTTCGCAGGTTGCCGGGCAGTCTGTGGGGAGGGAGATGGTGTTTGTTGGGGATCATGACTTTGTCACTTGGGTTGTTGGTGTTGATGGGCCGAAGATCAAGGTCTTTGAGAACTAGATTGATTGATTGAGAGGGGTGGTTTCGGGGTGTTGAGTTTCGGGATCGTGTGGTGTTGTGCTTTCTCTTCATTTTGGGTTGCATGCGTTGGGACGGCGTCGACGGGTTGGGCGTTTGCATTTGATAGCGGGACGGGGAGGGCAACTTGTTTGATGAAAGGTCCGGCGCAGGAACTTTCCATGACCATACACGCGACGCGCAAGAGGCCATGGATACTTTGTACATCCTGCGCCTGACGGTGTGTGAGTCGCTCGCCAACCTGGCATTCTTGAATGGTTTTTCTGGGTGGAGTTTTCGGTGGCAAGAGACACAGAAGATGCTGGACATTTATAGCCTGGGCACCTCTATCATTGTTGTTGGATTCCCCTACATAGTCTGAGGCGACAGACGACATATACCAATTGGCGATCAGAGATCCCGGCAGATTTTCAATCACCTCTATTTCGTTACCTGATCTCCAGATTAGAATATGTTCCGCAGCCACCACTTCGAGGCGGGTTGCGTTATCAAGAACGCACCTCAAATACCAGTGCCAACTACTCTTTGACCTCAACGTGCTGTTGTTCCGTCGTCTTCCCCTCTTCCCACGCCTCTTCAGCATCCTCTGCCTTCTTGTTCATCTTCAATACGAACGCACTGGCCGAGAACAAGTAATCGACCTGCTCCAGCGTCTTCCCACCTGTCTCGGGACAGAGGAAGAAGACGAACACGATCGCGACGAGGTTGCCGCTCAGAACCCATATCCAGAACTTCCATCCCACATTGGCGAGTCCGATCTACGGGGGAAATCATCGGGTCAGCAGGTAGTTATAAGCCTATGGAAAGACACCACTTACCGGCCCAGCAAACACGGTGATAAAGGTCATCAACCACTCCCCAAACCCTGTGAAGGCACCTCCAATATGTCGATATTCAAGCGGTGCAATCTCAGAGCAGTAAAGCCAAACAGCCCCTTGCCAAGCATATCCAAAGACGAAGAGAAAGATGAAGATGATACCTATCCCAGCCCATTGGATCGACGGAGTGGCGGGCACGGCCTGGAGGACGGTGAAGATGAGCATCAACACGGACATAACCATTGCACCGTACATCAGGACAGAGCGTCGGCCGACCCGTTCGATGGTGAAGTAGAGAGGCACGCAGCCTAGAGCGAAAAAGATGTTGAGGACGCCTGACAGGAGGCTGACCAGGGACGGGCGAGCGCCGACTTGACTTAGGATGACGGAGCCTGTATGCACATTTGTATCAGCGGGGGGTTCGACCATGCATTGAGGTTTAATACTTAAGACGCACTATAATATGCCAGCAGTGAGGAACCCATCCATTCTCGGATCAGAGGGAGGTAGAAACAAATGCACAGCCTTCGGATGATTTTCATCGGGGTTCGGTCGATGATACCCGACGTGACGAATTGTTTCCAGTGCAGGCTCGCTTTGGCTTCGTCCTCGGCCTCGATGGCGAGGAGGATCTCTCGTTTGATGGCCTGGACGGTCGGGGAGTCGATGGGAGCGTCATTCAACTGCTCCAACGCCGCATCGCCCTCGGCGTGTCGATGCTTCGCATAGTAATATCTCGGCGTGTCGGGCAGGAAGAACATGCAGCCACCACCGATAAGTGCGAAGACACATTGAAACGCAATCGGGACGCGCCACGAATACTGGGCGTCGGATTTGGTGAACCCGTAGTCGATCCAATACGCCAGAGGAACGCCGCTGATCAACATGATGGCGTTGAAGGCGTTGGCTGGGCCTCGATCGCCGACCTCGACTCCCGTCTCGGCCAGATACGTGGGGACAGCACTGGAGATACAGCCTATGGCAAAGCCAGTAATGACACGTCCGACGGTGAGCTGAGCGACCGAGTTTGCGGTGGCCTGGACGATGGATCCGATGACGGCGGCGACGTTCCCAAGGATGATGGTGCCTCGACGACCGATCTTGAAAGCAAAGGTCGCGACGATCAAGCAAGTGATGCAGGCCGCCAAAGAGTAGGAGCTCGAGATCCAAGGGATGACCCATTCTCCCGTCGGGTGGCCGATGGCATCGAGGAAAGGCTCATGCAGCAGGACTCCTCCGAGTACTCCAGCATCATACTGTCAGTGCGTAAGACATAATCCAGATTGTTCGTTGAATTTGTGAACTAAACTCACTCCGTACATCATGAATGAAGTACCGCAGACGAACTGCATCAAGCGGTAGAGGTTTCGACCTCTCAGTCGTATGAGAGCTCCCATTGCTCGTGAAATTGTAGACCCAGTGTCCGGGAGAAAAGAAAGTCTTTTGGATTAAGGCTATGAGGGCTCACAGGTAAGACTATTCAGATTGCAGATCCTGAAGCAGAATTTATACCTGGATCTCGACGAACATATCTTCCTGGACATCTCACCGGTCTGTACATCCCTGTAGATCTTTGAGTGGCGAGCCGCCGTGCCGTGCGTTGTTGTACAACCGAGGGATTACCAGATATATCGATCGACGAATGCAGGTATAGGCCATGATTGGAGACATGGCTTCGCCTGAGATTGCAGACATGCGTCGGCCTCATCGTCAGTGGAGACGTTGAAGGGCATTAGCGATCTCGGCGGGTGCATGGTCAAGTCAATTCCACGGATTTCGAGGACGACATGGGAATCTCTTGCCTAGCGTACCACTTCGCTATCAAGCACAGACGAGACTTCATCAAGCCTCTGCGGAGACCTTCCGTTCCGTGGTGATCGGTCTTGAAGAGGGATTCCTCGGCATGTTCGTCCATCATTTTCCTCTTTCTGCAATGTTCCCCGCACGTTTTGCCGGACCGGAGTTGTGAGAGATGGTGTTATCAGAACGAATGCGGAGGAGCAGTGTCGATCAGTGGTCCGGATTGAGATATGAGTCAGAGAACTTTGAGTAAGTGATATCGGAAAGACAAAATCCGCAGATAGACGCCCCGTTCGATTGCCACGTCTTGTATGATCTTTCAAGCTTCCATGTTAAGTCTTAAGAGTCAAGACCTCGGATGCGGAGAAGAAGGGCTTGGCCAGCTCGGCGGCTTCGGACACTCATGTGTGTTGTTTGGTCTCTGTCTGACTTTGCTCGTGTCATGGGCCGTCAAGTCTCCAGGTAAAATTGATCCTTTGACGTGGAGAGATGATGTCCGGCGAGAGATGCTCCTCGAGTTCCAGCAGGAGATTGCCATGGCACATAGAAGGCTGAGCGAGGCTGCGGCTGGTCAGGAGAAAGGACCGAGTCTCCCTGCGGTGGCCTCTCCTCTCCTGTTACCTGTCCAGCACGGCTGTGGGAGACGGTTTGGCATCTCTCAGCTGAGTTCTCGGGTCCAGAGACCATTCTGTACTCATCAGTGCTTGTGGTTGCTTTCCTTCCGCCTTCCTGATGTGTTTTCGTCGATTCTGGTTTGCTTTTCGCCAGTGAAACGCTCCTTCGTATGAAGCCATCGTTTTTGTATTTCGATCAGTGATCCCATCCTTAGCCGCTCCATATAGAGAGCTGCTGCACCCGTTCGCTTAACTGTCAAAATCGACAAAGTGCAATGCGTCATCGATCTGTGCTTCTGGATATCCAACCACTGTCTCATTCGGCTTCATCCATTCGGCTTCATCTTCAGCTCTGATGCTCACGATCCCTGTCTCCACCACCTCCTCCTCATCCGAGTCATCAGTCACTTCATCTTCGTCGAACTCGAGGGCCTCGTCGTATTCCCCGCCATCGCTGGAATCAGAGACACTGTCGCATTGTCTCTTCATGATGGCAAGACGCTCCATCAGTGTATCGAGCATGTTTGCGTGTGCTACCATTCGTCGAAGGTAACGATCAGGTCGGGAGGCTTCTTTCATGAACTTCCCGCGCGCCCGAGTCGCCAGACCATAGATCTGAGGGGCTGTCCAGTGTGAGTTGTTGTGGTTATGAGACATGGAGACTCCGTTTGCGGTGTCCATGCTGCCGTTCTTGATGTAAGTACCTCTTCAAGCTGGAGACATAGAACGTTGGATGCGAGGCCTTTTAATCGCCGGGACTTTTTCGTGCGACGGGATAAATATAACCTGTCGGCGCGCTGAGGGAACTTAAAGGACATTTATCTTTGTATGTAGACTCCATCTTGCCTCTCGAGTTGCATCCTCGGCAGCATGGTGTGACAGAAGGTACGAGTAAGGACTCGTAGGCCACCGATAAATAGATGGAAGCGCCAAGTCGCAGGCTCGCAGCGGGCAAAACCGCTCAGTGCCTGTTTCGGGGGATGCCAGCGATTGGCTCGGGAGTTTATGCCAAGGCTCCGCCGTGCCTCAACGGGGAAAGTCTTGCGACGAACCTTGGGGAACTCTTGGCCTCAGCGTCTGCTCCGCGGACAAAGGCACGGTCGCAAGCACGTGGAGGCTCTGACAGACTTTGCGACGACCCGGCAAAAAGGTTCTTCCCCAGAATCCGTTGTTCTATGTCATTCCAATGGCGCAAACCGCGCTTCACCCCCGCGGTCTGTACAGCGTGAGCGCCCATGTCCGACTAAAGGACTGGTCTGGAAGCGAATAGATCATCTGTAGACGCTTCATTTGGCCACGCATCCACTCAACTTGCCCCTTTCGCAGCCTCGCCATCAAAGGGCTGTGCCGTTTGTTTGGACCGAGGAAGACGGGAGCCTTGAGAAACCTGCGCAGTGTCAACATGACGGACCAACCTCCAATGGCTGCTGCGCTGCGCATGTGATCCTTCTCGGTCATATCAACCAAGTTGCCATAGGCATCCTCATATCTCACCAGCCGCCATAAGCGGAGGGGCAGCGGAGGATATTTCACAAGTCGACTCGACGGTTTTAAAGACATGCGATCTCCCAAATGATAGGGGAAGACTGCACAGACCCTGTCGACAAGATCCTGCGCGTGCTGTTCGAGATATTGGTCGAGGGACTCGTGAATAGCGATCCCCAAATTGATCAGTTCGGTCATCGACAGGGCGACCAGATGCAAAGCTGCAATCCGGGAGCTTCGCGCCCAGTTGTAGATGTGAGACACTTCGAGCGATGAATATACCTCGCACAAGCCCTCGTAGACGCCAGCAACCACTATCGATGGCTCGAGGTCTGAGATCGGTACGGAGATTGGTCGCCAGGATATCGGCAGCGTCTCGCACCATTCCTGTAGCTTTTGGTCGAGCAAGAGCGCCCGAATGAGAACGGTGTAGTAAAATTCACCAATAGTCATCTGAGCAGTCTGATACCCGCCTTTGGCAAGATTCTGCACCTTGGTGAGTTCCACGTTCAAAATATCGAGGCTTGTCGTAGGTAGCGTCGGATTTTCGGTAATGCGAAAATCGGGCCTCATAACGACTTCGTGACCGGTCAGGATGGAATGATGAACATAACGATTCCAGACCGCATAGAACAGTCGTTGAGACAAAGCACCTTGAAAGTTTTCCTGACCTCGCTGCTGGAGTACGGCAATAGCCCCTTCCAGATGGGGGCTGGTACCCACCCATCCAAAGAAAGCCTGGCTGACCAGGTCGTAATAGTCGAGCATCAGTATGGTGGCCAATGTGTCGTCAGTTGCGCAAGCTTCTGGGCTACCGAGGTCATCTTTCAGGAGCATGACGGCTCTTGCATACGCCCTTCGCGCAATCGTCGAGTCGACGGATCCAGCGGCGGATAGTTGGGCGACGTTGATGGCCACTGCGACAAACGCCTGCGCCAAAGCTCCATCGGCAGGGGCCTTGGTGTACAATGGGAGAACATGCTGAATCATTAGATTGGTGCTAGGGTCTCGCGGGATGTCGACAAAGTTTGAAATGAAGTAATTTAGACATTCTTGTTGGACGTCTCGAGATGGGGTGATGAGAATCGGGTAAACTTGGTCAATGTCGTCGCGTGGGAAGGTCTCAGGCGTCAGAAGCCACTTTGGGGTGATATCGCCGGTCTGTGGTGGATCTTGAATAGCAATGTTGACAGGCAAGGCGTGCTTTCGCGATTTGTTCTCGGTAACTATCGAGGTTTCATCACGGTGGAGGGCATCGAACATATCTCGATAGCCGGGACATTTCTGTCTCCGTCTTGTACAGTTGCCGCATTCCGGATGAACTTCATCGCACTGTTCGAGATGAGCCTGATCAAGAGCTGGTGGTCAGATGTGTGGGGCTATCTGCCTACCTTGACGCGACGTCGACGACAAGCTTCACATCCTCGACTGGGCCCTCGGTAGACCATCGTTCTCCTTTAGTTTCTGCTGCGCGAGCATTAGGTTCTGGCTGGAATCATGGTGCTATCGCGATGGAACGCAAACTTTCGCTTTCCTCGGAGGTCAAGCTGCGCCCCATTTTCCGGTGCCGAGAACCGGGGGTGTCCGTGCCGCTGTCTGGAACGTGAAGCCGACCTCCACTCCCACCATGTGCAATTTCACGTGGTTTTTGAGGTGCACCTAGGTATCAGGTACCATCCTGTGCCAGTAATCTAGCCATTTGTGATACGAATGTTGATATGACGGCTTTGGAGTCAGTATTTAGACAGTCAGTCAGGGTCCTGGTGAGCAGAATCGGATTCCAGCAACGGTTCTGCAGCTGCTGATACTCGGCGCCTCCCGCGTAGACTCACACAGCACAAGGTAATGTAGGATCCAGACATCAGAAAGGATTAAGGTCAGGTAGTATCAAGGTATTCCGAGGCATGTTCTATACCCGGTATTCTGGTAGCAGCACCCATGTGATGCTGTGGATCATGGATATGACAATAGACAAGAGGGAAACAAGGCGCCAACTGCCAAGATCCTGACGTCAATAAAGCGGCCTAAGACAGCCACTGAATGAAGCTAGTTCGTCCTCGGTACCGCTATTCCGCATCTGGCGAACGTTGCGGTAGGTGGCGTACGGAATTCTACGCGCCAAGGCTTCGCGAAGCCTCGTCAACAGCCAAAAGCCAAAAACAAGACAACACCTCCACGGACAGCTGCTATAGCCCCTTGATCGTGGTATGTTCTGCCAAAATCTTAATGGACATACTCGCGACGGTTGCCACTGTAGAGTACGACGAAAGTTTCCTTGCGCCCCTCATCATGTTACGCCCTTCGACGCCTCATGGACTCTGATTCCTCCCTGGTCTCTGGCGATGTGGCGCAAGGCTGGAAGTTTCTATACAATGGCAGGAGGACTATATAGTCATTGTCGGCCGCTGCTGGCGGTGGCGGATGATAAGGCTACCAATTATCGACCATCATAACATAAAGGGTATACCAGGCCTCGGCTCGCCTCCAGCAAACCAACCCAATGTCAGTCCCTAACACGGAGGCCTCCTCGTCTCGCCAGTCAGGAGGCCGGATACGAGTGGCACAGGCCTGCGATAGATGTCGCGTCAAGAAGAGCAAGGTATGCATCCTCGTCCATCACGAACGCAGACGTGACGTTGCCTAACCATTGATACCAGTGTGACGGCGAAGTGCCCTGCAATCGATGCCGCGCAGAGAACGGTATATGTGTCTTCGGAGCACGCAAGGTGCGAGCAAAGACCTATCCCAGAGGGTAAGTGTGCGTGATCTCAACACCAAGATACTGGCTGATAGTCTATGTCGACAGATACGTGGAGGTCCTTGAGAGCCAGCAAACGCAACTCATCGCCGGCCTCCAGGCCATGTATCAGCGGATGGAGCTTGGTGAGGGTTGGATCGGGACTCCATTGGAGCGAACCAGCAGCGGCATGCCCTTAGTGCACGACATCCTGGACAGACTGGGAGTACTGGATCAGGGCGGACATGCCTTGGATGACTCGTTCGAAGAAGATTTCAACGCCCTGCGGCAGAGGTTTCTCGCCGATTCTCCGGAATTGGGACCAGAACAACCTTCGATTTCCGAGTTACGCATTCCAAGATCAAACTCCGAGCCTCTCAGGCCGTTCGGCACACTCCTGACCATGTCTCCTTCGCCGACCCAGGCATTCCAACCGGATCCCCGCTACCACGACATCTCCCTACGCAATGCGATGTCAGCGCCCGAAACGGGCTACCCGACGCACACTCACACTCCTGAACCCCAGTTCATTCCTCACCGAGATCCCTCCGCGTCACAATTCGATCAGCCAGGCTACTTTATCGACCCATCGACATTGGACGGCGCTATTGAGTTGTCGTACCTCTCGGCATGGCCACCCCACACGGAAGGAGGTTGAATTGCGCAACGGGTATCATGGTCCGGAGTCCGACAGAAGTCCAATTTTTGACTGTTTTTGGGATTTTCGGCGTTGGGGCTAACGACAATCACTGATAAACCGCATGAGATACGTTACTATTGCATTTTGACTTGCTAGTGCCATGTAATTAGAGGCTGTGAAGATAATGGTACCGTTGGACGTCTGCCAAGTATAAGGCGGCGTGAATTTTGTCCCCGAAGCGGCATGACCTCATTGATTCTGTGTTTGTCTGTTTCCAACTTCAATTTCTGCTCGCTTCCATAATTAAAAAGAACCAACTTCTCGATGAATAATAGACTCTGAATTCTGAAACACGAAAGGGTTGAAGCTTCTAGGAACATCGCTCTCTGCTTACACTTGTATCTCACGACCGCGGAAGTTTTCTCTAGACATCTCGAGATGCAGAACGCCGCGTTCTTGTCGGACCTCAAGTCGTTGAGTATCTGTGTAAGTGTGGTCCGAAGCTTTGCTCCCATTGATTCTTGCGCTCGGAGATGCTCTGTCCATGTTTCTCAAGCTCGAATTTGAATGCTGACTATGAGTCGCCTCAGTCACACGACGCCGCCATAGGTCTGGTCAAGCCGTCAAAAGAGAGCTCGTCGCCCTCAACCCATCCTGCATCCGACCCCGAGCTCCAACGCGCAAACGAGCTCGTCTCACTTCACTACAATGTCAAACTGAAGTACCTCGAGTCTGGACCCGACCCCGAGTTTACCCAGGCGGCAGATGCCGTGAATCGGGTTGTCTCCGCCTTGAACAGGCTGTAATCACCATGAATGAACGGATAATGATGACATCTATGAACCGATCAGTTGCGAAGGGCGTCTTCTCCCAACATCTCCAATCGGCAAGATAACAATGATCAAATGGGCCCTCCATCAACCATCAGCGTCCTAGCCGGCCCGACATTTCGCCATGAGGTTCGTCACCGTCACCAGCCAAGAGCTGCGCTCCCCCGGCCTGTCGTTTTTCGGCCAATTTCTTGCTACATTTACACCTGAGTGCACCCGCCCGCGCCATGCTAGCTACGTGACGATCCATAATCTTCATCTCAGGCTTCTCCCGCTTGAGTTGGAGCCGGTGGTATCTTCGCAGATGGCTTGTCCTGGTCAGACCTTGGCACCGGTCACACCTGAAGAGCTCTTCGGCTTCTGCATGAAGTCTGGCACTCATGATATTGTGGTCCAATCGTTTTCGCTGGACGGCACTCTTGCGCTCATTGCGTCGAGAGTAGGCACTAATCAGATCACTTGCGCCATCCACTGGCAAAGGAGCAGCATCTGCAACATTTCCGACCCGAGAGAGTTGAGGATGGACCAGATTGGCTAGGTCACGGCCCAAGAGGAGACCGAGTACGCGCCTCCTGATGATCAGACGCCGGGCTTTGCCGATGATTTTCTTGCGTTTGCCCCCTTTACCTCCTAACGGAAGGCCGGGAACGGGAAGAGGAAGGCCAGATGTGACTGCATCCAGAGGCACTGCCCTTGTGATCGAGGAAGGATCCGCGGGCATGTCGGCAGGTATTGGAGCGACGCCATCTGGGGTCGGAACAGCACTCAAAGGTGTTCCACCCGTGCTTGTCGGAGTCTCGGCCACCGCCGATGGGACAGGAGTGGCCGGCACACTGACACTGTTCATGGCGGATGTTCCTAGAGCAGAGACTGCGACAACAGTTCCGCTTGGCCTATGAACTCGGATCTCGGGTATGGAGCCTGGCGTGGCGGTTTCAAATTCGTTGAAAGCGTTTGCTATTTGTTCGAGAGCGCTGATTGAATTCGAGAGACTGTTCAGGTCTGATTCTCCGACGCCCGGCGAGCCTGTGTCATTCCTCACGCTGTCCTTCGGCTCATGAGGTCCAACCTCATTCGTGATTGGGGAACCGAGGATGGGAGTAGGATTATCGCTGCCAGGATCCGAGGGTCCAGATGTCGCTTCGGAAGCTCTCGAGCCTTCCCTCTGCCTTTCAGGGTGGGCGTGAAGCGCGACAGCGACCTGGTCTCCGGATCGGTTGTGCTGGTGACTTGGGGTGAAGACCTGTCCTTGCGCAGAAACACTGACACTCTGTGGTGCCGGAATAGAAGCCTCAGAGACGTTAAGGCGCCCTTTGCTGACCCTCGCCAGAAAGGGCAATGCGAATTCCGATATTATTTCTTGATGATCACTGTCTCGGGTTGCTGTCTCGCTTGTCTGTCCAGAAGTTGTAGCTCGACGAGAGTTTCGCCGCGGCGTCTGATCTCCGCCAACGGTACCACTTGCCTCGCTTTCTGCCCCAGTGTTCGTTGTTGACATTTGCGTCTCAAACGAACCTGCAGATTGTATGGTCGTAATTACCGGCAGCTTAATCCCTTCAGGAATGATGATGGAGATTGAATGAGCTGATGCTTTGACTCTGATTTGTGGTGTCTCCGCGACAGGACGTGGGTCGATTGGTTTGGTTGAGTCCGATTGTGTGAGGGAGCTTCTCGATAGCCTTTTGATGAGGGCTCGCTCGACCAGCTCGTTGATGTCTTGCTGGCTAAGCGCTTGTCGAGTTCTGATCTGCTCAGGCCGGTAACTGGAGGAAGGCTGCGTTTGTGACTGGAGCGCGGTGGTGTATCGTTCGCGTACAAGCGGAGAGGGATTTCTGACACCTCGTTCGACGCGTGACACGGGAGCTCTGCTGAGCCTGTCTTTCTGCCGATGGTGAGCTGACGCAGAGTTCAAATATAGACCGACACATACCCGCTCGAAAAGATCGACCAGAATGTCAACAGACTGCTTTCTCGGCACCGCTGAACTCGCCTGATCGACTGATGGCAATGTTGATGCGCTCCGACGAGGCCTCGTCAGAATGTTTCTCGGAGACTGAACGATTGATTCTTGAGAATTCTACACCTGTCAGACATAAGCAATGCCCTTTGTTCCTCTTAGGGGAGCCGTGCCAAATTGTCTTGAGTTGTTGGGGTTACTTGGTGCGTGGAGGGAGAAGCCAGGGCGAGAGAGTCCTGCGCGTGATCGCAGGCAGGATGCTCGGGCCAGGGCCAGCCTAGGCCAATGGAGTGAGGGGAATAGCGTCTATTGGATGGGGCATATCGGAACGATATGCTCATTACTCATGTTGAGTGAAAAAGAGTAGGAAATGTATTGTGATGGAGTGTGAGAACCGCGAGGGAGGTAGACTCAGAGCCGATGGACAATGAGGTACCATGGGTGCTCTTGCCTTGTGTGCAGACTTGAGAGAGAAGAGAAGGCATGATCAGGTTGAACGTGTTCGCGGTTTCAGCCTCCGTCCACTGAATTTGTAAACGCCCCGTACAGCACGCAATGTCTGTCTCGAATACTACAAGTCGCTCCCTTTCGTTGTCGAGGCTCGCCAAGGTAATCGGGACGAGAGCGACCGCAAGGCTGAAACACCAGACAAGGCTGAACTGCGGTCAGGCTGCCATCGCTAAACCTTCCTCTCTCGCTCCACTCTAATTGCACCTGCGGAGTTCCGCCTCGTGCTCCAGATTTCGACTGCGCTCAGCAAACAAAGTACCGTTCGTTGTTTGCGCTTCCTGGACATCATGGCGACGGCTGTGGACCAGAAACTGCTTCGGCAGACCAAATTTCCTCCCGAGTTCAACCAGAAGGTGGACATGAAGAAAGTCAATGTTGAGGTCATGAAAAAGTTAGTGTTACCGGCAGAGGCAATCGTTTTCCTTCGCAATGTACTAACATGCCTCTACAGATGGATTGCAGGCAAGATCTCCGCTATACTTGGGTCTGAGGATGATGTGGTGATCGAGCTTTGCTTCAACCTGCTCGAGGGTTCGCGCTTCGTAGGTATCAGGCCTCTCTTGTGACCGGTTTCCTCTAACTGTGACAGCCCGACATCAAAGCGCTACAGATCTCGCTCACCGGATTTCTTGACAAGGACACCCCTAAGTTCTGCAAGGAACTATGGAATCTATGCCTGAGCGCCCAATCAAATCCGCAAGGCGTTCCAAAGGAGCTACTTGAGGCGAAAAAGTTGGAGTTGATTCAGGAAAAGGTCAACACACCTCAGATACTTTGCAGGACTTTGCTGATGAGACCAGGTTGACGCAGAAAAGGCCGCCCAAGTAGCCAAGAGTCAAAAAGATCAGGAACAGTCTCGCGAGTTCAACACCGATTCTATTCGACAACGGGAACGTGCCGAGCGTGATCGAGGCCGGGGCGCTGGTCGAGGAGCTGGGCGGGGTGGACGAGGATTCGACAGACGCAGATACTCTCGATCACCTCCTTTTCGCAGGCGGTCTCCGTACAGGGGCCCACCTCCTCGCCGCGAGGCTGATACCTATGTGCCGGGTGGGCAGGGCAGAGGTCGTGGAGCGCCTCGGGGACGGTCGCCAACCAGATCACCCTCTCGCTCTCTGTCCCGGTCTCGGTCCCCTCCCCGCACACGACGTGCAGACCAATCCTCGTCAAGAAGCCGACGTTCCTCGAAAAGTGCATCCCCTCCTCGACGGCGGCACTCTAAAAGTAGAAGCAGGACCAGATCTCCTGCTCCTAGGCAGGTCGGCCGGCCGCGCAGGACCGAATCCCCCGCAGCGAGACCCACGCGGTCTGCAACTCGATCAGCCTCATCACGTTCGCCCTCGCCTCGAAGAAGGCGAAGACGAAGTCGCTCTCCATCGTCGATTAGCCGAAGCCCAAGCCCTCCCCCACGTCGAAACCGTCGAGATCGCTCCTATTCATCGTCGCGGTCAAGATCAATATCACGGGACAGGAGAAGGGAAGACAGGAGAGATGACAGACGTCATAGGAGACATCCATCTTACTCTTCTGAAGACGATAGACCTCAAAGACGCGCTGATGTTCTCAAGGGCCGCAATGGGCGCGATGACCGCCGCCTGAGCCGCAGTCCAGAAGAATCTGGCCATCGGAGACGCGACAGTCCCGGTCAGAGCAGAAGTCCAGATCGGCGGCGGGATCACAAACGGAGGCGATCGCTGCGGCGCTATGAACCTGCTGCTCGCCGGCGGCGAAACACATCCTCGGATTCGTCGCCCGAGCAGAAACGTCGAAAGCCCAACTATTCGGACGATGAAGCGATGAGAGATTCTCCTGAGGAGCGTCCTGCGAACGGACATGGAGGTGGCGATTCAAACTGAGCTGCTCAGAGCACAAGCTACTCGTTGTAGCCTCGCAGATGGCCGAGCTGAGCGAGCGTGTCTCAAGATCGGAGAGGATATCGACATAGTCTCCTCAATCAGAACAATTGTGTTTTGTCACTTCAATCTGAGCCAAACAAAGCTGGGAGAGGCATCAAGTGCTATTATTACACATCTCCACAACCAGTGTGGATGGATTGCCATCACCCGCGATACTATTCGAGGCTCAAAATAACAAGCAACGGCTCCGACCCTGAATTATTGCTTTCTGGGACACTGACCACTCTTTCTCACGTGATTCAATTCAATCGGCGGGCAAAGTCGGTATCTCCGATGCACGCCGCGTACCGCGTAACGCAGGTCCCGGTCGCGGACGAGTAGCGTTTCACGTGACTCGCCTCAGCGGCGTGGTTTGCAGCCTGCGGTCTGGACTTCCTCTGTCCTTCTCTGCGCTCCTGATCCCTTCAACCACCGCATTCAATAATAACTCAACTTCTTCGACTTCTATCATTTGTTTCAGAAATTCTCCCGGGATCTTTTTTCTGTCGTCGTATCACCTTACCGCTCTTTCGAACGTACTGACCTACCCGATCCTTCCTCTCATTACATATCCGCCCATCCCTAAAGGCGCGCAATGAGTTCTGGTCCCAGGCTCGTCAGCAGTGCTGCTACCAGAAGATTATTGTTACAATGTAAATGATGAAGCATATGTGACCCTTGGAAACCGCTGACCGCCCATAGCACACCCCCGGCTTCTGCAAACTTCACGTTTGGGTGCTTATGGCTCCCGGTCCAGGTTGACCAGAGACCTACCCCCCGGACTACAGGCGTTAGCAATCGTCTTACCCAGACGTGGCTATGCCACCGAGACCACTTCACATAACGGTGAAAGCGGACCACCTCCGGGCTTTAATATCAACGAAGCAAAGAAACCCTTGAGCAAGGATGAGGCCAAGAAAGCGTCACCAACTCCGACGGTGGCGGAGCTGCAGAAGTCCGATGAACAGCTGAAAACTCCCAAGACCGAGGCGACCATGATCGACAAGACTGTCGCTCTGGAGAATGCCAGTCTGAGTGACTTGGCTGCCAGCAAGACGGCCGACTCTGCAAAGGCGAATTCCAACGCTGTGGCGACCAAAAAGGAGGACTCCAAGAAGCTCACACTCGGGCAAAAGATCAAAAGAGAGGTGATGCACTATTGGGATGGCACCAAATTGTTGGCTGCTGAGGTCAGAATTTCCTCCCGACTGGCGTTGAAAATGGCCGCTGGATACGACCTCAGCAGACGAGAGAACAGACAGGTGTGTAATCTTTCCGGGATCCGCAATGAGCAGGGTGCTGACTTAAGGAAAGCTTCAAAGAACCGTACAGGATCTGGCCCGGTTGGTGCCTTTCTCGGTCTTCGTCATTGTGCCGTTCGCCGAATTGTTGCTGCCGGTTGCTCTGAAGCTATTCCCCAATCTTCTTCCGTCGACCTACGAGGGTCAAAAATCCCGCGAGACCAAGGCAGCACATCTCAGAGAAACCCGCAAGCAAGTGTCCTCTTTCCTTCGGAATACTCTCCGGGAGACCGGTCTCCCTGTTTCGGCCGTCAACGCAAAGAAGGAGGAGTTTACAGATTTCTTCCGTAAGGTCCGCGCCACGGGAGAATCTCCTTCAAGAGAAGATGTGATCAAAGTGTGCAAGATTTTCAAGGATGATTTGACACTGGACAATCTGTCTCGACCACAATTGGTCGGAATATGCAAGTATATGAACTTGAACGCCTTTGGAACGGATGCGATGCTCCGATACCAAATCCGCCACAGAATGCGGCAGACCAAGCGAGACGACAAGGCGATCTCGTTCGAAGGGGTCGATTCCCTCTCAGTTCCAGAACTACAGATGGCCTGTGCCTCCCGCGGTCTCCGCACTCACGGCATGTCGCCAGGAAAACTGCGAGAAGATCTTCAGATGTGGCTTGACCTGCGCCTGAAGTACAACATTCCGTCAACATTACTGGTTCTCAGCAATGCTTACATGTATACGTCGGGCAAGGACAGCGAGATTGAGTCTCAAATCGATGCCCTTCAAGCCGTGTTGAGCAGCATCCCCGAAGAACTGTTCCACGAGATTGAGCTTGAGGTCCACAACGCAGAGGGTGCCGCCACGAACAAGCAGCGTCTTGAGGTGCTGAAGGAGCAGCAGGAGCTCATCGAAGAGGAGAACGAGCAAGAAAAGTCGACGACCGAGGTTGACGAAGGCAAGACCGCGAGCACCGGGGTCAAGGACGACAAAGACATCGATGAGAAGCCCAAGCCGAAGGCCAACGCTGAAGCGAAAGCGGATGCCGCTAGCGAAGCTCACGAGGCAGAGCAAGACGTCTCTGAACAAGCAAAGCACGAGGACGTGAAGAAGGAGTCCGAGGTCAAGAAGGATTAAGGGTTCCTTCCACCTATCACCACCCATGTTTGCCGGACCAAGAAGGGCCAAATGTTCTCGACTCTTTGAATATTTTCGTCGGCGCGCGAGACGGACTTGCAATTTGACCCCCATAGACTTTTCCACACCACGGGATTGGAGTAACGCGCAGCAGTGAACTCAAAGATTCACAGGGCGATTGCATAGAAATGATCTTTTTGACCAAAAAGACAAAAAATCCCACCCCAGATGACCGAATACGGGGCATGAATCAGAAGAACAGGGCGGTTTCTAACGACTTCCACAACAATGTCTTCTCCACCCCAATTCTTCAAAACAAATGAATGAATAAATCCTTATCGAATCAAGACTATTTCCAAACAAAAAGCCACTGCTGCATCGCGATTATGTCCGCCCCAATTGCGTAGAAATTTGAACAAATCTCGTTTGACACCTACGGAGCAATACACTCTACCTTAGTTGCTCAAAGGGCCTCGAACACCCATCCCTGGGTCTCTGATCTACTCTCTTGTAATGATGGAAAAGCATCGTCTATTCGAGCTGGCTGAAACACATTTCGATATTGTTTTTACATTTTCCCATCAGTGGGTGAATTTTGTATGCTCCTTGTTCTGTTCTGTCGGCTGTGACTGTGACGGCTGCTTTATCCTGCATTCCGAGATGGACAATGATTCCGATCCCAACCATCATACCATACCACTTGGCTTCTTCAATTCATTGAGCACGTTCAGCTTGGTTATCTGATCACAGACACACCGTCGTCATTTGCCGCGTCAAGGACATCATTCGGTTCGGAGAGGGAAAGGGCGCGTTGAGAACGACACGTTTCGAGCGGGATACGACCATTGGCGACGTCTAAGAGTACTTTCGCAACTGTGGGGAGCATTAGCATCATATCCTGCAGTCGGATCTCATGGTATAGACATACATCAAGGGTCAAGACCTTGGAGCTATTGGCGCCTTGATCGCGATACACGCCGACCAGAGCCTCACTGCCTTGGAAGAAGCCCGTCTTCAAACTGATGACGATGAATTGCATTCCCGGACCCTGATGAGATTACGGTGGTCAGTTATGAAACGTTGCAGCAAGGTGTTAAAGACATGACTTACAGCGTGGTTGCGCACATAATTAACCAACTTGCCCACGTTGGCATTGTCGAGCGCGGCGTCCACCTCGTCAAGCACGAAGAATGGACTGGGCTGATAGCTGTGAATGGCAAAGAGGAGAGCAAGAGCGGCCATGGTCTTCTCTCCACCTGACAGATGCTCCATGTCTCGAAAGCGCTTTGTGGGAGGCATGGTATGGTAATTCACTCCGGCCAGATACGGCTCGTCTTCATCTGCGGTGAGATACGCCCGGCCGCCCGCAGGGAACTCGTCGGACTTGGTTAGGTTCGAGTAGATGGGTTCGATCTGTTCGGAAATATGGGAAAAGGCCTTGTTGAAGAGCTCGTTGCGGTTCTCCATCGTCTCTTCGAATTTTGCCTTGAGGTCCCTATACGTGGCTCGAGACTCTTCGTATTCCTTCTCGGTGTCGCGGGCGCGGCCTTCGACGGTGGCAAGACGCTGCGCGGCGTGGGCATTAGGTTGCATCTTGTCGAGTGTAGCATTTAGTTTGGCAATGTCTTCCTGCAGTTTGGATTCCATGGCATCGCTGTTTTCATCCTTGAGATCATCGTCCAAGACGTCAAAATCTGCTTCAATGCCATAGTCGTCAACGCTGTGTGGCTTGAGAGCAGAGGATGTGGGATCCTCTTCATCTGCGTCCATCGCATCGGCATCTTCAAGAGGGAGCTCATTGATAGGAACACTGTCCAGGGATGACGATTGTTCCGTCAACGGGATTGCAATGTTCTCGATCTTGCAGCGGCGAAGGAGGCTGTATCTCGTCGAGGAATGACGTTGCATTTCACCTTCCAGAGCGCTGATGGCTCTGAAGGTAGCCTCCATTTCTTTCGCTCGCTTTTGGACCTCTTGCTTCTGCTTGGCCAATTTTTCGGCAGCCTCTCCCAGCAGCTCTGTCTGCTCGTCAAATTTCGCATGCAGGTCGTCAAGGTCACTCTTCAACGTGTCGAGGTCATCTTGAATACCTTGTCGTTGTTCATTCAAGTCGTCGATGGTGGTCTTGTCCCGCTGCTCCTTGTCCCTCAAAGCTTGGAGACGATCATCCGTTGATTGAAGTCTGCTTCTCTCGAAACTGAGTTGACCTTCAATTCTGCCCTTTTGAGTAACGAATTCCAGTTTCTTCTGGGCAGCTTCTTGTTGGAGCGAGCCTTGTCGCGCCTCGTAGTCCCGAATATCATCAAAGCCGTGACGCTTGCAGAAATCGGCAAAGATCTCGTTCTCGACTCCATTCACGGTATCCTGGTAATCGGAGATATCTTCGTCAATCCTCTCAAGCTTGCTCCGTTCGGCCTGCATCTTGGGAGTTTCTTCCTTCAATTGTCGTTTGACGTGGTCCAGCTCCCGCTTCTTGCTTTGGATATTCTTGTTCAGCGTATCCAGCTGTTCTTTGGCAAATCGAAGTCCTCTTTCAAGGCCACTCAGCTCGTTCTGCAGGGTTTGTTCTTCCGCCATACGACTTCTCTCTTGTGGCAGAGCAGCATATTCCTCCATCAACTTGGCCTTGAGCTTGTTGAGTCTATCAACCTCGGCGTCATCCCATCTTCGCGCATTCTGCTCTCTGCCACGGCCACCAGTCATCAGACCCCCTTTGTGAATGACACTGCCATCGAGGGTGACAGCCTTTGCATCCACATGTCGATTGTAGCACAATTCTTTCGCAATGTCAAGGTCATCGCACACGATGGAATTACCACATGCATACGAGATCGCACGTGCAACGGACTGGTCGTAGTCAACCGTCTCGATTGCCGGGCGCATGCCCCGATGCATACCTTTCAGATTGGAGTTGAGAGCCTTGACTTGAATGGTGTCCAGAGGAATGAATGTTGCTTGGCCAGATCGATGATCGCGGAGATACTCGATGCATTGTTTGGCCGTAGCCTCAGTATCAACGACAACAGCATCAAAGTGGCGTCCAAGTACTGTGCTGACGGCTTCTTGGAACTTCTTTTGTTTTGGCTTGCAGAGCTCATGAACGCGACCCTTCACACCTGGGTAAGTGCGCTTGAGCATCGCAATCGTCTCTCTCATTCTTGTTTCCTTTTCACTTGTTCGGCGACCATCATCTGCGTCGAGGAGCTTCCGTGCCACTTCTGCCAGCTTCTCATCCAATTCAGTACGAGTACGAGATGCTTGAAGCCGCCTCGAAGTTGCAGCGTTAAGCTCCTTTCTCTTAACTTCAATTTCGGCTTGCTTTTGCTGGACATCCTCATTTATCGCGTCTCTCTGCTCGTTGGTCTCGCCAAATTCCTTTTCGAGCGATTTGAGTCTGTTTTCCGTGCTTTGAACACTATTCTTGAGGTTGTTGTAAGTCGCTTCAATCGGTGCTCGATCACTCTTCAGTCTCTCCACCCGACTCAGATCAGCCGAAGCTCGCTTGTTGAGTTCTTCTCGGAGTCGACTGTATTGTTGAAGGTCTGCGTCGCTCAGTTGGCCGCCCATCCGACCTGCATTCTGTTCCCATTCTTTCTGCCATTGGGTTTGCGCCTTCTCGACCGTGCTCAAATCCTTTTGCAGTTGTGCGACGGTGGTGGCTTGCGAATTCCTCTCTTTCACTATCGCGTTGACTCGATTGGCATACTTGGTCAGCTGTGTGTTGGAGACGGAAATCTGTTCATCAATAGGTACGAGGGAGGATGTCTTGTCTTCGATCTCCTTTTCTTTCGCTTTGATCGCCTTCTCGGCCTTCCCAACCCCTCTCGCAGCTTGGGCGTGATCCTTCTTGGCCGCGTCGAGGTTATGTTCATACTTTTCGATTCCCCGTCGAAACTCCTTCAACTCGTCTTGGTGTTTCTGGATCTCCGCGCTGGACTCCTCAATTTGGCGCTGAAGATGATAGAGTTTCCACAAGACGTGGGTAACTATTGCCTCATCTCGTTCCGAGGCCTTCTTTTGAAAATTGTCCGCCTCGCGTTTCTGTTCCTGATATTGCCGGATCTCGGAATTGATCCCTCTCCGCCGATTGAGCTGGAAGGATTGTTGCTCAGCGGCTTCATCCAGCTGTGCCTTCAGTTCGTCATATTGGGCCTTGTGTTCCAAGCTGCCGGATACTTGTTCAATCAGTCGCGTCAGATCTTGAGGCTTTTGTATGGCAATTGCTTCGACATCGCCCTGGAAGACGAGGAAGTTACGCGCTTTGATCAGAATGTTCTCGTCCTCCAACAAGTCGTTATATCTCTGAGCGGTCACCACGCTCTCGTTGATGCGATACTCTGAAACGCCTTGGTTGGTGATTGTGCGCTTGAATTTCTGTTCGGCCCCGGAATCGTCTTGGTAGACGGCCATGACCCATGCGGATTTTGGGTCGTTGCGCTCCTGAGTCCCGTTGACTTGGCTTCCTTGTTCTTCATCGTGGCCATCGGTCCCGTTTGTTTGTGCCTCTCCGTTGGTGGTGGATTTGCGCAAGACGCGTCCGCGGTACACCAATTCCTTCAGATGCGTCGAGCGCAGGTGGGACGACTTGATTCCAAGCACGAAGGAGATTGCGTCCATCGCGTTGGACTTGCCCGAGCCGTTGGGGCCGATGATGGAGGTGAAGTAGGCATCGCCGAAAAGGAGGACGTGGTGTGCCTTGTACGACTTGAAGTTGTACAGTTCGAGTCTGATGAGTTTGCCCATGGCGAAGGCGGGGAGACGCGAGGCTGAGATTCGAGGAGTCCTCACAGAACCTTAAAGAACCTGCATCAACAACGAGGTGTATTGATGAGAGGGATTCTGCGCGTGGAGGTGGGAGGCAGCGCACGCGATCGTCAACGACGGGAGCTTGAAGAGGATCAACGAGACGCGCAGGATGGATGATAGAGACGTGGCGGAGAACGCGAGACCAACGGGATGCGGGCGCCGGGACACTGGACAGAGCAAATCGCCCTGGACAAACCGCCAAGATCAGCGACGCGTTACTATTGGACAGTAGGTTCCAGCGGAGCATCTGCTCCTCTTCTGATTCGTTGGCGCCGGGGTGTCGTGGGAAAGAGCCTCTCAGAGGCGAAGGAGACTGGCTCCGGGCACGCCTGGAGGCCCGAGGGCCCTTAGACTCCAGAGCCTGGTGCTGGTTCCGGCGTTGCGCAATGGCAACTCACGTCTTCAAGCCAAAGAGAAGCGCCGCCGCCCAGAGATGCCTATCGAGCCTAGATGCCAGATGGCGGTGGACAAAGCTACTAGTCCGGGGTTTGGAGGGCCGCCTGCACCTGCGACCCTTCGCCTGACGTACGGTGCGAGACCCCTTTCTGCGCTGCTACCCAGTCATTTTCCTGTATAGCTGCACGCTCACCTCTTCCCTCCCTTCCACGCCTCAACTTGTATCAACAACACTCGCATACGCCCCAACTCAGCCCTCACAAAAATCGCCCTCATGAATCTCACCTGTCCAGATGACCTCTAAGCCCGCCGCCTTGTTGGTCATCTGGCACGTGCCGATTACCTTTGTTTCCGCGCACTCCTAACACGCTGTCGCCTACTATTCTTCTCTCATTTCTATATTATCTCAGGTCGAAGGCGCCACAGGTCCTGGCAATCCGTACGCCTCGCCGCGTCTCACGGTCTTACTCCTCTCCTTTGCAGAGCTCTTGCTCCAGACGCTTTGTTCCTCCTCTCCTCCTGAAGAAACCAGCGCGAGATCTCAGCCATGTCTCAACCTATACCGATTCCGCACTCCAAAACCCTACCGGCCCGGCTGGATGAGCCTTCAACAGGAGACGTCGCTGGCAGCGCCGGGTCCGTGACGCCAGGCTATCAGTCTTCCTCCCCGGGCAGCCCGTATCTGCTCTCTCGAAATTCTTCATACTCTGGCAGCCGGTCCTTGCATGAGGACTGGGATATCCCCCTCGACAAACTCACCTTCTACGACATTCTCGATAATTTCGCTCTTGCGGCCAAGCTCGAAAAATGGCAGGGGACTCTCGCAGCACAGAAGGAGAAGCTGACGAGGCAGCAAGAGCGGATACGAACGACCGGAAACAATGCAAAAGACCGCGCCATGGCAGAATGGCGCAAGCGCGTCCCCACGGCCGACGAGCAGCTGGCAAAATACCGCTCGCGAATGAAGAGATCTGTCGATGACTTGAACAAGCGTTGGAACGATGTGGTCACGATAACACTCAAGGAGAAAGTCTCCTTCATGTCCGCGGTCCTCAACGTCTTCATCAGTGGCTATCTTATTGGAGCCATGCCCGAATACTTCTACTGGTGGTACACGGCGCAGTTGGTATACTTTATGCCCATTCGGGCCTACACCTACCACCGCAAGGGCTATCACTACTTCCTCGCTGACCTCTGCTATTTTGTCAACTTCCTCGAGCTATGCAGCATTTGGCTGTTCCCCCAGTCCAAACGGCTGCTCATCAGCACCTACTGTCTCGCCTACGGCAACAACGCCGTGGCCATTGCCATGTGGCGCAATTCCCTGGTCTTTCACTCCTTGGACAAGGTCACCAGCCTGTTCATCCACGTCATGCCCCCGGTCGCCTTACACTGCATTGTCCATCTGTCGTCCGAGAGCTTCCTCCGCGAACGCTTCCCCGCCGTTGCCGCCATCAAATACAGCGCTCCTGGCTCGCCGGAACACTACGCGCTCGCCGGCATGTTGGGCTGGGCCACCATTCCGTACGCCTTCTGGCAACTGACTTACTACTTCTTCATCACTGTGCGAAGGCGCGAGAAGATTGCGGCTGGTCGGCCCACCTCCTTCACATGGCTACGCCGCTCGTACGCGAAAACCGGGCTCGGAAAGTTTGTCAATTCGCTTCCGGAGGTCCTTCAAGAGCCGGCGTTCATGATTATTCAATACTCTTACGCCCTCCTCACCATCCTCCCCTGCCCTCTCTGGTTCTGGTCGCCATGGGCGAGTGCCGTTTTTCTGATGCTGGTTTTCAGCTGGAGTGTCTGGAACGGCGCAAATTATTACATGGACATCTTTGGAAACCGGTTTCAGAAGGAACTGGAACAGATGAAGCGCGACGTCGCCAAATGGCAGAACAGCCCCGGCGCACTGATGAGCCCGCCGAACGGTCCTGTGGATATGGATGGAGCGACTGGACAGGACAAAGGTCATGACAAGAGAACGAGCATCGATCGGATCCCACTCCTCGACGAGAGTACCGAGAATGGCAAAGTCGAAGGGGCGCCGAGGGCGACTGGCGCCGAGATCTTGAACGACGCAAACGGCTCTGTGATGGATAGGAAGAATTACCTTGGCGCCGCATCGTGAGAGATCATCGAGTGTGGAATCCAAGGGATCCTTCTGATGCGACGAAAAATCGTCTGTGCACGAGGATTGCGAGCATTGGATCCGGATGTGATGGGATGGAATTCACGCGCAAACGGAAAACGAGAGCCACCCGCTGAGGAGAGCGGCATCGTTCTTTGCCTCTTTAACGCCCAGTTTCTTGCTTTTGGATGATTCACCACCTGCTCTCTCCACGTCTTTTTAGCGCGTGCTTGTCCTTTTGCTTTTTATGGAGGACACCAGGAAATCTGGATATATGTCTATAACGGAGCGTTCGGGCGTCAAAGGGGGAAAGGCTTCTGTTTCGAATTAAATGGGACGACAACTGGACTACAGTCATGGGTTGATGGGATGGGACAGGAAAGACGGATTTGGGCTGCAGGAAAGAATGAACAAGGAGGAGGCACGCTGGACACCCTACCTTAGCTACATGCCAATCTGATACCGTTTTCGATGACTTGTTTCTGCGAACATGTCTTTGCGAACATGCCGTGAAGGATATTGTGCTGTTGGTGGGCTTTGCCTGCTACATAAGAGGGCGAAAATGGACTATATTCACAGAGAGAGAAATGCACGTCACGAATTGAATATCGAGTGTAAATGTCGATTAAAATCATGCCGTCTCATCGACGAGTCTAGGTACGTATCTCTTCTTCTTCCGTAGGGGGAGGAGAAGACCAAATGCCATTCCTACCGCCTGCCTGCGTGCGCCGTGTACAAAGAGCATGCCACCGACCAGAGTCCACATTCCACATTCCAAAAGTCCCAAATAGTATGCAGAGCATGTATGTACATGCCTCGCCGCTCAGGGACGCTCAGTCCAGTCCGGTCACAAGAGAGGGGGTGCACCGTTTACCGTTTCGCCACCCCTTCCTTCAGCCTCCTTCCTTCAGCCTCCTTCCTTCCTCAGGTACTCGTAGGCATTTCGGTCCCCACTCACCGACAATAATCCAGATTCCAGAGCAGCCAGCCTATTACATAAACTTCAAGCATTCGCAAAATCGCTTCTTTCTTCGTTCCGCTCCCGGATCTCTCAACTCTCTCATACCCTCACAACGCGATTCGGCTTGGGCACTTTGACTTTCTCGGGTACAACACGCGCGAGACGCTCACCGACAGCACCGAATTTGGAAGTCGTGAAACTGCCTGGCGGGGCGCGAACCCAACGCCCGTCCATGGGATCGTAGTATTCGATGATTTGACGTGGGCGAGGTTCAGGTTGAGATTGAAGCTGAGGGTCCTCTTCCTCCCTCTCATCGTGGGTGACCGGGATCGCCAGGCGCTTTTTGGGTCTGAAGGATGGGTCGAGGCAGAAGGGTTCGCCACAGAAGGAGCAAGGCTCGAATTCGAGTTGTTGCTGCTGCGGTTGGTCCCAGGGGAGATGGTCACGGAAGATCACATCCGGGAGACGATAGTGGCCATCGGGGCTCCACTCCCTCCAGGGGTATCCAGATCCGATTTCCATCTGGAAAGGTCCGTAGCCGATTCCCATCTGGAAAGATTCGTAGCCTGATAGTTCGACGGGTGTGGGTGGGAGCTTGGGGGCAGACGACTGAAGGGGCCCTAGCGGTTCGCTATCCTTGACGAGTTCGGCCAGTGCTGTGTTCTGCGGTTCGTGAGCTTGTGTGCTGGAGCTGCTATCCGACAGTCTCGATGGCGAAGGCGTGTCGTCCATCCAACCTGGATGTTCGAAGATCCCCAGACCGATCAGGGGTTGTTGACCTGACATGTCGCGTCGGCGAAGATTCAGGCTGTGGTAGAACGGGCCCTCGGAAAGCGACATCATTTGAAGCTGGTCCATCGTTGGTTTCGGCGCTGCCCAACTCGGTGTAAACGAGTGTATGGAAGGATTCGATGGTGCAAAGTAGTCGTCAGGCGGGAAATCTGGGTATTGGCATGGCAGACTCGGTGGCAGAGCAGGGGATGCTATATAGCCCTCCAGGCCAGAGCCGTGAGGACCTGCAAAGGTTGCGGCGGGCCATTGATATACGGGGGAAGGCCATGTCGGAGTTAAATTTGTCCTGAGGAAATTCTGTTCGGTTTCGGAACCAACCAAAGTACCTCTCCACGCGCTTCTTTGTGGAGGAACCAAACTTGCGTGAGGACCTGAGCTTGCCCCAGGTGAACTCGGAACAAAGGGCTCGATGTCTTGAATTCTTCTCACTGCAAACGTTGGGCATCCACCGACCGACTCGAGAGCGTGAACTGCGACCTGAATTGGTTTCGGTATGTGCTTTTCTTTAAGGCCACACTCGGTCTCCCCTTCTGAGGCCGACCCAGTATAGAGTGCTGGTGGCCCGTGCGCCAACGAAGAGGGAGGTGCTTGCTTGCACGTATAAGCTCGCACAAGGCACTTCTCAGGTGAGGTGCTCGGGCACGGGGGCGAAATAACGATGCTTGGGACATTTGCCACCGTTGGAGAGACCAACAGCTCCTCTTCCCTGGTTGGCCGGTCGTGTAAAGTTGAGGACTCATTCCCGAGAGCGGTTGCGTCGAAAACCCTACCAAAGCCTGGAAGTCTGAATCGTTCCCCCGAGGATCTACCCAGCCATCGTGATGCTCCAGAAAGCGCCATGGTCAAAACACTCCGTTTGCGACCCTCTGTGCCACTTGCAACGCCGGAATGCTCGTCCCTGGGAACGCAGGGCAGCCGTGCTTTCATGGTTCCCAGCAATCTTCTGTCGGTCAGCAGAAACTAGATTAAACTCAACTTAAATCCAACTGATCATCATTCAAATCCTGTATTTTGTTGCCGGGCCTGCTCTGAAGGAGCAAACGAGTGTCATTTGGTGACAACGCGAGAGCCACCAAGGCTCCGTTTGAGCAGTGACTCGCAAGGCAATGACGCTCGAAAACAAACCAGTGAACACGGGCGTTTGGGTTGTCGCACCAAGCCGAGTGTCCACTGTCACTTGGAAAGAGTCGAAGGCGTTATGAGTCGCGACAAACCTTGAAGATTCGGGAATGAAAGCCTTTAGCGTATCAGAGCCAAATTGAGACTGGTACAGTCCGCATCAGGTGGCTGATTGCGGAGAATGACATCCTGGAAGTTAAAATCAGACAGAACGCATAGCTGCTGATTTCCACGAGACAGATAACGGTCCGGTCAGTCTTTCAGTTCTCTTCTGCTGCGCCTGGCAGCTGTGGGGCGAGGGTGAGTGGAACTTCTCATCAGGAAACGAATCATGAGCCTGGATATCGACCACGCCACGGACATTTGTCTCTTCTTCGCGTGTTCTTGACATTTCTGATTTCCAGAAATGTGATGAGAGAGCGTGAGAATAAGGAAAAGAGTGAGAATGAGAGCAGCAGAAGTTCGGTGAAGTCAACAATCACCGTGACAAACTCGGAAAGTCGGCCGAGATGTGGTTCACCAAACTCTCAGCCTCGTCGCAGTTCAGCCTTGCTCTTCAACCGATAGTATCCTGACGTCTTCAATGATAGACTTGCGGTATAGAGTACCTCATCTCTTGGGGGCGGACTTACGATATGCAGATAACATGGGAAAGAGCTCAGTCGAGGATATCAATTTCCTTAGCTCGCTTGTTCTCGCCTCGGCGTTGAACATGAATATATACTCGTTTGAAACAATTTGGAAATCGATAGTGACATATAGCAATGTATTCGCCCTCGGTCCCTCGGCCACCTTGTTTATGACTTTAGTATATCTGCCTATCATTGTGAGCAGTTGACTCGGCAACTGGTAGGATCTCAATAAGGACACAAGAGCTTGTCCCTCCATCGCTTACGACGACGTAGACCCTTGCTAGCGTCTTGATCAATTGCGTGGACAGCACCCTTCTGATATCAGAACGACTTCCTTTCAGCAATGTTCATCGACGAGTGACAAGATGGATCCTTCAACGATCAAATCCAAGCGTCCAGCCCCGCCGCCACCGCCGAAGCCGAAATCCCTCTCATCTCAGACTTCCAGGCCTCCCCCGCGAAAACGAGGGCTGGGCTGGCCATGGGACGAGCCCGGTGCCGACTTCAAGCTGTATGAGCCATATGCCACGACGGGCAAAATCTCCTGGTTCTTCAACTGGGAAGTCTGGATCCCCGATTCAGTACCTCCTGGAATGGAATGGATCCCGTGTATTCGCAAGGCTGAAAATGCCAGAGACCAGCTCGACCCGTTCCTCACTGACATCATTAACAACCGCAAAATCCACACAACGGCGCTCCTGGGGTTCAATGAGCCCGAGATCCACGAGCAAGCCAACTTGGGAGTCGAAGCTGCGGTTCAGCTGTGGAGGGACGTGGTACTTCCGGCGAAGAGGAAGTTCGGGCTGAGGCTGGGGAGTCCTGGCATGACGAGCGACGTCAACAAGAGCAAACCGTGGTTGAGCTCGTTCCTGGCCCAGCTGCAGGGACAGGATGAGATCGAATTTCTCGTCGTGCACTGGTACGGGCCTCATTTCGCGGACATGAGGGTCTACCTGGACGACATGCACCGCACTTATGGCTTGCCCCTCTGGGTGAACGAATTTGCCTGTACAAAGATGGGCCAGGGTGAGGCAAGCGTCGCCGAGGTGGAGGCGTTCATGAGGGAAGCCTTGCCTTGGTTAGACGCATGTCCGTGGATCGAAAGATATGCGGCGTTCGGAAACAAGGATGTTGGTAACTGGGTTGGAAGGGCCAGCAACTTCACAGAGCAGGCGCCTGGGACCGGCGAACGAAGATTGACTCGAATTGGGCAGCTATATTGTGAACTCTGATTGAAAGAGGGCATGAACCGGAGTTACAAGAGCGAGGGAGGAGGGTCGATGCGTTATATCCATTTCTATTCTCTGATCCTGATACTTCAATAGGGTCTATCCAGCCTCTGATATCTGATGAAGTCACAAGTACGAATAGGGGCTCTCTTCTCTATGCTCTTTGCTAGGACTCCGGAATCTAGCATGCCGGATCTCAACTCCTTCTCTCGTTGTATAGGTCCGCCGTCGCGATTGGTCGTCTCAAGCCGCCTCCAACAGGTCTGCCAGCTTGTCGACATAGTATGCTGGCCGAGTGTCTCCCTCCAGGAACTCTTCCTTCGTCGAGACACCGGTCAACACCCCCAAGGTTCCACCTAGCTTGCCCTCCAACCCGAATTTGATGTCGGTGTTTGCTCGATCACCAACCATGCAAGCCTTACTTCGGTTGAATTTGAACTTGCCTTCAATCGCATCCATCATGGCCTGGTTCGGTTTCCCAAAGGCCATTGGCTCCTGGCCACCAAGCATTTTGACCAAGGGAGCCGATATCGATCCCGCTCCAGGGAAGAGTGCGCCGGCCGAAGGAAGGGTAGAGTCCATGTTGGTGGCGAGGAAGACCGCGCCTCGTTTGATGTAGTGATAAGCAAAGCACATCTTTAGATAGTTGAACCGGAAGTCCAGTCCCACCAGGACCACGCCGACGTCTGGATCCAGGACCGAAGGATCCCCCGCCGCCAGCAGCTTGTAGTCTTCTGGAGTGACATCCCTTCTATAGGCCGCGTCGGTGCCTCCCAGATGCGTGATGCCCTCAGAGTCCAGCTCAGTCTCGATCCCCGCCTCGCCGATCACAAAGACCTTGTTTCTCTTCTTCACCTCAGGGTGCGACTGTGGCAGTATCCTCGAGATGTAAATGGCGGCCGAGTAGGCCGATCCGAACACTTCTTCGACAGTGGCAGGTATCCCCATACTCTCGAGCTTCTTCCGGTAATCTTGTCTCGACTTTGTTGAGTTGTTGGTCACAAACACCACCTGCTTGTTTTGCTTGCGCAGCAACTCCAAGGCGGCGACGGTGCCGGGGAAGAGGTGGTCTCCGGACCAGAGGACGCCATCGCAGTCAAAGAGGAAGACCTGGGGCATGAGAATCAGCAACAACGGTCGCGCTATGGGGTGTCGCAATGAGGGTACGGACATCGAACTTGTCAATGAATTGACGGATGGCGTCTTTTTTGCCTGTGAGATACTCGGGCGTTGACATGGCCGCGAACAAGATCGAGGCCGGTTTAATAGCAGGTCTCTATGGATATTTGACGAGACACAAAAAGTGTTGAGCCCGGCGTTGCGAGATGCGAACGGGAGCGTGCTCTACAAAAAATAGTTGGAGAGAACTGCGCGCAACCAACCGTCAACACGAATGAGTCAACAATCAACATCACCCCGCATCTGACAACGCGAAGGGGCAACCCAAGCCATGTGTCCATCCCTTCCATGCTCCCTTGATTGCTGGGTTTATGAGAAAGGGTGTTCATTTTGATGCCGAACGACGAGGTGTAGTCAAGTGTTTAAATGAGAACAAACGTTGGGTATTTATACATTGATACAACTCAACCCGGACGCTGCCGATTCTGATTCATGATTCTACGAGACACTGACTTCAAGGTTGGAATTCACCAACAGCAAGTGGTCAGGTTCAATCCACCAAGATCGTCTTCTCCAGGGCCGTGTAATGCTGGAAGAAGCTGCTGAAAAGCCTGATAGAGTGGTGCACATCATCGGCACCTCCAGTCTCCCGACAACTGTGCATGGAGAGCTGCGCGTTGCCGAGATCAAGTGTGCGAGCTCCAAGGTGAGCAGACAACATTGGACCGATCGTGCTGCCACAACTGGAATCATTGCGAACGACAAACAGCTGCAACGGCACGCCCTCCGGATCACTATCAATCATTTTCGCCGCCTTTCGCGCAACCTCTTGAAGTAGCACGATACCGGGCGAGTTGGTTGCGTACCTCGCGTTGGCATTGATCTTGATCACCGGCCCTTGGTTCATCTCTGGTCGGTGATCTGATTCGTACTTCGCTCCATAATTGGGGTTCACCGAGTGTGCCATGTCGGCCGAGAGAAGGAATGAGCTGGACAAAGTCTGTTCATAGGCGGTTGACACATCCGGGTCGGATACGTGGTCGTAAGAATCCTCGGAGCCTTGTGCGAAAGAGGACGATGGCAGGACCGAAAGGCGTCGGATGATGGCCGGAAGCATCGCGGAGAAGGCTCCCTGGGCAGTCATGCTGCCAATCTCTTCGTGATCGAAACAGGCGACTAAACGAATTGAAGATTCATCGTTGAGGGCGCTAGATGATTCAAGCGAATTGATCAATCCCATTGTTGCACAATACGTTTGGTTGAGGTTGTCGAGCCGTGCCGAGAAGATGAACTCGTCGGTCAGACCTCCCAGGCATGCCTTTTGTGTATCATAGAGGACCACCTCAAAGTCCACGACATCTTCGGGCGACACGCCGGCGTCCGAGGCGATAAGCTCGACGATATGAGGGTGATGTCGCGTTGTCAACGCCTTCAAGGGTGTGAAGGGTGTGTTTTGCTCCTCTTCCTCGCTGGCGGTTTGCTGGCTCTGTTTCCCATCCTGACGTTTCAATTCTGCGCTCACGAGCCCGGCAATAGGGAAAAGTTGAGTTTCTTTGTTGAAGGAGAAGGTCTCTTGTCGGTCCAGGTGGACGGCCAAGGTAGGAATGCGAAGGATCGGCTTGTTGATGTGAACCAGCTTCTGAACAACATTGCCATCACTCCCTCGAGCCATGACTCTTCCTGCAACGCCCAGATCGCGATCAAACCAGGTATGCCAGAGTCCGCCTCCGTAGGTCTCGACGCCCACTTGAAGGAACCCGTCGCCTTGTTTCTTGCTCACCGGCTTGATGCGCAGGCAGGGTGAATCGGTATGAGCGCCAACCATAGATAGAGGATTCCCAGGCTTCCATTTTTTGCCGATCGCAAAGGCGACAATCGTAGAGCCATTTCGAGTCAGAAAGTATTTCCCGCCAGGTTGACAGGTCGAGGACCACGATTCCTTCTCCTAATGACATGATGATCAGTAAAGGGTAGCTCGATCATGTTTATTGACAAACTCACCTTGATCTCCTTGAAGCCCACTTTACTCAGGCGTTCCTTAACCGACTTGACCGCGTGGAACGGCGTAGGGGAAGCATTGACGAAATCAAGAAAGTCGTTGGCGGCGACTTTGATATTCGCAGGAGCCATGGTGGAATAGGGTCGGGCGATGAGCAGGCCTTTCGGACAGCGCAAGCGCAGGAGCATGTACTCTACAGCGCTGGGTTTGACAGACAGTACCTAGATACTGACGGACGACGCTGATCTGTTGTTGGAACACTTATTCGAATGAGATGATGTTGGAATGTCTTTGCGGCTGAGGCTCTGCGAAGGTCACCTGCCTCGTTCTGTAGTCAACGTCGTACGAGTCCAACTGGAACCGCTGAATGGTCCAAGCTCCTTGCGTGTCCAAGCAAAGCCGTTCAGTGGCAGGCAAGGGCCGCAGTCCAGCCTTGCAAGTTGGGGGCGGCAGCTGGCGCCTATCACCCCGGGATCAGCCAGACGCTAGGCGGCCTCGTCCACCTGAAACACAGCTGTCGTCGAACCAACCTCGTGATCAACCGGGATCTTTCAAACGTCGATGTGAGCCCCTTTGGGTGCGTTCAACTTCAAAGCCTACCCGTACACAGTGAGCACGCTTCAGAGCGGCAAACTGAGGGTTCTGACATTGGGAGCTCTTCTCCAGCCAACGACAAAGCCTCGCGATTGTTGACAGGGGTCGCAACGACGGCCGCGTAAAGTGGTTTTGTTCCTCCACGCAGAATGGGGCCTGCAGACTTAAAGTTGACCCGTCTACGCTTCTAATGGGCCGCAGTTGAACGACATGACGATTGAGCACCGTCCATTCATTGGCCCTTTGTAGTGACAATGCTTGCCGTTGTTTGCTCTCGTGTTGACTGCCTTTGGCAGCGGGCGTTCGAGAACCACGAAGCCCAGGGGGGGCATGGAGTTGGGGGGCCGCCGTTTTCGGGAAGGGCACTTGGCAGGCTCCAGAAGTCACGCTCGGGCCTAGAGGCCCCTGTGGCATCTTCCTCCGACTTGACCAGTGCCCAGTTGTCAGGTTCAGTCACCACTTGCGAGTGCCAGTGCCAGGCCCCCGTCGATTTTTTGAGCGCCTGGTGGTCGGTGCCGTTGTCCCTGAACTTGGATCTGAACCTGATGTGCGGACATTCACCTCCCAAGCTGCATGTCAACACTGCACTTGGACCACAACTCTACTGCCTCACTGCTGGCAAGTGACAATATTGCGACTTTCGTCACCATCTACAACACTCAATATCCCCTCATTACTGCCCTGGATTTATTCATCATGTTCTTCACATAGCTTCAGCACTTTTCGAATCTACTTTCTTCGGGCCTGCACACCTGCAGATACAGAGAGAGAGGCGATTGGGCCAAAGGCGGTCGCGGCTGCGGAGGCCAGCAACACACGCAGCAGCACGCCGACCTTCACTTTCGATCTCGAGAACCGTTTGCCAGGCAGTTCCTGCATTCACTGTTGAATCACTTCAAGGTCACCTTGGTGAATCACTGTGACAACGTTCAACACACAACAAAGACCACACTCGTGACTCCCAACTGAGGCATCTTCTCATCATGGCCGAGGAGACCACCCACTCTATCCTTGTCGACGCCGATCGCCCTCGAACACCATCGCTTCCTACACCCTTAGGCTCTAAGACCCCTCCGACAATAGCGAGCAAGCGTTTTCTGGGAGGCGACGAAGGCATGTCAGCGATTCAACGAGCGACCGAGGCGATGGAGGCTGAGGCTTTGAATCGGAGGTTGAAAGAGATCGAGAACGCTGGCAAACTAAGAGACAGAACGCCTGGTCGAAGTCCTAGTCGGAAGAGACAACGCATATACGGAGATCGGTTAGTTGGTCAAGTGTTATTTGGATACCAGGCGAGCCATGAAACTGACGTGAGTCTCTAGGTTTATTCCCAACCGAGACGGACAAGACTTGCAAGCAAGCTACAGCCTTCTCCACGATGACGGCTCTCCAGCGACGCCTTCAAGATCCAAGAAGAAGACCCCTCATGGCGAACTACATTTCCAACGTACCGAAGAAGCCAACCGTACATACTCGAAAGTCCTGCGCAACGAGCTGATGGGCGATTCCGTACCCCAAGATTTCCGATCCCACTCCCCCGACGAACTCTATGGCCGACGACAGACACCTCCCGGACAGCCATCGATATCGGCCATGCCTCCGGCTTCAATCACTCCCTCGACTCCTCACAAAAACATGTTTTCTTACAAATCCCCGCAAAAAGTGATAGGCTCCGGCCATCCAACCCCCGGTTCAAGAACTGGGAAACATCCCGGAATCATAAATTTGAATGCAAGATCGGACTTGTATTCGATATCCCCCATCAACTACTCCTCACAATCAATTCTTCAGACGCCTCGAAAACAGCCTCGTCCGATCGCTAAAGTCCCTTTCAAAGTGTTGGATGCCCCCGAGTTGGCCGACGACTTCTATCTCAACCTTGTGGATTGGGGATCAGCCAACATTCTGGGTGTGGGGTTGGGATCCTGCGTCTATATGTGGAACAGTGCGAGCGGCAAAGTGACACAACTCTGCAAGCTAGCGGACAATGACTTGGTGACCTCGGTGGCGTGGATCCAGCGAGGATCACATCTCGCGATTGGGACGCACAAGGGTTTTGTTCAGATCTATGATGCCGAAAAGGGCAGGAGGCTACGGACAATGACAGGCCATTCGGCGCGAGTTGGAGCTCTTGCTTGGAACGACCACATTCTCACATCTGGATCCAGGGATCGCCTAATCTACCATCGAGACGTTCGCAGCCCTGATCAGTACTTGAGAAGATTGGCTGGGCACAAACAGGAAGTGTGTGGTTTACGTTGGAACACAGAGGATGGACAGCTCGCCTCAGGCGGTAACGACAACAAATTGTGCGTCTGGGACAAACTCTCCGAGACACCTTTGTATCGATTCTCGAACCATGTTGCAGCAGTCAAGGCCATTGCCTGGAGTCCTCATCAACATCACCTATTGGCATCCGGTGGTGGGACGGCAGACCGGACGATCAAATTTTGGAACACATCGAATGGCTCCCTCATCAAGGAAGTCGACACGGGAAGTCAAGTGTGTAACCTGGCGTGGAGCAAGAACAGCGACGAGATTGTCAGCACACATGGTTACAGTCAAAATCAGATTGTGGTCTGGAAGTATCCCAAGATGGAGCAAGTCGTCAGTCTCACCGGACATACCTTCCGCGTGCTTTACCTGAGCACGAGCCCGGATGGGACGACCGTCGTCACTGGAGCTGGCGATGAAACACTACGTTTTTGGCGAGTGTTTGGCAAGAAAGGCAATGAAGGTCGGAATAGTGATGGCCTCGCAGGAAGACTGGGCGACTGGGGTGCGATTCGGTGAAGCCTCTTCATCTGCTGACGAGATTTCACGACCACCAAGGCGACCATTGCGGCTCATGATTGCCAATTCGACGAGTCGTTCCAGCTGAGAGCCAGAATTTCGCGGCGTACAGGAGCCCAGTTTATGAGCCTCATCTCTCACGTGCCGAATTGGTTCAGCGCGGGAACACGACCATTTGGCCTGGAGGCCCTTACTGATTTTGTTTCTTTTTCATCTCTCACAGCATGATGTGCCAGCTAGCACCGCAGCATATCAGTCAGCGAACAAGCAAGCGATCGATCTTTTCCAGAGCCAGAGTATCACGGCCGCTCGACGAGATGAGCCAAGGGAGCGGGACGAAGTTGAGCTCGGCGGTCAGCATGTGCAACGGGGGTTTTCCAAATAGGGCGCTGTCTTGTCTACGATTTCCACGAGGATAAGGGGTATTCCGCAAGCGTGGCGCCGGGGAGTAGCATTGTTTCAAATCAGTTCGGTGTTCGGAGAGCACGGTAGTCTCATCACACCTGAACCACAGATAGGATGGATGCTTGGAGCATTTGCTGAAAATGAAAATGAACAATGAAATTAAATGAATCGAAGACGCAATGTCTAAGGGACATGATGATTTCAAGACGCACGCTAACACTGCCTGCCGACAGCGAGTTTTTTATACACATAAAAATTAACCGCCCCGTTACTATGCTCAGCTAGTTTTGCTCTCAAATCACCAATTTCCCCGGTTCGACCTGCAAGACGGTCTTGACGCGCTCGAGGAAAGTGCGGGCGCGCTTCTCTTCGCCCGCTGGGACGGTCAAACTGAAGATATTGAACGCCCCGCCCGCGGTGGTCAGCGTGCGGCCTGGGGTAAAGGAAAGAGGCGCGGAGGAGGAGGATCGTTTCGGCACGGCCTTTCCGGACAGGATGTCGACGATGTCGACTTTCCTCGAGGCTGAGGGTCTAACTGGACCACGGGAGGCCGAAACAGCCTTTTTGGCCGAGCTCGCGACGGGGAATGCGTCGATTTGAGGAAGATAAGTGCCCCGCGAGGTTGTGGGGATGGAGCTCAGGCCCAGCACCGCGTTGAAGAGGTCGTCGGCAGAGGCTTTCGTGCCCTTCGGGTTCGGGAGGTCGTCGTTGGCCAGGTCCACGGCGCGAGCGAGGAAGGTTGACAAGGGGACCGTCACGTCCAGCGTGTCCTTGATGCGCTTTTGCACTTTGAGCACCTCGGCCAGAGAAATCGTGATGCTCACACCCGTGAGCCTGGGTCGCTCTGGTTCCGCAGATGTGGGGGCTTGTGCAGCAGAGGTTGGCTTTGGAGCCTGGGGGAGGAGTTTGATATTGCTGAGGTCGAGGTGTCCCATGTGCTCGATGCGTTTGGATTGTTTCGCAGAGTAGTCGGACTCAATAGCACCCAGGTAGGCGAGCACGTCACCCTTCAAGAGTCGGCCATTCGGACCGGTTGCGGGAATCTTCGCAACATCCTCGTCCGAAAGATGGTTTTCGTGGACGAGGGCAGTGACCGACGGATAATGGGGGTATTTGGGGTTTTGGCCTGGTCCGACGGGTTTTTCCTTCGGCGTGTCCTTCGCCGGTCTCTTGTTTTGAGGAGTTCCTTTGATCTCCTTCTCGACTCCGGATGACTCGTACTTGGAGTCCTCTCCGCCCTTCACGTTGTCCGCCGCGGACTTTGAGGGTTTCGAATCGTCGGCCGGGATTTCGAGACTCGAAGGATCGTCACCCGCCTCTCCGATCACCGCAATCCTTGTGCCAACTTGGACTGACTTGGAGCCATCCTGCACGAAGATCTTGGCCATGACCCCGTCATCTTGCGCTTCCACGTCCATCGAGGCCTTGTCGGTCTCGATCTCGAGGAGGATGTCACCGGCGGAGAAAGAGTCACCCTCTTTGACCTTCCAAGACGAAATGTTTCCTTCGGTCATCGTTGGCGACATGGCCGGCATTGTGAAGTTCTGCGCGGCGAGGCAGGAGGGTGCTGAGGAGAATGTCCGGCGACCATGGTGTTGGGGGTTGCAGCATTGGGAAGTCAGTCGCCGCGAGAGCAGGCGGACTGCCTGTCTGCCGGCCATCACGGGGAGGAGGGCGACTCGATGGTGTAATGAGATGAAGAAGAGAGAAATAGGATGAGATAGAGAGAGGTCGAGACAGCAATCAAGGTGCGCGTGGAAGCGCCCAACTGAAATGTTTAAGACGAGCGTGAATTGTTGAGTCGGCGGGAGACGAGCTCAAGCTGTGCTCCGCAGCTCAATGAAATTCCCCGGCGTAGCATTCCTGCACATCGCTCCTTTGAGGTCCACCGCATAAAATACGGGAGACTATTTTGCCCATCGAGTGCACTTTTCCAACCCGCATCTCGGGCACGGGAAGCACAAACAAACCTCGACTCAACAGCTCAGAGCCAGTGGCCCCGGCTCAAGGTGACTGTCGATGTTTCCCCCGATTCTCTCTCAGAAGACAAGAAAGGTACTGCTTTCCTGAACGGTTGAAAATGCAACCAAACACATGCTTCCACCAAGGAGACTCTACCCAACAGCAGGGATCCCCTCCCCTTCGTATTGAGCTTGAACAATGAATACGAGCATCACGACCACCAAAGTTCCAAACCTCAATCCCCTGGACAAATCCTCTGCCGGAAACCCCCAATCACCGCGTGAATACATATGCTAGCTTTAACAAACTTGAGAGACACTTTGTGCTCCAGTACAGCCAGCCTATTACGCTCGAGCAGTGCTGGCTCTGAGCCGCCCATGCATTTGAGCCTGTTTCGAGGAAGACGGCCTATTCGCCCTTCTGAACCTTGGATGGAGCATCTGTCATTCACCTCTGTGCCCGTTATCTATAGTAGGCATAGCGACTGAATCCAATTGCAACCTCCTACGTACGCTCTCGCTGCCTGTCAAGGATGGCCTATGTGACTATAAGGCCTGCCTCCCAGCTGTGTTTGATGTCATCTCCCCATTAACGCTCTCTGTCATCCTTTCAGTGATCCTTTGGCCATCCGTGTGGGACTCATTTGCTTGACAATTCAAACCCATGAAGGGTGTCATTTTCAGCAGCGCCGGGGCCGAGCCCAAGGTTGTCGAAGACCTCCCCCAACCCTCCCCAGAGGCAGATCAAGTCCTTGTCAAGTCAATCTGGACAGCGATCAACCCAGTGTAAGTGAAACGCTCTGATGCCCGTGATTTCAGGAGACCCTTGCTCGATTGTGCTGGATCGCCTCCCGTTTCGCCTGGCCCCGGAATACCTGGCTTGGAAGACGCGTTCCCATGGCTGACATGCATCTAGCGACACTTTCATGGCTGCTTATGGCCTTCTTGTCGTCAAATGGCCTTTGGGTCTTGGAGTCGATGCTGGAGGAGTTGTTGTCGAAGCTGGTAAAGAGGCCACAACGAAATACGGCCTCAAACCTGGTGATGAGGTGTTTGGGTGCACCAGGCTCGGCATCCCAGGATATTCCACCTGCCAGGAGTATTTCTTGATGGATGCTCCCATTGCCATTCCCAAGCCCACGAACATTTCCCTCATCCAGGCTGCAACCCTGGGTGTGGCCAGCAATACTGCTTGCCTGGGGTTGTTTGATGGCCTCCAGATCTCTTTGCCGGACCCCAAGAACCTGCCAGAAGCACGGGACGAATGGATCATCATCCTGGGAGGCGCAAGCAGTGTTGGGAGATTTGCCATCCAGCTCGCGAAGGCGTGTGGCTACCAGGTCGCCGCATCCTGCTCCACCAAGTCGTCAGATACAGTCAAGGAGCTTGGGGCGGTGCCATTCGATTACAAGCAGTCCACTGAACAGCAGGTCAAAGATGTCATGAACATCACCTCGGGGAAGGTCAACCGCATCTTTGATGCCGTTGCTGCCGATAACCCGGAACTGGCCAAAGAATTGTTCAAGGCGGCCAAAGGTAGCCAAAAGTTCTTTTCGACCACGAATGATTGGTCCGGGATTGGGGATTTCGAGGGCGGGAAGACTCACCTCGTCAAGCTGGGGCCAATTGGTAGACCAGACGCAAAGGAGTTGAACGACAAGATCGAGAAGTACAAACCTATCATCGCAGGATTGATTGAATTGGGGAAAGTGCTTCCGGGAGAGTATGAAGTGATTGGAAAAGGAGGCTTTGAGGACGCCATAAAGGCGTACGATCACCAGCGCTCCGGGGCCGGCGGCTCTCGCAAAGTGATGGTCAAGATCCAAGATCCATAGCCTCCGGGAAAGGCGCAGACGGTAGGGAGACACGGGTCAGGACCTTGATAGTGCCCGAGACTGTGAAAGGACAACAAGATTGTTGCGTGGTTCATCTTGATCGTGTTCAACATACACACGCATCTCGGTGCTCACCATCAACAGAGTGAGGCTGTTAGTCTGACTGGGCATGAGGAGCCAAAACTCATCATCACCTGCTAGATGTCTGGATGAAAGTACCATGCTTGAGTTTCTCGTTCTTCCTCTGAGTGGCGTCCTCGAAGTGTAAGGTACCGATTATTCTTGCAGGGAGTTCCTCACAACGGCAAAGAGTGGCCATTTTCAGGGCAGACAAGGTTGATAGTGGCGCAGATCCACGACGAGGCGCATGGCGACCGCCACTCTGTGCATCACCCGTATCCAACTTATTCTAGCCCTTCCACCACAGTCTCCCAGAATTTGAGAAAGGTCTGTGACCGTTGACCATACCCTCGGATGTTTCTGCCGCGTCGAAGATTCCCGTAGTCGAAAAGGCGCCAGACTTTGCCCATCAGGATCTTTCTGGGTGAGTTGCATCTTTTGTGTGCCACCATGGAGACCGCATGAGGCCGGTCTCGCTCGCGCAAAGACGACAATACGACTTGATGAGCTATCACAAAGCTGCGGGCATCCTGTCGGGCGACTGGAGCGCTACGTCGGAAGCGCCCAGCTCCGATGGACGGGCGCCACATGTGCCACGCGTTGCACTGCTCTGCTGGCAGAGGTGAGAAATGCGAGAGGGTGAAATCTGTCGACAAGCCTGAAGATCTCTACTTTTTCAGCGGAGATGCGGCATCGCAGACGTTAACATCGCCTCATTTCTCTATGGTGAACAGCCGTCATCCGATTGTATGGTACGTAGAGGATTGTAGAGGACTGGAGGGACGAACAGGAGGAGGAGCGCGGAGGTGCACTCGAGGTTGGCAGCTCTGGCTCCTGAGAGTGGTCGCCTGCAAGGCTGATCGTTGCCGACCAGGATTGGTGAGGCGCCAGGCTTGCGGGGAATTTCAAGGCCTAGTGGACCGTTAGTCGTGATAGACGCTCCCTAAGAAGACGTCTATCCTTTGTCATCTCGCAAGTCAAGTCTTCCATTGGTACGCCTGCAGATGAATCTACTGTACCGAATCCGTCGAGAGGGAGTGCTGTATTACACCAAGGGGTCAACCGCATGGGCTCGATCCACCCCGGGACAGGAGAGGGTACATATTCGGACTTCGCAGTGGTCCAAGTACCAGCGTGGATGTCAAACGACATCCGACACCTTGATGCAGATTCAAAACTGGAGTATCCAGATCTGCTGGGCGACCGAGGGAGCGGAAGTCGGTTCTCCGGACCGGGGGACTGGACACTGGATGGTGTACAGAGTACTCCGTACGGAGTACAAAGTGAGGGAGGTGGCGTTGGTCCGGCTGTCGACGTTGGTGAACATGGAAGTGAAGGGCGCAGGCATCCGCGGGTTCTGTACTTGACGAAATAACAATGGAACCTGGAATCAATGGTCAGAACCCAGGAAGAAGCCCGTACGGTGTATGTACAAGTACTGGAACTTGTCGCTGAGCACCTCATTTAGTAAAGAAAGTGTCAGCCACGGGGCGTTGAGCGGGCGGCGGCAGCAATCTCCCTGAAATAACTTCAATCAGAACGAGGGATTCAGGGTAACACGGCGCCTGGGTCCGTCGAGTCCGTCGCAATTCGTCAGCCTTGAGCCTTGGGACTTGGAACTTTGGAAGGTTGAAAGAAGGTTGCTACGTAGCAATTTTCAATGTCCGTCCAGTATGTTGTTGGAAAGGAGATGAGGTGAGGAGGCTCTCGCGCTGGAATCCTGGCTGCTGTCTCGTGTCTCTGCCGCGTCTCACTCCAATCACAACCGCCACCTGTACGTATTCCGTCCTTGGGCTTTGTACCTGACAGTATTAGCCTGCAGGGTACCTTACAGGTACGGAATCGGATTAAATTGACGGGAGTCCGGACTCCAGATCCGTGACTTCCACCACGGTCACCACTGCCACTGCTCCTGCCATTAGTGACTGTCGGGATCCCTGACTCCCTCCAAACACCAGGAGTAAAGGGAGTCAATCCTCCGTCCTCACTCCTCACTCCTCCTCACTTCTATGACTCTCTCTCCTCTTTGCGCTTCTGAGTACAACTTGAACTCCTCGATGCTCATTCGCCTCCTCCCACGCCCTGACTTCCCATCCCTTCGCGTCCCTGACCCCCCCGGCTCTGAGCTACTCACCTTTTCTGACTCTCTGTCATTCATCCTCTCGCCTTCCTTCTCTCTTCTCCCATATTCATTCGTCCAGCAGCACGGCCTGCCGTGTACTCCGTCCCTCCGGAGGATCGACACCTCCCGCCCTCTGGGTCGAAGCCTCGTTTGTTTTGCCACAACCACTCATTCTCCACCTGTTCCTGTATCACTGACGGCTCCGCGGACTCATGCCTTGAGGTCGAATCAAACGGATCACACCCTTTATCTGCGACGCCCGGGTTTCATTCCTTCCTTCCCAGCTCCTCCCCCAAACCCTCCTGCCAGACCCGCTTTGCGATATCAAACTTCGAAGATGATGCGCCAATTGAGATGAACCCTCCCTGCTACGGGGCACTAAGTGAGGGAGTATGTCAGGGGAATGCAATGAAGAAGGCGACAAGAAACGCACGGCCAAAGATGCACAAGATGCTCCCTGTGCCTCCAGGCGTGCTCGAACAGTCCCGGTGCCAGCCGAATCAGGCTCGGCTGCTGCAGCCACAAAAGAGTCCGCTGAGCGCTCAAAGCCGTCTACAGCATCGACCACCATGAAACCAACTATGCATTCGGAGTGCGATCTCCCTGCTCAGCCTGAAGTCCGGCTCAAAAACCGTGTCGATGGCTCTCACCGAGCTGACTCTAGCTCTGAGCGCCCAGCAGAACCACCGCTGGACTTGTCGACTGGTGCCGACTCGTCCGCGCCCTCAAATGAGTCAAATGAAGAAGAGCAGGTTCTAATCCCTCCTTGCATCGGCGAGGACGAGGTTGATGCCCTTCTCCATGCCATGACACATCCTCCCGTCACCAAGGAATCACTTGAAGAACTCGATCTGAAGTGGATCCAAACCAACATCAATCTTCGCATAGATATCAATTATGATCATGATCTCGAATTCACGCCAGTCGAAGGCGAAAAGGGGACCCGGAAAAAAGAAGAGGCAAGGAGATACTATTCGAGTCTCGAGGCCGAGCTGAAGATAGCTCATCACTATAGTTCTGGGGATTCATGTCCGCAATGTGAAAAAAGCCACCCTTCACGACTTGAGAAGTCCCTTTTCACTCCGAGACTGCCTCTGCTCTTTCGGAATCTCAAAGAGCTGCTTGTCATGTTGGTCCCTGATGAGGACCAATACCAGATTGCACAGAATCTCGACATCTCGCTGCGTTTACAGGAGATGTCTAAGGGCCTGTTAGACGTTGTGCGCCTCGCGCATTGGCTCTCGGCCCTGCTCACCAACCATTGCGCGCCTATGAGAGATGATTCTGCGCGTGAGATGGCAGACCAGATCAGAAACGGGGCCGAGAAGGGTGATCTTCACAAGCTTGTTGTTGGCATCGAGAAGCTCTTTGAGTTTTTGGAGGCCATGAAACTGGACATCGCTAATCATCAGATCCGAACTTTTCGTTACGTCCTGATCGATGATACAATTGCCTTCCAGCACGACTTCTTCCAAAAGCGCATCGAAAGTGGAACCATCGAGGTTAAGGCTTCAAGAGACTGGTATTGGGATGCCGATACACAGCATCAGGAATGCAACATCACCGGCCAAACTCCCAGATTGCTACCGGTTTCATCCCTGATCCACGGTCTGCGCGAGATCTGCCTTTCCTGCGATTCCGAGCTTCCGGTCTCCATTGCTTACGATGCGAAGCGCATCAGAGACATTCGAGTCGACGTTCAAGACACCATTCATCTCGACATGTGCCTTTCCATCTTCAATCGCCTACTTCGAGAGTTTACCCGTCGTTGCAGCACCTGCTCGGTGCAAGGAATTGGGGAGGCCCGCATCGCAGAGATGCAGCTCCTCCTGCAGTACAGAATCATGGATCTTACCGATGGGACCCTTGATCTTAGTCTCTCTATATCTCAGATCTGGCTGGGATATGCCGAGGAGATTGCCCTTGAACTCGGCAAAGCCGTCGCCAATCTGTGTCCACATTCGGGGGATATCGTTCCGGGGGAAGTGATCGAGGGGACAGCAGCGCGGTTGAGGGTCGACTTTGAGCAGGAGAGCGACACTCATCGTCGGGCGAAGGAGCTAGGTCATGTTCTGGAACAGAAGGCGAATGATAATGCGGCCAGTTTTCTGAACATGACCCCATTGGGAATTTCGCGAACGCAAAAGCAATGGCAACAGTTGAAGCTCAAGAAGCAAGGGCAGCGAGCACTGCCCGACAGTGAGGACATGGCGAGGAGATTGGCGCACATTGCGGTGATTCATTACAGAGTTTGGGCGGATTTGATCTATTTGGAGTTTGAGGATGGGCGCGAACAAGGCGACCAAGGTGCTCAGGTATCAGGATAAAACAGCCGTTAGTGCGGAGTCTGGGACACACGAGGACCTGCAGGAAGATACCCCCTTGGATTCGGTATGCCAATTTGGGGGAGTTATCAGAGGATCAAAACGGCCCGATGCCGATCACGACTTGTCTTCCAACGAATTTCGGGGTTTTTCTTGTTTCATAAGCTATTTTGGGCTACAGATGCTGGGGTGAGGGCCTAACAACATGGCAGCGCTACTAGACCTACGTACAAGCGTAGTCAATCGGCAGTGTGACAGTGTGACAGTATGGTGGTGCTGGGGATGGTATGATGATGATGATGCTGAAGCTCATCAGGCTGGACCCCTGAAAAGACCTGTCACATGATCTCGCTCGACCTACGCGTGCTGTAGTCATAGAAGTCTAAAGTTCAATTGGCGGCGGACACGTCGATTCTATTTCTCTCTTTCTCTCTTCTCATCTCGATCTTTCCCTGACATCCTAATCCTAAAGACTCGGTCGCCAGCTCTACTGAAATCGGATGGATGAGCAGTGAGAATGATGTAAAGTGTATCAAAGAAAACAGAAAGAGACAGGGCCAACCGTGCCCGTCGTGAACAATGACAGTCACCGGGAGCGGGAGCTGGCTGAATGAGCTGACACTCGACAAATTACATCGCCTCGCCACAGCAATCGGCGCGCCGTGCTCCGGGACGAAATCCGCGCGGATCCAAGGGATTCGTCGCGTGACGATGTCGGACGTGACGGGCGGCGGCGGCGCGATGCGGCAGCGACCGAATCTGAGTCTCCTGAGTATCGACATGGGAATCAGGAATCTGGCTTTTGCCCATATCACGGCGACGGCTGGGACAGGGACAGAGCCAGACCTGGGCAGCGGAGGCTCAAGATACGGACTGCCAACGATCCAGGCGTGGCGTCGACTGGCCGTCCCGCATTCACTGGAGGCCACCAAAAATGGTACAGCGAACGCGGGAGGAGAAGGATTGTCGACAGCCAACAGCTCGATTGTCAAGGAGGCGAAAGAATCTTTCGAACCGGCCGACTACTCTCGTCATGCCTACAACCTCATCACGGACATGTTGCGGACATACGAACCCAACCAAATCCTCATCGAGAGGCAGCGGTTTCGATCAGGCGGACAATCCGCGGTCCAGGAATGGACGATTCGCGTCGGGGTGTTTGAAGGGATGCTGTACGCGGTGCTGCGAACACTGGCCGAGGAGCGAAAGCTGCAATTGAGCATTGAGCCAATGCAACCTGCTCGGGTGAATAGGTACTGGCTCGACCCTCGCGGAAACGGAAAGTCTCTGCTGTCATCCGGCAAGTTGACAGGTCGCGAGGTGAAACGAGCCAAAATCGACCTCGTCGGCAACATGCTCCAGGTCGCACAACCGGGGTTTTCTGTCAGCCAGGGACTGAAGCCTTTCATCGACGAGTATCTGTCGACCTGGAAGAACGGTGCCCGGCGCAAGCGAGCGACGAGCTCCTCCAGTCCGTCGAAATTGGATGATTTGGCGGATTCGCTACTGCAGGGACTGGCGTGGATTGATTGGGAAAACAACCGAAGTCGCATTGCCGTCTTGGGGAGAGATGCTGTTGACATGGAATCTGGAGCGTTACGGTGACACCAGATCGGGTTGTTAGTCTTTGACAGGTCGTGACGACATTGTTTATTCGACCAACCCCGACATCATCCACTCCGTGCTGGAAACGACGCGATATCCCGGCCTCATTTGTTTCTGGAATTCATCATGACCAGGCGATCCAACCCTCTTCCCTGGCAGCTCTGGTGGCATGACAGTCGGCACTCCGGGGCATCGATGTTGGCGGAAGTCATGCGGCTGGCCGAAGCAAGAGCCAAACGAGGAGTGCGCAGCGAGGCAAAAGTGGAATATATTCTGGCCTGGGTGAGATGGACATGCCTGCTGGGTGGTATCGCACTTTCGGAGACGGAAGGACCGCAACTGATCCGAACGTTGGGCCCTCGATGATATACGGGACGGCAAAATGAAATCAACAAGAGCTGCACGTAGCCGCAGAAGGCAACACGTCGAAATGAATGACGATCGAGACCGAGAATGCTACTTCTTCACGCGTCGCGATCTCAATGTCGCCAGGCATACAAGTTCAAATCGTGAGGAAGCAGATTGGATCGTGTTTCAAGGTCCGGCAAGAGTGGCACAGACTCAGAGTCAACCCGGGGCAGCTGCGAGGTCCCGATGGGTAACTGCAAGACAACAAGTTACTTCTCGGAGTCTGATGAAGAGACGAAGAGAGAAGATAGAGAGACCGACAGCGAGGACACGAAGACAGCCAGCGTCGACTCACTCCTCATTTTGGCCGGTGGAATGCACACAGCTATTTGAACCTCATCATCCGCCTCCCAAAGATCATCCCTCTCATCTTGGATCAGCAGCCTCCTCCTCCTTCTCTCGATTGACCATCACGCCGATTGTGTCTGCCTTGTTCATATTCGTTCCTGTCCACTCAGTCCCTACCAAGTCGCCATGTTCTTCCGCCGTGTCGTTGCCATCTCTCTCTTCGCCGCAGCTACGTGTGCTTCTCCTCGCCCTCAAGAAAACACAACATCCTGCACCAAGTATGGCTATGGCTATGGCATCAGCTCCAGCTCCAGCTCTTCTGCAACATCCGACGGCACTGTGACGACCATCGTCACCCTGACAGATACGGTCACCGCTTCCGCCTCTTCGAACTCAGCTGTCAGCAGCAGCACAAGCAGTACCAGCGACACCACCACCGATACCACCACCAGCAGTACCAGCAGTTCCACTGACACGACCAGTGACACCAGCACCAGCACGAGCACAACCAGCAGCTCTACCTCAGCCAGCGCCATCACCACGCCCACGGCATACATTGAAGTTGTCGCGGCACACAGTGGCTCTCCCATCCACCTCATGCCAATGAATGCCGCCGGATTGCGCTTCTACCTTGGGGGTGGGCCGGTCACGTACTGTCCATCATCCGTAGAGGAAACCGGCGACTGTCCTCCCGGAACTGAGACCGTCTTTTCGCTGTGTAGCATGGTATGTTGATTCTGTGGTCAAGGTTTCGCTCTCGCTAAGCTCAGGATAGGCCGTGGTGGTGCCTGGAGGTCAGCAAATATACGTGACGCCTGGCGGCGAGATCCGCTATACCCAGGCACATTCGGCCTTCATGCCCAACGGTTCGATCGCATGCCCTTTCACGTACTACAAGCCAGCCGGAGGGACGATCGGCCATCTGAGTACCAACTCGTTCGGCGCAAGAGGGCTGATGGCATGCCCGACAGACGGAGGACTTTGGCAGGTGTTTGCAGACTTGAGGAACGCCACGGTCCCTCAGGGCAACGTGTCACAGTGTGTTGGGTTCGACGCATTGTCTCTCGATGCTCCGGTGAGCGCAGCTGCATGGCAGTACACGTGAGCGCACATGGGGCAAGCACTGGCATCGGATGGAGGACGGAACAAGAATACAGGTCACCTCCAGGCGCGGGATGAAAAGGCTTCGTTCGATGAGAGCAGTGCCAACATCCAACATATGGAAGAGTCGGGACTGTACGAGCACAAGTAGGAGTACCAGGAAACAAGAATGCAAACACCCGGGATCTAGTAGTACTAGTACCACTGGATTTTCACTGCCATCCTTTCGGTTTCTACGAGTAGAGTACACGAAGTGATGCTCGGCTGTGAGGCTCGAGCCTGCGTCGGATCCGAACTTCCGAAGATGTGGTAAGATTCGGAGGAAATCGGAGGGTAGTGGCCATCAGATCGAGTCTTGGCCCCTGGAGTTCTGTCTGGAACGTCCCTTCCGTCCCTTATGACGCTGAACCTCGGCATGGGATTTTTTTCGACTCCAGGAAATTTCCGCCACTGCCCGGGCACATCACCTTCGGACAAGATTGCCAGCACCAGCACATCCAGATTCCCGGCCCCGTATTGGTATTGCCGTGCCCAGAATGCCAGAAGGTCGGTCCCTGAGCTACCACATCATGCGTGGGCTTGACGGCTTCATCTTCATGTCCTTGCAGCCTGGCTGGCGGGACAGTGTCCTTTCTGCTAACGAGCTCTCCAGCAGCAGTCTAGAGGGCCAGATCTGAAGCTGGTGAAAGAATACCCAGACCAGAGACCTTGGAATGTATGCTGCTGTGTAATCGCCCGGGAGAAGGGGAGCTGCAGGCGTTGCCCAGCTGTTACCCCACACCGTAGAGGCAAGAGCGCAGCTCCCCCGGCGTTGCTGAGTGGCCGGAGAGCGCAGACTGGTCGATGATTGGGCCGTTCGCCATCGAAGTGAGAAGTGCGCCGGCCTTGCGACCGCGGTTGGCGTCGACATGTGCTGCACTGACGTACCTATATTAGTAGCAGTTATATCACCACACTCCTTCCCCCGGAACCCGAACTCTACTCGTACTGTACCTCTGCCATCTCAGGACCTCTCTGATTTCCTGCTTTAATCATCTCATCTCACATTGTCTTCTTAAAAATGGCCAGCATTGAGTTCATCAACGAAGGCGTCGCCATCAATGGCGCCGTCAAGGACTCGTTCCGCAAGATCCTTTCCCCCGAGGCCACCGCCTTCCTCGCTCTCCTCCACCGTACTTTCAACAGCACTCGCAAATCCCTCCTCCAGCGACGAGTGATCCGCCAACAAGAGCTCGACAACGGCAACCTGCCCGATTTCCTCCCTGAAACCAAGCACATCCGCGAGAATGACGCCTGGAAGGGAGCTCCGCCCGCTCCCGGCCTCATCGACCGCCGTGTGGAAATCACCGGACCAACGGATCGTAAAATGGTGGTGAATGCGTTGAACAGCAACGTGTGGACTTATATGGCCGACTTTGAAGGTGAGCCCTACGAGACATTGCCTTGCCCTGCATGCCGCTGACGTGACTGGCGTAGATGCCACTGCCCCGACCTGGGAGAACCAAGTGTCCGGCCAAGTGAACTTGTATGACGCTATCCGCAAGCAGATCGATTTCAAGCAAGGAGAGAAAGAATACAAGCTTCGCACCGACCGCGTGCTGCCGACCTTGATTGCCCGTCCTCGCGGCTGGCATTTGGAGGAGAAGCATTTCACCGTGGACGGCGAGCCCATCTCCGGCTCTCTGTTCGACTTCGGTCTGTACTTCTTCCACAATGCCTTTGAGCTCGTCAAGCGAGGCACTGGCCCCTACTTCTACCTGCCCAAGATGGAGTCGCATCTTGAGGCCAGACTCTGGAACGACGTGTTCAACCTGTCCCAAGACTACATCGGCATGCGTCGGGGCACTATCCGAGGCACCGTCTTGATTGAGACCATCACCGCCGCGTTTGAGATGGACGAGATCATCTACGAGCTCCGCGACCACTCCGCCGGCCTGAACTGTGGCCGATGGGATTATATCTTCTCCGTGATCAAGAAGTTCCGCCAGAACCCGAACTTCGTCCTGCCCGACCGATCCTCCGTCACCATGACCGTGCCCTTCATGGATGCCTATGTGCGACTTCTGATCAAGACCTGCCATCGCCGCGGTGTTCACGCCATGGGTGGTATGGCCGCTCAGATCCCCATTAAAGACAACCAGGAAGCCAACGACAAGGCCATGGAAAACGTCCGACAGGACAAGCTGCGTGAGGTGCGTGCCGGCCATGATGGCACCTGGGTTGCCCACCCTGCGCTGGCATCCATTGCGTCGGAAGTGTTCAACAAGCACATGCCTACGCCCAACCAGCTGTACAAGCGCCGCGAAGAAGTGTCCGTCACCAAGAACGACCTTCTCAACATGAACATGCCCGGCTCCGTCACGGAAGAGGGCATCCGCAAGAATCTCAGCATTGGCCTCGGCTACATGGAGGGATGGCTCCGCGGCGTTGGCTGTGTGCCCATCAACTACCTCATGGAGGATGCTGCCACAGCCGAGGTGTCGCGATCCCAGCTTTGGCAATGGGTCAAGCACGGTGTCAAGACCGCCGAGGGCAAGACCGTCGACAAGGCATATGCTCTCAAGCTGCTGAAAGAGCAGACCGAAGAGCTGTCGGCCAAGGCACCCAAGGGCAACAAGTACCACTTGGCCGCCCGATATTTCGAGTCTCAAGTGACCGGCGAGGATTATGCCGATTTCTTGACGAGGTATGTGTGCACCTTAGATTTCACTGTATGGCTTTTTACTGACAATGTTTTTCCAGCTTGCTCTACAACGAGATCACCACCGTGGGATCATCACAGGCCGTGGCCAAATTGTAAGCTGTCGTCGGCCGGAGGAACGCCGGAAAAGGGGCAATGAGAAGGCCATATTTAAAAGGCCTTGCTACAAGAGCCACGACGCAGAACGTGTACACAAGCAGTTTTTGACGGTTTCATTTTGATGTATGCTTTTGAGTAGTATGCAACGAATGCCCCGGTCCCAAATTTGGCCGGGGAAGGCAATGAAAGTATTTTCGGCCCATTCTTATGTGAATCTGAATCTTAATACTCTGGTCGCCGTCGGGGCGGTAGTCCTTGCCCTGCTTACTTCTCATTTCGTGGATTGCGTGGGCGTTCCTGGGTCTGAAATTGTCGATCGGCTTCCCTTCCATCCTGTGAAGATCCTAGGTAGGGAGAGGTAGCGCCCATTTGTACCGCTGTGCCGGTGCAGAGTGAACCCCCCTGGAGGAAGACACAACCCGGGGTTGATTTACGTACTGCTTTCGACGTTGAAAAGGATGGGCAGAGTTTGGATTCTGCTACCTGTACGTACTCCATTCTGTACCCCCATACGGAGTCCTTTCCAGTTATAAGCAATACTTATTGTCGATCTCTCGAAGAAGGGGCGTTCTCGTCAGTCCTGAGTCCGCCCGCCGTGTCTGTAAAGTTCAACCTCGATCCTTCCGGCGTTGAAGAAAGTTCAAGAAACACGAGAAGCCGGGACTCGGGACCCAGCCAGTAGTGGCGGTTCGTTGTTCTTTCCCTTTTGCGCCTAGATTCGCTGACCGAGGTGCAGGTAGTGCAGGAAGGAAGGAAACAGGGAGACTGATCAGAGAGAGGGTCGAGGGGACACACGGAAGCGAGACGCGAAACAGGGAGCAGTGAGCAACAGCCTGCGTATGATTGGTGAGTGGTGATTCTGTGTGAGGACACTGGACTCGACTGCTGAGGAAGGAGCGATGGGCGTCAAACCCCACCAACCCGAGCAGACAGAAGAAAGAAGCCTGTCCTGTCAAACTGACAAACAATCTCCATCCCGAGCACCAAGACTGCGGTCCGCCTGATCTGACACATGATCCCACGAGGGCGGAAAGCTTCTCGCTTGTGCTCCCTCCGTCTTCATTACGACAGCACTACACTACTCACTTATCAGTCTGCTACCTACATACAAGACTCAGGTACCCGTGGAACAAACAGTGGACATTATTGTAATCAGGGCCAGTGACTGTGTCATGGGCACAGCGCCGATCGTTGGACATGACTTCCACACCTCATTTATTCCACAACCATCATCATCCCCGGTCTGTGTTAGTATTGGCAAACAACAGACAGGGCGAAGAGACTGAAGACTGACTGACGAACCGGCAGAAGCAACTGCCTCCCAGAAGCCTCGCCTCTTAGGCGGCTGCCGCTAATAAATGGCCTTCGACTTTCGTGCCTGTCGTGCATCGAGCTAACCTGCAAGACCAGGTGATAGAGGCTGCATTGGACCGGCGTGCCTGAAACCATCGCTCCGTGCCCTCAACCCATTTTTGAACCCAACACGGTGAGATTTTGCACAGGGCAGCCTCAGGGAGATTTCCGATCGACTGCTATCACAGATTCACGAGTCACGGCTGCTTCGGCGAGAGTCCATCTGCTCAACCTTCTCCTCCACATCATCGTCTTACCCTCCCGACTTGGAGCTGGCGGTCTCAGAACGGAGGACTTGTCCATCCTATGCCATGTCTGGAGCAAGTCGTAGGTACTGCACAGTATGTAGGTTCTCCTCCCCCTGTCGAGCTTACTCACTTGGCTCTGCCGCTCTTTACCAGAACGATGCAGGTCCCAGACTCCCAGGTCCCAGGGACAACCAGGATGTCTGCGTTTCCCTCCAATCCCGGCCTTGTCCAGCCCTCCAAATGTAATGCCGCCTTCGACTCTCCCAGGCTACCAGCGCTGCGAGTTTCTGGCTATGTCCCCGCCACCCGACCTCCCCCTGATTCCCCGGCAGGGCCTTCATCCTCCCTCGTCGGCGATTGAGCGAGACCTTTGCTTGACCAGGGATGCTATCGCGCAAAAGAACGTGGTGCGTGAGCGAGCGCGTGGGCTGCAGGCCCTACAGTACGGAGTACTGAGTAGGGTGAAAGACGCATTCTCTACGGAGTACGGAGTACAAGACCTTGACCGGAGCCCACCCTTTCGGCTGGCGACGCTGCAGTACGCCTTCAACTACTCTTGCTTCGCTGCCCCTCGAGGCTTCACTCTCGTTCTCGTCATCTCTCCTTTTCGAACTCGTCTCTCCCCTTTGCTCGAGACTTTGCCGCAGTCTCCTGGGTTAAGCAGTCTCCTCGATTCTGTCCCCGGGCCCATCGACCATATGATGAGCTGATGAGACCTCGAAGCGCGGGGAGAAATACTGACAGCGAGGAACGCGTGCAGATCTGAGATTTCAGGTGGCCGAAGTCCGACTGTAAAAGTTGGACTTATCCGTTGATGATCGGAGCCTGTCCATCACAATATCTGCAACGTTCAGCAAACCGCCACCATGGTTAATACCCTACGTCGTGAGTGGCATCTCTCGGATTTGATCCCATTGCATACTGACCTTCATCCCAGCTCCCACCTCGGTCATTGCCTCCTGGCCCAAGCCGAACTACGTCGATCCTCCGACCAGAGGCCCGGCTCTGGAATACCTGTGTATCATCTTTAGCGCTCTTGCGGCCGCCATCGTCACCGCCCGCATCTACTCTCGTCTCTTCATCACCCGGGCTCCTGGATGGGATGATTTACTGGTCGTTTTGGCCCTCGGCTTCGCCATTGCCCTCGCCGTTCTCGTCATTATCGGCAACCGGCTTTACTTCAGCGGTCGACACACCTGGGATGTTCCCATCCATGTCTTCACCTCTGCCCGTCTCAATGTCTGGATCAGCATGTGGTGCTATATCTCAGCCGCCACCTTGGTCAAAATCAGTGTGCTCCTGTTTTACCGCCGACTGAGCGTCAAATTCAGCCGAATGTTCCTCATCGCCACCTGGGTTGGGATTGCGTACAACGTTCTATACTTTCTCGGCTTTGCCTTGTCCCTCGTCTTTATCTGCGCCCCAGTGCATGCCTACTGGAAAAGTTTTGACCCCATCTGGGCGGCTTTTCACAAGTATCGATGCGACGCCGAGGGCGTCTCTCTCCCTGCCTCGGCAGCGTTCAGTGTTCTGGGCGACTTGTACAGTACCTTGCTGCCGGTTTTGTTGATTTACAACCTGGATCTTCCACGAAAGCAGAAGCTCGCCCTTTACAGCTTGTTCGCCCTGGGATTCTTGGCCGTGTGCGCAGGCATCGTCCGCACCGTGATATTGTACAGGATGCTCAACAAAGACTATGACTTCATGTGGCTCCTATGGGATGTTTGGATCTGGGGGATTGTGGAGATCTTCGTTGCCATCCTGGCCGCGAGTGCCCCTGCCCTCAAACCTTTCTTCCGACGATATTTCGTCGATTCGATCGGCAACATTGCTCGGAGCTCTAAAAGACGAGCTCCCGGTCGTTATACCCCCGCCGAGTCGAAGGCCACGTGGGTATCGACTGCTTCCAAGGAGACGGGAGTGGTGGATATTGAGAGAATTGGCGTTGCCGTCGGCGGGAGCGAACCAGAGGACAGAGAACGAGGATTTTTGAGGGACATCGAACAGGAAGATACGCGGCATTTTGAGTTGAGGGCAAGCCGAGACGGCAAAATCATTCCCATGCAGGTGTATAAGCGGAGCACCAGCGACGACGGGGACGAGCCCAGCAATTCCAACCCGACGCCGCCTACGGAAGACTGGCCGATGCCTCCTGCGACGAGACAAGCTGACGAGAAGTATCAATGGAGCATGGGGTCACAGCAACCGATCCATGTTGGTCTTCAGGTCCGCCAATTACGTCCACCAGTTGGTGCAAACAGTAGAGGCGGTGTGACGGTGGCGGAGCTGCCCGCATACAGCTCGCGGAAGACATCCCGAGAACGAGGACGGGATTTGACTCCGCGAGGATTTCGAGATATGCACGATGACCTGGCGGCCGGATCGAGGCTCGAATCACCTAGCGATTCCGACGAGGCACTGGTGGATGATAACGAGAGACCACCTTGGAGAATCAGGCAGCGCGAGAGGAGCGACAGCGACGACTCGCGTTCCCTAAATTTGCCGCGAATGGGAAGCCGGGATTTTGATGTCGAGAAGAAGCGCGGGTTTCAATAGGGGACGACGAATCCGCCTCAGACCAGTGAGGTGAGATAATCCAGGACTCCAGGAGGCTACGAATGAGGCGAATCCGATTGACATATTGTATATACTACTGAAGAAATTATGGGCAGGGCTCGGTCCGGCGCTGGCAAGGATTCAGGATGTTACTTGTACGGAGTGTATTAGAGAATTGAAGAGACTGTCAATAAACACTACATCTCTCTGCTTGGACTCCGTGTTCGCTGATAGATGAACCGAGGGCGGGTGACAGGCCCCCTCATCATTATTCATAATTCATCGGCGACCGGCATCAAAAACCGACATCCCGCTGATCTCCTCTTCAGTCTCCAGTCTCCAGTGTGGAGGAAGAGAACGCCATCCCGCACTCACGCCCGCACCGGAGACTTGAGACTCCCCCTGGGCGGTAGGAAGCCCGTGCTCGCTCGGTTCTACTTACGTAGTACTTGTACTCTCGAACATCTTTCCTCTATATTTGTTATACCCTTCAGCGATCTGTAAGTGACCAGGGCAAGAGTCAGACATCTCACTCTCACAGATACGCACATTGAAGCAGACGAAGAAACCAAACACATCCAAGGAACCAGAAAGCGAGAGCGTGCGAATATGAAAATCCTCATCACTGGAGCGGGAGGCTTCATCGGCCAGTTCCTGGCCCGCGAACTGCTCTCCAACCCGGAGCACCAGGTCGTCCTAACCGACATCGTCGACGTCCCTGTTCCCAAGAGAGCAAAGAACCCACAGAATGCAACATGCGTCAAGGCCGACTTGCTCAAGGACCGCAGCGTCGTCACGCCGGACCTGGACGCCGTCTACATCTTCCACGGAATCATGTCTGCCGGGTCGGAGGCCAACTACGATCTCGGACTCAGCGTCAACATGGAGAGCACGAAGGCGTTGCTGGACACGATCCGGAAAGTGAAGCCAGGCTTGAGGGTCATCTACGCCTCGAGCGGAGCGGTCTACGGGCGTCCCTTGCCGGACACGATCACAGAGGCCGTGCTCCCGACGCCAGAGGGATCGTACGGGGCACAGAAGTTCATGTGCGAGACGCTCATCAACGACATGACGAGGAAAGGCTTCATCGACGCCTTCATCATCCGCTTCCCGACCATCTCAGTGAGGCCCGGTAAGCCCGCCCCCGCGGCGTCGGCCTTCATCTCAGGCATCATCCGCGAACCCCTGGCGGGCATTGAGTGCGTGGTACCCGTCAAGGACAGACAGTTCCCGTCGCACGTGTGCTCTCCCAAGACACTGATCGCGAATCTGGTGTACACACTCACGCTACCATCGGACGCGCTCCCTTCGCACATCCGCGTGATCAACGCCCCGGGCCACCTAGTGACTATCCAGGAGATGCTCGACGCGCTGGTGAAAGTCGCGGGACAGGAAGTGTTGAAGTACGTGCGCGAGGACCACGACGAGGCCATCGCGCGCATCTTGTACTCGTGGGCCTACAATTACGACAACTCGTTGGCTTTGAAGCTTGGGTTTCAGAAGCCTGATAGCTTTGAGAATGCTGTGAGGGAGTTTATTGAGTTCATGGAAGAGGAGAAGAGTGGAGAGTAGAGGAGGATGAGATGGTGACGGACAGGGAGAGGGAGAGAAGAAGACAGGGAGAGGGAGAGAAGAAGACAGGGAGAGGGAGAGAAGAAGACAGGGAGAGGGAGAGAAGAAGACAGGGAGAGGAGATGGGGTTTGATATCAATATCATTATTGATCAAAAGAATTGTAAAAGATACCAATCTTCTTTTCACTCTGCCCTTCGTCCATCATCAGACCACTTGTAACATTGCTACCTATTTACTCTTGACTTACGAGGACTCAAGTACTCCCTACTCCGTCCTGTGGCCCTGTGACATGAATTAAATCAACTGTTCCTTCGACCGGTGATTTCCCCGTCTGCAAGTCCTCGATCCACCATCACGGTTGCTTGGCCACCGAATATCCATCTCCCAAGTCTCAGCCAGGTCAACTCTCGCCCGGACGCCGTTTGCCACCACGCCCCGTTGACACGTCGGCATCAAAGCCGGCCATCACCGACGGAACGGCCTTGAGAATAATCGTCGTCTGTTTCACTGGTCACTGCCAGTCAGAGTTCGGGGATCCTCTGCTCCATGACATCTCCCTCCTCCTTCCCCCTCACTCAGCACTGACGCGGAGAAAACGCCGAACGACATCATCCCATTCCGCTCCCGCTTCCCAACCTTCGCTGCGCGCCCTTGCTCAATGGCCCTCGTGTCCCTGTGTTGCCGATGGTGAAGAGGATCTCGAACTGTGGATTGCCGCCGCATTGACTTTTCGTGGACTATAGACCGACACCGACCGGCGACTGGAGAGCCCCGGACTTGAAATACTGACCGGTTCCCAGAACATTTTCGTGCCTGCGACCTTTGTTCAAGACACTACTACTCCTTGCAACACATTGTGAGACGGGGACTATCTATACAGAAAGAAAGATCCTTTTGGCAAGAGCTGGGATTGAAAATAAAGACAAGACACTCTCCCTCCCTATAACATCCATCTATCCAACCAACACACACACACAACATGCCGGATCTTTCACAGAACATCTCGGTGCGAATCCTGAAGGCGGCAGAGGAAGGCCGATACGGCGTCCCCGGAGTGGTGTGCTACAACCTCGAAGCCATCATCGCATGCCGCAAGGCCGCCGAGGCCAAGAACTCTCCGTGCCAGATCCTCCTGTTCCCATGGGCGCAGGAATATGCCTACGACAACCTGGTGAACCTGGCCGCCGACGTGTGCCGCAGCGCCAAAGTGCCCATGTCTCTGCACCTGGACCACGCGCAGAGCGAGGAAGGGATCAAGAAGGCGGCTTTGACGGGCAAATTCGACTCCATCATGGTCGACATGTCACACTACGAGAAGGAGGAGAACCTGGCCCGCACCACGGAGCTGGTCAAATACTGCCACGAGCTGGGGATCGCCACGGAGGCCGAACCAGGCCGCATCAACGGCGGCGAGGCCGGCGTGCAAGACACTGGCGACCTCGAGGGAATCCTGACGACGCCGGAGGAAGCGCTCCAGTTCATCGCGACGGGGATCGACTTCCTCGCGCCCGCGATCGGAAACGTCCACGGGCCCTACAATGGCGTCGAGAACATCCACCTCGACTTCCCCCGCCTGGCAGGCATCCGCGAAGCCTCCCTGGGCAAAGTCACACTGGTCATGCACGGCACGAACGAGTTCACGGCCGAGATCTTCAAGCAGTGCGTCGACGCGGGCATGACGCGTCTCAACGTCAACCAGGTTGTGTTGTGCAACTATGAGAAGTACGCCCAGCAACATGCCGGTGTCACGCCGTTGACGGAGTATATGGAGGAAGGCACGAGGTTGATCCAGCAGCGGATCGAGTGGATGATGGATGCTATCGGGAGTACGGGGCGGGCTGTTGATGTCAAGATCTAAATGCAAGCAACAATCGACAAGATTCCAAGAGGTTGCCAGAAAACTGGGCTTCAAATGTGATGTGTACATATAAAAAGTAACGGGGTGTGATGGGGGCAGCCAGTGCCTCATCTACTCCATGAGAGAGTGGGAGAGAGAGAAAGATAGGAGGAAGTTGGGCGGTCGATCCCTCGGGAGATAGTATTCAGGGTACTACTGGTCGTCAGTCCAGTCAGTTGTGACTTGGGTTGTAGCCTCTTAACGAATTCAAAGCTTGAAAGTATCTTATCTTCCTTTTTCCAGTCTACCCGTTTCTTCTCACGGACCAACGCCCCCAAAGGAGAAAAGAATTTGGCAAGGGAAAAACATTTCTTCACTACATACTCGCAAGTAGGCATGTAGGCAAAAGACAGCCTCGTGGCACTGGTGAGGGAGAAACTCATCTCCCCTCTGCCACCAAAAATGCAGTTAGTTAGGTGGTCAAGTCGGTGCATGTGTCCAACCAGAACCACGACCATCATCAACATCATCAAGCTGGGTGTGTCTAGAACCATCATGATAAGAGATCCTTGACATCCGTCTGATCTCGAGCACTGCACAGATTCGCTGGCATGTCCCAAGGGAGTTTGTCCTTCAGCATCCATCCCCTTGGTACGTTTCGCCGATGTATCTGTCATCGCCGTCCTCATGTGCCGAAATTCCTCGCTCCGTATCTCATCTCACTTCTTCGCATCCGAAAGTATACTGTCCTTCATTGCCTCGTCCGTGGCTTTCTTCACCTGGTCATCTTCGTCGTCCTTGGAGCTCTCCACTGTTGCCTTCTTATTCCCAGCATCGGCCTTCGCGTCGGCCTCGTCATCGTTTAGCGTGATCGGCTTGGCATCCTTCTCCTCATCGCTATCCCCCAGACTGAACGGGTCGTTTTCTGTCACGGGACTCGGGTCCACGGTCGTCAGTGGTTGCCATTTACTCGTCTTTCCAGTCCCCTGAGGTGTGGAAGCCGCTTTTGGTGACGCACTGTACATGTCTCTGATCTCCTCCGGTGGGCCTTCCTGGAATGATACCTTGCGCGCGGTGCCGGGAGATGGACGACGTTCCGGTCCCTGAGTGCCTCCGGAGCGGAACAGATTTGGGTTGGCGAGCGGTCGGCTCGATGTACGGGGAGGGGCTTCGCCATCGCGCATCTCAAGCTTGGAGAAATCATCTCCGATGGGCTGCATATCGGCGTCGTAGCGCTGGAGGTCTGCGCTACGTCGCATGTCGGCGCTCCGACGACCAGGGTATTGTTGCCCGCTCGGTGGGGAGGCATATCCTTGCCCATAGCCTTGAGCGGGACGAGGTGGTTGCCCTTGAGCGAACTCCGACTCTTCATCTTCACCGTCAATCTTCTTCTTGAAAGTGCTGATCCAGCTGTTCACAGTCTTCTGCGTTTCGATGAATCCTTTGCGAATATTGTCGCGAATCTCGGGGAGATCGTCTGTGCGAGCGTTTGTTAGTCTCTTTACATTCCCAGGGATTGGAAGCTGTGAATTTCACATACCGTCGATAAAACTTCGCCATGGGACATCGTCAGGATTGGGATTCGCCCCCGGTCGACCCGGCCTTGAGCCAGGAAGGCCTTCGTTGAATCTACCACCAGATCCACGACGCTGAGGTTGTTGTCTTTCTGCACCTCCGTAGTGCTCGGCCAACTGTCTTGCATACAGCTCATCTGCCTCTAACTGGCTGAGTTTTGTAGACGTGGGAGGTTGTTGCTGAGTAGGTCGGGGCGGTTTCGCCGGTGGATCAGGTTCTCGTTGGGAATCTGGGTCGGTCATACCCAGAAGGGCGTTGAAAGCAGGTTCGATTTCGCCTCTGCTTGCTGCGAGGACTGCGCGGACGACCCCGGCATCGATGCTTGGGAATGCCTCTTTCAATGTGTTCTCTGCTTGTTCGCGCGGGCTCAATGGCCTCGGGGGTTTGGCTGGCGGGGCAGGCTCATCTTTGGGCGGAGGCTTGGGCTGCGACGACGCGTCTGTCTTGGATGGAGTGATGGTTCCAGTCTCTTGATCACTGTCAAAATCCAACTCTCGGGCGGTGGTGGGAGATTCGGGCGGTCCATCAGAGGCTTTGAGGGGTGAGACCGGCGAGGGCTGCGGAGTGTCAACAGGCCAGGACGGAGCTGGAAAGGGAAACGGCAGCGGGACTTACGGGATCATTGGTAGCCATGCTGGATGTCGGACTAGATGGTGATGGGATTGGAATGTCGACTGAGCAAGTCTGTTCAATAACGAAGATTGAATTATACAGCTGCAGCTTGGAGCATTTGGGATCCTAGGCAGCGTTGATTCTGAAGTACGGAGTACGTAGCATGAGACGACGGACACGCTGGGCGACAACTCCGAGCTGCGCACCTGCACTACTACGCCTGTTACGCCTGCGACCTGATTGCATTTCTTGGCTGTGACGATGTGGCTGAGTCGGATTGTGGCGCTGGTACGTATTTTGTGGCGGTGCATTTTGTATCGCAAAACTGCCAACGACCAGCACTCTGTTCATGAAAGCTCGCTGAGACAGACATCCACCGAAAGGGCCGCCGGTGAAGACACTCGTTCAGGGACATGCGGCAAGATAAAATCTGACAATGACCATACAACAGTCCCCTACACGATGGCCGATTTCGATTTGTCCTTCATCCCGGCCCTGTACACGCCAGCTGCCTTGTTGCCGATATCGCGCCACAAAGCGAGTCTGCTCTATACGATCGAAACACATCAAGTTACGGTGCTAGTCGGCCAGACAGGTAGTGGCAAGACCACCCAGCTTCCTCAATATCTCGAGCAGGCAGGGTGGTGTTCCAAAGGAAAATGTATTGCAGTCACCCAGGTGGGTATGGCTTCCCCTGCTACGTGGTTCAGCAGTTGTTAACGCTCTCATCCAGCCCCGAAGAGTGGCTGTCACCACCGTCGCCACGCGGGTTGCTGAAGAAATGCGATGTCAGGTCGGTGACCAAGTTGGCTATTCAATCCGCTTTGAAGATGTCACCTCGGTCAGGACAAGAATCAAATTTCTCACCGACGGCATGCTTTTGCGAGAAGCCTTGGTGGACCCGTTGTTGTCACGATACTCTGTGATCATGGTTGACGAAGCTCACGAGCGATCCCTCAGTTCTGATGTGCTTCTGGGCTTGCTGAAGAAGATCAAGAAGCGCCGACCAGAATTGAGAATTGTCGTAAGCAGTGCAACTCTTGACGCAGAACGGTTTGCAGATTTCTTCAGGGATCCAGATGCAACGGAGGAGCAGTGTCGAATAGTCAGTATTGAGGGCAGGACATACCCGGTCGACATTCTCTATCTTGACCAACCGACCGACGATTATGTCGAAAAGGCAGTTCAAACCGCCTTCACGATTCACCAACAAGAACCTCCAGGTGACATCCTTGTCTTTCTCACCGGTCGGGAAGAAATTGAAACTGCGATGCAGAAGCTGGCAGATCTGACCTCGACATTGCCTCCTCAAGCACAAGCTTTACAGCCCCTTCCACTCTACGCAGGTCTAAGCACGGATGAACAAATGTACGTCTTCTCCGAGGCTGCTGAGAATACGAGAAAGGTCATCCTCAGCACGAACATTGCAGAAGCCTCGGTCACCATCTCCGGCATTGTGTATGTGGTGGATTGTGGATTTGTTAAACTCCGTTCTTTCAACCCGAACACCAACATCGATACCCTGACCCCTTTTCCTACCTCCAAAGCTTCTGCAACCCAACGAGCTGGTCGCGCAGGTCGTACTCAACCGGGAAAGTGCTTCCGGCTCTATACACAGCAGGCGTACGATGGCCTTCCTGCAACAACCACCCCTGAGATTCAACGCTCGAATCTCGCTCCAGTGGTCCTTCAGCTCAAAGCACTCGGCATCGACAATATCGTGCGCTTCGATTTCCTCTCACCACCTCCGTCACAACTTCTGATTCGGGCGTTTGACCTCTTATACTCTCTCGGCGCAGTGGACGATTACGCCAAATTGACATCCCCTCTCGGGACACGCATGGCCGAACTCGCCATTCCACCAATGATGGCAAAGTGCCTGCTCGCCTCGACGGATACCAAATTCAATTGTCAGAGCGAGATGCTCACTCTGGCGGCAATGACTTCTCTCCAGGGCAACGTCTGGTTTCACCATTCGGGCGAGAAGAAGGCAATGGAACTCTCGCGGCGCAAATTCGCTGCGGATGAAGGCGACCATCTGACGCTCCTCAACGTCTACCAAGCGTTCGTGACCCGCGGCAAGAAGGAGGCCAAATGGTGCCACGATCACCACCTCAACTTCAAGTCGATGCAACGTGCCGTGAGCATTCGCAACCAACTCCGTCGATACCTGGAGCGACTGGGCGTGAAAACGGATGACTCAGTCCCAGCATCAAATCCTCTCAGCACGGCTCGCCAGGACAACAAGGCACCGGACATTCTGAAATGTCTCGTCACGGGCTTCTTCTCGCACGCGGCCAAGATGCAACCGGACGGAACATTTCGATCCGTCTCCGGCAATGTCACGATGCACGCGCATCCGACGAGCCTGATGTTCAACCGCAAGGCAGAGTACGTCATTTTCCACGAGCTGATGGAGACCGGGGAAAAGGTGTATATCAAGGACATCAGCCGGGTGGAAAAGGGGTGGCTGGTCGACTTTGGCGGCGGTTACTATAATGTCAAAAATTAAAGAGACGCCTTTGTATGATCATATGTAGAAACGCCTATTTATGTTTTCCTCGCACACGGTGCAAGTGCAGTACGAGGTGCAATCTATCTCAATCCCATTCCCAGCCCGAGTGATACATACATTCGCTATCGTCCGGCCCGTTTTCCGCGGGCCCGGGGGGTATCCATGTCGTTAAATCGTGTAATCGTCAGACTCATAGTTCGCAATCGGCTCCCTCTGCGTGAATTCAAACGCCTCCGATTCCGTCGCCAGGCCCTTTTCCTTGCGCTTCTTCAACTTCTCCGGCCCTTCCTTGCACACGTCACACGCAAAGTAGCACTCGGCAGAGCCGCTGTTGTCGACGAAATATCGCGACACGAGCTCGTGGCGGCATACCTTTGTGGTCTCGCAGAATTCGATGATGGCTTCGAGTGACTGCATCCTGGATTCCGCTTTGCCTTTGCTTTTTTCCTTCGCCGCGTCTGTTCGGGCACGATATTCGCATCGCTCCTTGTCCTCCCGGGTGTACAATACTATGCTCGATGCTGCTTTGTTGTCCCGACCCGCACGACCAGATTCTTGAGCAAAAGATTCCATTCCCCTTGGTAGACCGTAGTGGATGACGAATCGGATTGCTGGCACGTCGATGCCCATACCAAAAGCCGTTGTGGCACAGATTATGTTGAAAGAGCTCATGAGACTTTGGTCATTGTTGACTTGCAGAAGACGAGGATCTGCTGTAGCATAGCGGACGAAGGCTTTCTGGACTTTCAAGCGTTGGTCGTTCTCCAAACCGGCATGGTACGCGGATGCTCGAATGCCAGAGGCGGATAGTTTCGAGGCAAGAGAGTCCGCCGTTGCGCGAAGAGGAACATAGATGATCCCACTTATGGGGCCGGTGACAATGGCCGGCTGCTGCTGTGAAAGTTGCTTTAATCGCATCAGCCGTCGTTGGTGCATAAACTCCAGTTTGGAGAGCAGATATGGAAACATGTCATCTTGTCCATTCTCTGGATTCGACTCGGAAAAGTATTGGACCTCGTATTGAATATTGGGGCGTGCTGTGGAGGTTGAAAAGCATTTCGTCTTGGTGTTATCAAGCCCGAGAAACCGGAAGATATCTTCTCGAACCTGTTTTGTAGCAGTCGCCGTCACAGCTATGATAGGCACCGAGGGACAGTTGAGCGCGGTCTTCAACCAGACAAGTTCCTTGTAGGTGGGTCGGAAGTCGTGTCCCCATTCACTGATGCAATGTGCCTCGTCGATCGCGATTCGAACCAACTGACCTTGCCGGTGGATTTTGAGAAGGAGTTTCCGAAAATTATCTTTCGCACAGAGCTCTGGGGTGACATAGAGTAGTTTGGTTGCAGGATGGCCACAAAGAAGATCTGTCTCGATGCGGACCCTATCTGTCCACAAAGTTTTGCCATTGATTGATTCGACCGCAATACCCAGCTCTTGAGCCATCTGAACCTGGTTTTGCATCAAAGCCAGGAGGGGTGAGATCACCACGGTGACTCCGAGTGATGCGACGGCAGGCAGTTGGTAGCATAGAGACTTGCCGAAGGAGGTCGCCGCGCACAGGAAAACATCATGGCCAGCGAGGACTGCGGCGATGACTTCTTCCTGGAGCGGTCGGAATGCGTCTTTGCCAAAGACTCTTCTGAGAATGAAGCGAAGGTCCGTGATGCTCGGGGTTCGTCTCAGTGGAGCTCGAGGCATCCCGAATATGCACCTTCAATCGCTTCAACTTAGGGTACAAATCAATGTCGTGTTGGATGGCATCGCAGCATGGTCGAGGTCTGGACGCGATGCAGACAGACAGAGGACGCGTAAAGTGGAAGATGAGCGCTTCGTCAGTACAGATATGGTTTGCCGTAAAACGCGATATCACGTGGTGCGGTTTTTACGGTGGAGTGTGGAAGACGAACACGATTTTATTGTCTGAATCATCGACCAATAGGATGCGATTCTGTTCGCAGAATGCTCTTTTTTGGGACTAGCTTCATTCAGTCCAAATAAATACTCTGCTGCCATTCGCTCGTCTCTCATCTCTCCATCTGCGACCGACGCAGACTCGCAGCTCATCAACGTCAAACTTGCGCTCCGCCCTCCTGGCATCAGGCATCAATTTTGTACTCACTCAATGTCTTTGAACACGCTGGCTGAGTTCTGGCTTGATAGATCTTCTCGTCTCGCAAAATGAGCCAGATTGTCCCAAGAGTGCCTTTGAACCCAGCGACAAGCCTTTAAATCCGCCCCTACCCTGTTTAAGAACACCTCCTACACGACGACCACGATCCTGCCAGTTTAGACACTATGGTGGGAATCGCTCGCGCTCGGGGCTGCGGCACCTGCAGGAAGCGTAAGATTGCGGTACGGGAATTCTTCCTTGCCGGATCCTCCATGTTCGCTAATCGAATTGCCTCGTTAGTGTGGGCTTGAAAAGCCCTCTTGCGCTCAATGCATCAAGTCGAGGCGAACGTGTCCAGGTTATCGGAAATATCCTATTTTCATTGAGCACAAAGTTCCCGATGATGACTATTCGAGTACGCCAGTGATTGAAAACAATGCCCCCGCCCCAATCAAGACTCCTACCACGTCCAACCGGGAAAAGGTGGAGCAATGTGAGAGTCTGAGTCTCAATGTGCGACGACCAGGCATGGCCATTGTCGATTCATTAGTGTCCCTGCATTCCCAGGGACTCGTCAACTTCAACCCCGCGCTGCGAACCCAGCTTCTAGATGTCTACTTGGATCATCATCTCTCGAAGAATCGACTTGGCCCTATGCAACAACGAATTTGGCTCCTCAATCTTCCGTTCCTGACGAATATGACTACCGCGCTGGAGGTCTCGACGATGGCACTATGTCTAGCGAAGCTAGGAGATGTCCACGGCGACAAGGCATTGATCCACGAGAGCCTCAAGTTATATCATCGGGGTTTGAACCAGCTCCAGCTAGCGCTTTGGGATCCCGAATTGATGTTCCATGATCACACCCTCGCGGCGTGTGTTGCGCTCTCGATGTACGAGATGAGTCAATGTCCGAACGCCTCGAAAGACGGCTACATTAGCCACACTTCGGGCTGTGGAAGGCTGATCCAACTTCGCGGGCCGGAGGCGCATATGGATGGACTGGCCCATTCGGTCTTTGTTCACTTTCGAATTCAAGGGGTATGTGAATGTGCCTGAACGTGGCGTAGCCCTGCTAATGTGTCCAGATTCTCTATGCTCTCGAGCGAAGACAGCCTAGCTTCTTGTCTGAGCCCGCCTGGCAAAACATTCCTTGGATCAACAAACCCAAGACAGTCTATGATGAGGTTTATGACTTTTTCCTTCGCGCCCCTTTCCTCCTGAGGGGGGGAGAGATGCTCGAGCATATGGACCCCGTCAATCAGCTACAGTTGGCATCCTCCATGATCTCCAAGTGCTGGGAAATGGATCATGACTTGCAGTTGCTGTATGATCGGATGGAGAAGAGCCGAGAAGGACCCCTGTTCTGGCCGGAACTCGCCCGTGACAAGAGCTTGGACGTTAACGACGCTGAGGATGGCATGCTCTTCCCAGTTGCATTCCACTTCCCAAACCTCATGGTTGCCAACACAGTCCTTGTTTGCTGGAGCGTTCAAACCATGCTGTGGGACGGGATGTCCCAGCTCTACAGGCTGATGCACGAGGTACAAACCAAGCTTACCTCTGTGGGCGGCTTCCTCGGCGACAGTGACATGAATACCACGATGATGTCAGCATATGCTCCTGGGACAAACCTGACCGCCGACATATTCGAATTGCCGCCTCTCGAACATCGAGAGTTCTGGGTTCCTGCGCGCAATGTGTTGCAGGGCATAGAATACTGCTTGATGGACGACACGATGGATCAAGGGCCCAAATGCGTTGCTGCTCCGTTGAGGATCGTGATCGAAACATTTCGAGGGTATCCAAAGTTTGGGGAAGAGTTCCGTTGGGCGGAGAGGGCGATGGAGAAAGTGCAAAGTCGTTCACTTCGCTTACTTCGGTTCTATGCTTATAAGTAGTTACCCGGCTGTCAGAACAGAGTAGGATTGATGAGGCCAGAATGACCCAAGATACCATCTTTGCCACTCGGAGAACGGGGCATAGCGATGCGTCGGACGATGCTTCTCACCTCGTACAAGTACCTGTCGTGGCTCTCGGGGGGATGGACAAGGCGACCAATCACAAATCGCCAAGTGACAGTATTGGATTTGGACGTTGAAAGTGAAACACGATCTTTCTCATGAACTTTCAACATTCTATGATACGGAACCCACGTCTGCCTTGTCGTACACTTCTTCATTCCTTCGCTTTAACCGTTGATCCTCGTTCGTTCATGAACCACCTCACCCACGTCGAAATCTTCGCAACCCAACCTTGACATCAAGCTGGTCACCGTCACATCAAGAATCCCTGCCGATGGCTGCTACATCAGTTCCAGGCCCGCTGATGGAGTTCCTCGGCCAGGTGGCCTTTCACTTCCAATCCATGCGGCCCTTGCTCCCGACTTACCTCCATCTTCTCATATCGGCCATCTTCCCAATCTACACCGCCGCCCATGCCTCGCTGTCACGACCGTCTTCAGCGGCCCCGAGGAAATCGAAACGCGCCGCTGAAGATGGGGAGGATGACGACGATGACGAAGAAGACGAGTCGCCCATGATCGAGAGTCTAACGCCTTCAGATGCCATCATCTTTCCACTTTTGGCCGGGGCAACCCTGGCGTCTCTTTACTTCATTCTCAAATGGCTTCAGGATCCCGCCTGGCTAAATTGGGTCTTGGGCCTGTATTTTTCCCAGATGGGCCTGTTCTTCGCCATGAAGTTTCTGAAGGACGCCTTCTCCCTCATTCGATCTTTCGCCTTTCCCACCGAGTACTCAGCCCGCGGGCTTTTGTGGAAAGTCGATTCTAAGGGGCGGTGCTTCAAGACCGAGACCGGAAAGAGCACGAATTCTCCGTTCCCAGGGTTGTTACGATGGATTCCAATCCCTTCATTTCTTTCACGACGTATATGGAGCCTTCGGAGTCTTCTATACACCAAAGCCAAACTTGAATTTCATATTCACGGCTTGATCACGGCCAAAAGCCCCGTTGACATTCTCGACGTTGCAGGCCTCGTCCTCTCCTGCGCCATCGTCTACTATCACACATTCGTGTCCAAGCCGTGGTTCCTGACCAACTTTCTCGGCTTCTCATTCTGCTATGGCTCTCTCCAATTCATGACGCCGACCACGGGCTGGACTGGCACCCTCGTGCTATCTGCGCTCTTCTTCTACGACATCTACTTCGTCTTCTTCACGCCCATGATGGTGACAGTGGCCACGAAGCTCGATGTGCCCATCAAACTCTTGTTTCCTCGACCGCACGGCTGCGATTACCCCACTGGCGCAGCAGAGGGTTCACAGCTTATGCAGGACTATGTCGAGTGTCTGGCCAAGAAGACGACCATGGCGATGCTGGGATTGGGCGACATTGTTGTTCCTGGCATGATGTTGGCCTTTGCCTTGAGGTTTGATCTGTACCTGCATTATCTCCGACAAGAGAAGCAAGGGCAGAAAGACGGCAAGGACTCTGACACATCTACTCCGGCAAAGCCAGTGTATCGAACTGCAACAGGGAGCTGGGGAGAACGATTTTGGACGCGTTCGAACCTGTGGTCAAAGGACATCAAAGCCAAGAACTTCTCCAAAACATATCTACATGCTACGATAATTGGCTATCTGCTCGGGATGGTGGCCACGGTGATCGTCATGCAGGTCGCGCAGCATGCCCAACCAGCACTGCTGTATCTTGTCCCGGGCGTTTTGTTGTCATTGTGGGCCACGGCCTGGGTGAGAGGCGACTTGAAGACTCTGTGGCACTACACCGAATCTCCAGAGGATGAAGGCAGCAACGAGACCACCGAGATGGAGAAGAACAAGGAAGGTCCCGCTGAAATTGAGCCAGCTGATGGTACCAGCGACAAGGCAATCAGCAACGGCTCGGCCAAGGGGAGTGTCAAAGATGTTGTGCCGGCCCACGATCAGCAGACAGAGAAGGAGCTCGAGAAGACAAAGGAAAAGGCCGAAGGCGATGGTAAGGGCAAGAAGGACCGTCGACTTGTCGCATTCTCCATCACATTGCCACTTTCATCGTCAGGGGGCAACAAGGCATCTCCTGAACCGACGAACTCTTCTGAACAAGTCGAGGCAAAGAAGGAGATGCAACGGGAACGCGGAGGTGACGGCGAACCTCCCGAGAAGAGAGCGAGGAAGGAATGACGCGGAGCAATAAGGAAGCCTGAATCAATTGCATGCATAGCGAGGCGCGCTGGGAAAAGCTCAATAGATGTTTTCGGCATGACGAAGAACATTTGCGAAGGAACATGGTAGGCACGTGCCTCGTGTTCAATGAATCATGATTCTTGTGGTATTGAATTGTCCCTCTTCTTTGAATGCTTTACCCGATGAATGCCCTGACTCGCTCGGTAAATGAGAGTTTCCTGTCCCGACTCTACTTGTTCATCTCTTTGGCCTTCGCCTTCAACTCGTCCTTGCCCGCAGCCTCGGTGGGAATGTCTGCCACTCAAGTCAGTTCACACTCGTTTCAACAGACGGGCAACTGTTCTTTCTTACTGTCGGAGATCTGGGGGCCCTTGCTCTTGTGATCGTCGGCCGTTGCCTGCTTCAAGGGACCGTCATTTTCCTTGTGAATGGGATGGTCAGAGGCAGTGGAGTCGGAGGATTCTTTGGCCACTCGGTCGAAGATGTTGGATTGGGTCTGTTCGTCGGATTGGTGTTGAGGCATGATGGTGGTATGCGGTCTGTTGAGCTGGGGTTCTGCGTGAATGTACGGGTGTGAGAGAGACAGATGAAAGTAAATTGATTCAAACCTTTGGAGAGAAACAGTGGAAGAGGGAAGAGATGGCTTCAGGCCTCGGTGGTTTATGTAGTCATCGTTGAGTGATGATGATGGGGAACACAGGCTCCTGCGTTTGCATTGCTATGACGTTGTTAAATGTGGGGGTGCGCCAGTGATGGAAATCAGTCGCGTTCCGATGCAAAGACGAAGAAGGCGACGAGGCGGGATGATGGATTTGATGACGGATGCGCCGACTGGTCTGACAGCACAGCACTGGGCAGCCACAGTGGTGAGTGAGTGAGCGGTGACTCGGGGAGCCTCACCAGCCACAACTAGAGCCACGCGGCAACGGCGGCGGCGGCGGCGGCTGAGCGCGCTGAGAGGCTCCTCAAGTCCACAGCCTGCGAGCAAGTACGCCGCCTCCTACGAGTACGAGTACAGGCGACGGAGCACGAGCACCTGCACCTTTCTCCGCTCGACCCTCTCGCATTTGCCTACTTCGAACGGCTTCCCTTCATTTGATACCCTCCACTCCATGTCACCATTCTCCCTCCCACCCTCCCCGTCCTCCTTCTGATTTCTGTATCGGTGCTGTTCCCGCCCATCTACCGAAGCAGATCTCCACGCGCAAAACAGTAGAGGCGGCGGCATTTGCCCAGCATGCCGTCAGTCCTCTCTGAAGCTGACAAGGAGACCGTCAAACGAACCGTCCCAAAGGCCTCCAACAAGATCCAGGCGGTCGCCGTTGCTCGCCTCTATGTTGCCCATCCCAACCGCAATCGATGGACGTACACGGGGCTGCAAGGGGCAGCCGTGCTCTCGAACGATCTGGTGGGAAACACGTTCTGGTTAAAGATGGTTGACATCTCCCCGGCAAATCGAGGCGTGATATGGGATCAAGAGATCTACGACACCTTCCAATACAACCAGGACCGAACATTTTTCCATTCCTTCGAACTCGAACAATGCATGGCCGCTTTGTCCTTCATCGACGAGAAAGAAGCGAGGCAGTTCAAGAAGAAGATGGACGATCGCGAGAAAAATGCCAGTAAACAGACAAAAGCACAACCTTTTGCTTCGGCTGCTGGAGGAGGTCAACTCTTTGTGCCAGGCGCCTCTCACAAGCACCACAGTCGAGTCGGAAACTTGTTTGGTCGGCACAGGCACAGTTCCAATCCTATCCCGCAGCCACAGCCCCAGCACTTCGCTCCGCAACCGATCTACAGCCCGACCGCGTCGAGTCGCCCTCAGAGCAGTGCAGGCGGAATCGATCTGTCAGATCCCGCGATGAGGCCGATCTTGGACGAGCTGCTTGAAATGGGCATTACGGAAGATCAAATTGAACAGAATGCCGAGTTCATCAAAAGCTACGTTCAACAGAAGCAGGCAGAAAGCATGGCCAATGGAATTGCACAAGGTCTTCCAATGGGCACTGCCGGCGACGCGCGCTCGAGAGCTCCTCCGCCTCCACCGCCTCCTTCGGCACCTGCTGCAAGAATCAGCCCGGAGAACACAGGGACCACGGCTTCATCGAGCCGAAGAGGTCCTCCTCCGGCTCCGCCGCCATCACGGCGACCAGTCCCAGGCAGGGCCCCTTCACCTCCTCGATCGGCCTCTCCTCCTCCGCCAGCAAGGACTCCGTCTCCCCCTCCCGCGCCGAGTCCACCGCAGCCCAGATTCCGCGCTCCTCCTCCCATCGCGGACGCGGGCAAATTTGCCGTCAAGGAAGGCCCGGTCACGAGCCCATCTACCCGAACTCGAGCCTCCTCTGCTTCTCTGGCAAATCCCGGGCCTCCTCCACCACCACGACCGCCCAAAACACCAATCGAAGAGGAACCCCAGGGTATGTTCAGGGTTCCTCCGCCATTTTCAGGGGAGCGAAAGTCGTCCGCTCCGCCTCCTCCACCCAGCCGAGGGCCGGTTCCTCCGCCGCCTCCCAGTCGAGACAATGTGGCCCCTTCTATTGTTCCTCCACCGTTGCCACCAAAGGCAGGACCGCCACCATCTCATTCTGCCTACATCCCTCCGCCGCCGCCTCCCCCACCGGCTCGCAACAATGCACCGCCTTTACCACCCCCGAATACACGGGCAGTTCCCCCTCCGCCAGGAGGAGCAGGACCGCCTCCGCCTCCGCCGCCTCCAATGCCTTCGTCTTCAGGACCTCCACCGCCACCGCCGATGCCTTCATCCTCCGGTCCGCCTCCACCCCCTCCTATGCCTGGAAACTCGGGTCCCGCACCCCCTCCACTTCCCTCGGGAGGCGGTGACCGCGACTCACTTCTTGCCGCAATCCGTGGCAGCGGTGGCAAATCCGGAGGTGGTTTACGCAAAGTCAAGGACAGCGAGAAACGGGATCGTTCGGCGGCGATGGTACCAGGCACCGAATCCAGTGCTCCACCTCCGCCTCCTGGTGCTCCCGGAACCCCATCTACCCCTGCAGACGCCCAGGGTGGTCTTGCGGGTGCACTAGCGGCCGCATTGAGCCAAAGGAAGAAGAAAGTTAGCGGAAGCGGTAAGTCTTGCTCCCCTTCTAGTATCGAAGTGATACCCTTTTGCCAGATCATCGTGCTGACTTGAACGACACAGATGATGAAAAAGAAGATGACGACGACTGGTGATTGACAAACCACATCCCCCGGGAAGGCATCCGGGAGGAGTCTTGACAGCGCAGCGTGCTTTGCGAGGGATGTGTTGGCCAGCGAGTCAAAGCGACTCAAGGCAGTCGCAGGGCCAGCTCACGGGAACTGCATTTTCGTGTACAGCGGAAAATGGAAAAGGAAAAAGCAAAAATGAGAGCGAATGCCTTGGCTTGTCCTAATCTATATAGCACATACACTCATCGTATCTGCACTCCACCACTATTTTCGTATTGTTCTTTCCCCATTTTACACTGCAATGTCCGATGAACTACTGTAGGACTATCAACGAGAGAGATAAGGGGAAGGGCAAGGAAGAGAGAAAGCGAGTTGAATGATAGAGAGTTGGTTGGAATTGATTCGTGTGGTAAACGTAGATATGACAGAATAGCTGGGAGTGATGATGTTTGGTATTGTTACATCAAACAAACAAGCCGCTCGCTTCTCGCGAGTTTGTCCCCAAAACGCCCCGTGTATCCATCTACCTTGTGTCTATCTATCTTTGTTTCTGTTGAACCCCTCTCAAAACGTTTGACGAAGCGGCATTCTCGCATAGCATATCTCATTGCATTTCGCCCCAGTCTATAGATCCGAACCCCGCTAGAACGCGCTTATGAAAAAAGGAAAAGAAAAGAAGACGAGAATGGAAAAGGAAAAGGAGGCGAGAGTGTCGAAATGTCGTACGGTATTATCGTACAGAAGGGCGCCGTCCAGTGGGAGAGGTTATTTCTTGTGATGTGAATTCGAGCGATGCGAATGCCGCTGGTCCTTGGTGACCAGCCCCTTTTCCTTCTTTGCGTCGGCCTTCATCTTCGCCTCGACGTCATCCATGTCTTCGTGAATCGTCATGCGAGGCCGACTGGTGTCGGTGACGGCGTCAGCATCCGTGTTGGAGTCGAGTACGCTCTTCGGGTGTAGAGCGTGCGCACTTTCTTCGTCGAATTTGTGCATGCCCAGGCCATCCATGCCGGGCCAGAGGACACGAGATGACTGCGCATGTCCTCCCAGATTGGTTCCGGCGCCCTTCAGTCTTCGGGCGCGATTTGCGTGGCTTTCGAAGGCTTCACTGAGCCAGTTCCCTCGACTCTGAATCTTGCTCCGATGGTCAAGCTTTTCCAGGCCCTCGCCCCACATGCGCACCTTTTGGATCTTGCGAAGTTTGCGCATTCCATACATGCAGATGATCCAGGACAGGCCGAAACATACGACGCTGACACCGCCAAAAGCCAGGTCCGACTCTTCAACGAAGTTCTTCAGGTTCATTCCGTAGAGGCCAGCGACGAGAGTGCCACCAGCCAGACCCAAAGTTCCGATGCTGAACTTGATTTCGAGCAACATAAGCTGGTTCCGATTGGCGTCGAGAATCGCGCGTACGACTTCTTCTGTGTTGCGAATGTTGCTAATCAGATTCCCAGAAATCTCGACGATTTCATCACAGATCTTGTGATAGGACTCGAGAAGCATTTCGACTTCTTGGTGGTCATGCTCAGCTCGGACATTCCCCGTGGCCTTTCGATCAGACAAGTACATTGCCGAGAGGTCGTCATCGGCCTCGAGGAGATCGTCGATTGCATCTCGAACGAGTCGAGCTTTCTGTTCAAAAGTACCCAGCTTCTTGGAATGGATGAGCAAATGTCGCAATTTGTCTCGATCGATATCCTCTTCCAGTTCGCGCAGGATATGGGTAACAGGGTCTCGCACCAAAGCAAACTCTGCTTCGAGACCGGAGGTGACGGAGATCAACACTGCCTCGAGGGCTCTCAGTTCATATGGGAGATTGAACGAGCCATTTCGGGGATCTGCCTTCTGTCGTAACTTGCCCTCCAGATCATACATAAACAATGACTGCGTGTAAGAATCCGTGCTTCCAAAGGCGTCGAATACCAGAACCCTGTCAGACTGGATAAGAACTCGAAGGTGAAGAAGGTTGATCAGAATCGCCGAGGGACGGACGAGGATGTGGGGGAGAACAGAGGAGTCGATCTTGCGGAGATCGCGCGGTAAAAGACCGTACTTTGCGATCAGTTCCGACTTCCTGAATTCGCCAGAGACGAGGGTGACAGAGCCATTGGCGTCGAATTCCGTGCAGCGCAGTTTGAGTTCGGCGCCGGTAGAATGACGCGACAAAGCCCGAGAGAGATTGAAGAGCTGCGCAGAGGTCTCATCATAGCCAGACGTGCTGGAGGGAGGGTTTGGAGGTATCTTTGAACGAGCTGCGGCATCCCTGTGGCGTAGCCAGCGCCGCCAGAAGCTGGACTTATGAGACTCTGTGCTCGCGTTCCGCGATTGAGGAGGCGTTGGGGGTTTGTATCGTGGAGGAGGGAGAGCCTTGCACGGCTCGCGAAAGGGAGTCCATGAGTCGTCAATGGAAGCTGTCTTCTTTCGCAGGGACTGATGCGACGAAGTAGATAGATATCGACACGACGAGCGCAGGGGATTGGACGCGGTGCTGGTGAAGGCGGAATCAGATTGGGATCGGAGGAAGCGCAGAAGACTTCGGGAGGGCGCAATCGCCGTCTTCATCGCCTGCTGGGACGTGAGATGGATCGTCTCAACAGTCTATGGGGGAGCGAGGGAAGAAAAGGAGAAGAGTTGAAGCAAGCATGCCTTTTGTCCGGTACTATCAGGCAACTTATTAGCTGCTTCTGAGCAGCGACAGCGAATCGCGCAGGCGGGAAAAAAGTTGACGGCGGCGAGGATGCAGTCTCCAAAAACCGCTTGGCAGTCACGTGTATCCACTCCACCCTTCAGCCTCGCCGGCCTAGCGAGAGGGTTCTGATGGCGCCTTCCGGGGTTCCTAGTTCAGTGGATGAGCATTTCATTCTCGTTCGACTTTGGAGGTCGAGAGGAAGCCATTCAAATCAAAATCGGCCTCGAGGTAACCGGCCCATGAACAAACACCTTATCATGGCCGTTGCTCTCTCGCTCCGTCAGTAGTACCCAGCCGAAGTCGTGGCCGTGGCAGGCGCCATGAGATGCAGCCCAGAACTGCGATCTACTCATTCTTTCCCGAAGGTGCTTTTTGATGCCGACTCTGACCCACCAAGCCCGCCTATCGCCAAATCCACAACAGATTGCCGCTGCGAAAGGAAGAGGAAGCAGGCACTCTTTCTCTTTGTGAACAGAGTCGAGATAAGTACAACTACGTCCCTTGAAGAAGCCCGAGAGTCATGTGCTTTTCTCCCAGAAAGATGCAGCCTCGATCAAGGATCCAATGCCCCTATTCAGCATCTTGAACCTCGGAGGAAGTCGTATGTAATAGCCTCGCAAAAGAAACTGACAGGTCTGACAGAAAGATTTATTGCTAGTTAGGCAGATTCTGAAGACACCTTAAGAGAAATCGTAAGTCAGACGGTAGACGTTTCTATCCGATGGGCGATTACGGTGTATCCACTGCGGGGGTCAGAGTCGGCCTGAGGGACTCGAGTCCATCTCGTTATCTAATGACAATCTAAGCGCAGGTCTGCGCTCGACCGACTCAGCGATCTTGACATTTGGGATTGAAGCATCTCCTTTCGTCTTTCCTTCCACATCCTCGGTGTCATATCTGCCTGTTGTGTTGTAGATACATGATGATTCGGTGACCAGAGACAAGCCCCCTTATACATATCTACCTACCTACAAGTCCATCTGATCGAAGTCGCCCTCGCGGCCCTCATCGCGCTTCTCCGCACCGAACACATTGGCGCTTCTCCTCTGCCTTTGGGAAAGACCTCGTGTGCTGGACAAGAAAAGGATAGAGTCTTCAGAACTGTTATTTGTGTGGCAATCATCTGACGTCTATTCGACATGGCGGGCCCAGGAAAGAACACCATGCGGGTGACCCAGGTAGGTACACCGATCGAAGAGGGAGGATATCGAGAGACCGGAAACTGTCGTCGGCTAACACAAGTCTCTAACAGCTCTATACCTATCCCATCAAGTCCGTCCGTGGCATCTCCTTGCCCAGCCTATCGGCCATGTACACGGGCTTCCCACACGACCGACGCTTCATGCTGTACAAAGTGGCCGAGGGCAAGAACATGCATGTCGCCGAGTTCCCAGAGATGGTACTCTTCACGACCGCGTTCGCCGAGTCCGCGAACGATATCCCGAGCAAGTTGATTGTCACATACACCAAGGACCACGCATTTGACAAGCCAGATGTGAAAGTGGGCGCGGAAACTCTCGAGGTGGATCTCACGCCGGACACGAGCGGGCTGGAAGGCGTGGAGATCACGATGCACTCGAGTCCGTGTATTGGGTTCGACATGGGCAAGGAACACGACAAGTGGTTCAGCGCCCGGTTTGGGTACGAGGTGAAACTGCTGTACATTGGCGACAACAAGAGGAAGGTCCTGGGGAACATGCCACCCGAAGTTGCTGGAAGACAAAGAGACGCTGTGCCGGAGAATGCCAACGGAGGGGGATCCTGGTTGGGCAGCATCACGTCCACGGCGAGTGCGTTGGTTCGCTCCGTCACTGGAGGTCAAGAGAACGAGTATGAAGGCGTGGACGTGGGCATCTCCTTTGCCGACGTGGCCCCTTACCTGGTCATCAGCAGCAAGAGTTGGGAAAACGCACAGGCGAGACTGCCAGAGGGAGAAGTGATGGACATATCGAAGTTCCGGCCCAACATCATCGTCGAGGGCGCCGACGAGGCCTACGAAGAGGACTTCTGGGCTGAGCTGTCCATCGGCGCGGACGGAGCCAAGCTCATCCTGACGCAGAACTGCGCACGCTGCAACAGCCTCAACGTCGACTACGACACGGGCAAGGTCGGCCAGGGCGAGGCCGGCAAGATCCTCAAGAAGCTGCAGAGCGACAGGCGCGTCGACCCAGGCGCGAAGTGGAGCCCCGTCTTTGGCAGGTATGCGTTCCTCGCAAAGGTCCCTGACGAAGGTAAAACGGCCGCGGAGATCAAGGTCGGCGATGAGGTGGAAGTGCTAAAAAGGAACTCGGAGCGCACGAAGTTCGGTAAGTCACATATCATTAATCATCGAAAGCAAATACTTCAAATGCTGACCCGTTGTTGACAGAATGGCCCAACTTGAGCACAAACTGAAACATGCAATACAAGGCGTTCTTGTAGGATGGGTTCAGGTTCTGGTTTCCGCTTGGTTTTTTTTCGCCATGTTAGTCTTGGTCGCTGTTAGACCTGTATCTTGTATCTGGTCACCATGGGAGTTCGTGTACAAATCTGCTCTCCAATGCAATGCTCGCTGTTTTCGTAGAGTCGTTCATCATCCATTCCGAAACCCACACTTTATGCTGTAGTAGTGTCCGTTTCCAAGCTCAGTGTAGTCAACGCCTTTCATGCCAACCATGCTAAAAATCATTTTGTCGTCGCGGGCTGCAAAAACATTCCTCTCACACTCGCCTGGCGGCTCCCACCGATCCGCCCATCCACTGGCTTTGGGACGTACCTGGCTTCAGATTGCCTGATGCCCTTCTCGACGCTGTCCAGCACCCACTGCGCCGTCACGTACTTGACCCCCTTGCCGCGCACGAGCGCTACTTCCTTCTCAATCTTCCTCGACGCGAGTCCTCCGCCACACGTGTTGCCGAGAACGACGTGCGTGACGGTGCGCCGACCGAGGGCGATGGAGGTGTTGCCGCCGTGCTGGACGAAGAGCTGCTTGAGTTTGTGGTCCGAGATCAAAGGTGCTGTGGAACCGTTGAGGTACATTGTCAAACTGCGAAAGATTTGCGGAGGGGACGTAGATTCCGGGGTGAGTTCGGAGGTCTCGTGCGGCGTAGCACCGTTGACATCTCGATCCAATTCGTTGCTGGACTTCAGTTTCTTGATTTCGGGCTCGGTCTCCTCGCTTTCAAGAGAGCGTTTGCGACTCCCAGCCATCAGGTCCCTGATGTCTTGCCATCCTTTCTCTCTCAGTCCCGGCGCACCGGCTTCCCAATCACCATTCCCCTTCCGGCCATCTTTACCGAAGTTTTCGCTACCGCCGCCGACGAGATCGGCGAGATGTTGTTCGCCGCCACGTCCGCTCCTATCCCGGAGTTGATGAGATAGCTTGTATGTCCGTGATTCAAGCCATGAACTGGTCCCCGCCAACCCGCTCTCAGCGCGCTGATGACCCGTGGAACTCGAGTTGAAGGGGTCGAATGTGATACGCGTCGGCTCAGGTGGCGGAGGAAGCTTAGGGCGGTGAGGGGGCATCGCAAACACTGTCAAGGAAGCGAAACAGTTTTGAGTCCATCGAACACCGGCGCTGGTCGATTAATGTGAGATTTTCAGCTAAGGGCACGAATGTTGTCTGGGGGATGAGATGATGCTGTCGAAGTGAGTATTGGCGGGTGACAGTTGACGCGAGTCGGTCACGCGGTCACGTGGATAGGTTTCACTACATACACAGTTGTCGGCGCACGCACACGGAACATACAACTCTTGACTGTTAAATGTGGAAAACTTTAAGATGACTATTTGCTCTGCAAAGAAGTACAGTTCTCTCATACGCAAGGTCGATCTCACGCAAATCGTGTTGAAGAAGACATTCATCCCAATGTCATGGAAACACCCAGGTCATCATCCGCCTATTTCCCCAGTCCGCTTCAAGAGCTCGCCAAAAACGCCGATGTTAAGATCGACTTTTGCCAGCTCCCATGCAATAGTGGTATCATGTTGAAAAACACTTTTCGTTCGTTCATTCAGTCATGCCTTGACGCCATGGCTCAGATCAGGTTGATTGATCGAGCATTAAATAAAACGAGATTATCGTAGCAAAGGCTTTATTTCGTGTACTGGGCACGGAAGCTCTTTGCGGCATTGACCATGTTGACCAATGCTGCCTTGGTCTCGGACCATTGTCGGGTCTTGAGACCACAATCGGGATCAATCCACAATTGCTCAGGCTTCAGGTATTGCAGCATCTCCGCAATACGGTCGTGGATCTCCTGCTCGGATGGGATACGAGGAGAGTGGATGTCATAGACACCGGGTCCAATGTGTCGGGGGTAAGCTTCATCCACAAAGACCTTGAGGAGCTTAGCATCGGACTTGCTGTTCTCAATGGAGAGAACATCGGCGTCGAGAGCTGCAATGGCGTAGAAGAAGTCCTGGAACTCAGAGTAGCAGAAATGGCTGTGAATCTGAGTGCCGTCCTCAACACCCGCGGTTGAAAGGCGGAAGGAGTCGACGGCCCACTTCAAGTAGGCAGTGCGCTCCTTGCCAGCGCGCAGGGGGAGACCCTCACGCAGAGCAGGCTCATCGACTTGAATGACGAACACGCCAGCTTTCTCAAGGTCAACGACCTCGTCACGAAGAGCGAGAGCCAGCTGTTGAGCTTGAACGGACTGGTGGACATCGTCACGCGGGAACGACCATCTCAGGCAGGTGATGGGACCCGTGAGCATACCCTTCATCGGCTTCGGGGAGACCGAGGCGGCATACTTGGACTCCTTGACCGTCATCGGAGCAGGTCGGGAGATATCACCGACAACAATGGGAGGTCGGACGCATCGGGAACCATACGATTGGACCCAGGCGTGGGTGGTGAAAGCATAGCCGTTCAACCGCTCACCGAAGTACTGAACCATATCGTTACGTTCGGGCTCGCCGTGAACAAAGACATCGAGGCCAAGCTCCTCCTGGATCTTGACGTTGTCATCAATCTCCTTCTCGATGAACTTGTCGTACTGCTCAGCGGTGATCTCGCCCTTGGTGAGCTTGTTTCGCTGGATACGGATCTCCTTGGTTTGAGGGAAGGATCCAATGGTGGTGGTCGGGAACAACGGAAGGCCGAGACGTTCCTGCTGTTGGGCAATTCGCTGTGGGAAAGGCGACTTGCGGCTGTGCATCTCCTCGGTCACCTTGCTCTGTCGTTCCTTGACAGCCTGGTCATTGGTACGGCTGGACGAAGCACGAGATTGCATCGATTTGGCGTTGGCCTCCAGAGCCTCTCGGACAGAAGCCGGGCCATCAGTGACGGCCTTTGCGATGATGGCAATCTCCACAGCCTTCTCGGACGCGAAGCTGAACCAGTCAGCGATCTCGGCATCCAACTTCTTTTCGCTGGCAAGAGTGTGAGGAGTGTGCAGAAGAGAGCTGGAGCTGGCCACGATGACTCTGTCCTTGCCAAGTTTCTGGATGGCGGTCTCGACGAGCTCAATGGCCTTCTTGAAGTTGGTCTTCCAGATGTTTCGGCCATCGACGACACCAGCCGACAGAACCTGCTGGGGGCCCAAGGCGGCAGCGACCGTCTCGAACTGCTCAGGGTTGCGGACAAGGTCGACGTGAATGGCGTAGAGGCTCTGCAGGGAGCTCAGGACCTCAATGTTGTGGACAATGTCACCGAAGTAGGTGGCAAGGACAATCTTGGGAGCACTGCTTCCGAGGCTTCCGAGTTTCTCGTAGGCAGGCTTGAAGGCTTCCTTAACATTGGCAGGCAGGTCGAAAACCAGGATGGGCTCATCAATCTGGACAGTCTCTGCACCCGCCTCTTTCAATTGCTTGAGGAGATCTTCGTAGAGAGGGAGGAGCTTGCTCAGGGCAGAAATGGGCTCGATCGACTGATCACGGTCCGCCTTTCCGAGGTAGAGGAAAGAGACAGGTCCAAGGAGCACAGGGCGGGTGGTGATTCCGGCCTCTTTCGCCTCGAGGAACTCGGCAACCGGCTTGGGCTTTGAGGACAGCTTGAAGGTCTGGTTGTCTTGGAGGGTGGGCTTGACGTAGTGGTAGTTCGAGTCGAACCATTTGACCATTTCCTACAAATGTTAGCGAGGATCTCGATATAGCCATGGGAAAAAGCTTACCAGAGAGGGAACATCGACCGCAGAGGCGCTCTCGGTGGCAGGCTTCTGGAGACCACGTCCCATGGCGAAATATTCGTCAAGAGGAGCAAGGTTGTACTTGGTGTATCGCTCAGGAACAACACCGAAGAGCTGGATGTGGTCGAGGACCTGGTCATAGAAGGCAAAGTCGTTGCTCGGGATGATGTCGATGCCAGCATCCTTCTGAATCTTCCAGTGTGCCAGTCTCAGCCTCTTTCCCTCTGCGAGCAGCTCATCCTGCGAGATCTTGCCACCCCAGTAGGCCTCAGTAGCTTTCTTGAGGTCACGGTTCACTCCCATACGGGGGAAACCGAGGATGGAGCTGGTTGATGTTAGCAAGCTGCCACGTTGGCAAATAGCACGTTCTGACTCACGATTGAACCATCTTGAATGCCCTGACAAAGGTTGGTCTGAAGGAGGCGATAATGGTCACAGGAGAATCCCCTGAAGAGTATTGAAGTACAGAGGGGAGGAAAAGAGAAAGCTGATGGAGGGGAAAGGGATGAGAGAGTGAGAGCGGTGAGAAGTGGTGATGAAGGAGGGGTGCAATGAAAAAAATTTGGGAAAGGGAGAGAAGCAGTTGACGTGCTACTAGCTAACACGATTAGAGTCTGGCAGCCGGGCCAGTAGCACTCCAACCACGGCACCCGGGTGACTCAAAGCCGGAGCCCTCAGCCAGCCCGGACCAAGCTTGGCCTTCCGAACTTCGGGACCCTGAGCTTGACACCCGGTGCAGAGCGAGCCACTAATCATCGCCAAAATCCAGCGCGTTCCTGGCCACCTGCGCATTCGATAGGACTTGTTGGGAGTAATCACTACGGAGAGTGATCGAGTTTCTGGTTACTAGTGCTACTTGCAGAGTCCTAGCGACCGAAGATCCACCTCTCTCCCACAGTTACAGCCTAATAATGGGACCAGGAATCGCTCCCGCTCTGCCTCCCACTGCCCTCTTGCCGAATCTTTCTTCATACCACCGCCGGCCATCGACTGCTCGCGGCAGCATGGTAGCAACTTCGACGATCACAAACCACAGGGCCGGACTCGATCTCCATCCCATGCCCCATGCTCCGCCGAGGATCCAAAATCCTGTCCATTCGACCCATTCGCAGACATAGTGTGGATATAGGATTTGCTTGAAGAGACCTTCCGCCGGAGGAATCACATACACCTTGTCATAAGAGACCTGAGCCTTGCCCTCTGATTTCGCCTTTCGTTTGGCTGCCCCGCGTCGTAGATCAAACAGCGTTGTTTCCGCTCGAATGTTCCCATACAACCCTGCCAGGAACAAACCCAAGCCGAGGATTGACAGAGGAGATCCAATGGGACGACTCTCGAAATCAACCGTCAGCGTGGAGTACACCAGCCAACAGGCAATGTTGCAAGAATTCGTAAACTGGAAAAAGCCCATGAGCATGGCGACAACAGAATGGATGGGCGACATGCTCGGCGCCAGGTACAGCGGGTTGACTCCAGCTCGATTGACATAGTGGACGACATACAAGACCGCCAGTAGTTCGCAGTGAAAAGGAAGGCCAGTCCCAAGGAAGCTTGTGGAAGAATGAGGAACGGGTTTGAGCTTTGACGGCAGCGTCAGGAGGATGTAAACCAGGTAAGCCGGACCGATCGATTCAGCGGCAGCCCAGGCATAGCGACCAGGGAGGTTGAATTTGGAATTGGTAGAGGTCTTGCCCATGGCTTCCAGGCGCTGGAGGGGCGTCCATAGCACCACAGAATGCTGAAACCGGGTCGAATCAGAGATGGGACTCTTGCAGATGTGGGAGGTGTGGACACTTACAGCGATGAACAGCTTGAGAATAAACGAGGTCAGGTCGGCTGCTCGTGGTGTCGGCGGGAAGAACTCCCCTGGAGAAGGGATACTTGGGATATACAAGGTCATATCTGCTTGCTAGAATACCAGCATCAGATCATGAGGTTTGTTTTTTTATTTTCTCGCACTCGAGAGGGTGGCAGAGACTCAGAGAAAGTGATGACATGATGAAAGTGCTGACACCCCAGAAACTCCACAAAACTCCAACAGCAAAGGGGATTTGTCGTTTGCCGCTGCTTTTACAGTACTATTCCATTTGGAAATTTAACAGCAACTGAGCCCGTACGATAGCCACAGGGATTACACACTAGCTTTGGTTGATGGAATAGCTTTTTAATCTTTCTGAAATAACACGATTTAACAATCGGACTGTCTCGCCGCCGTTGTCCTCGAGAGAAACTGGCCGAGAGCAGTGTCCAAGGTTGCCGGAAAGATTTGCCACGACAACGGCTGAAACTGTGCCCCGATTGTATTCGAACGAACAACGAGGCGTCTCTGTTGCCCTTGGCACAGTAAACCCTCAATCGCACCACTATCAAGACACCCCCTCAGCCCATACTCCAAGACTGTGCCGATCTCCATACGCCGGACGCAATCCACTTGGTTGGTACAACAAATGCAATTAACCCGGCGGGAGAGTGCTGGCGTCAACAACGTCATCAGCATCTCGGACCAGATCCTCATTCAGCCCATACAGCGGAGATCGAGGAAGGGCCATCAAGCCAGTTCGGGCCGATTCCAGGATACCGAAGGGGGCGATGAGCTTCATGAAGGAGTCAATTCGACTGGGTTTCGCCGAGCTGTTCTCAGTTAGCAAAACAATACCTCAAAATGGTTGTTGCGGGTTACTGACATTTCGACAATGCAATTATTCGTGCTAATGTCCAGGACTTTGCCTCCAAATTGATGGGTCAAATGGGTGATGGCTTCGAGATGCTCATGCTTGTGTCGCAGCGCCTGACTGGCAGCCAGACCGCTGGGATGGTAGCTGGCACCTTGACCAAGCATCTCCTTAGCACGTTGGATAAGGCCCGCGTCTTCGACTTTGGTCTTGTTATCCTCCAACTCTTGCAGTCTTCTGTCTGCGTTCTCTTCCGCACTTTCGATGTCATAGGAGGATTCGCTTTCGGGGCTCGTCATCTCGCGGTGGTGTTCCATCAGCTCCTCGTAGACCTCGGGGCCCAGGATAGAAACCTTGGCCAGGAGCAATTCACGTTGAACCAGAGCGGCAGATGTGTAGTCAAGAACCGCCCATACGGGAACCAAGTCCTCCAGTTGCCTTCGAGCCTGCTCCACGACGCCATCCTGGCCCTGCAGGACAATGGTCATGCGACTCAGATCCTCGACCTCCGTATTGCACACGACCAAGGAATCAATGTTGAAGCCTCGAGCGGCCAAGATTCCTGACACGCGAGACAGCACACCTGGCTCATTCTGCACCAAGCAATTCAGGATGTGCTTCTTCGGGGGTGCTTGCGAGGCCACTGGTGTTTCGTAGAGAATGGAAGAGACGGCCGCTGCGGCGCCATACTGAGGCGAGGTGTCAGACACCGGGAGAGGAAGTGGTGATCTGCGGTGGAGGGCCTTGTAAGCCAAAGCAGAGGTGGAATTCGTGCTCTTCGATCGCCTGGTGGCAGGGAGGATGGTATCAAGAAATGAGCCGCCAGTTTGCGCTCGCGCAGACTGGAACGGAGCTCGCGCCGCCAGAGATAGGAGATGTTGCCTGCCTGCCATGGTGGCAGCCAGGGTATATGTTTGTGGAATCGACAGTCGGAGCCTAACTCATCAACAAGAGCAAGAGCAAGAGGATGGGTTGAAGTTCGTTTCTCTCCACGAAATTGAAGACGAGGGTGAGTCACGAAGACTGGGAAATGGCAGCTCTTCCAAGCAAAATTTGGATCAGCCGCGGTGTGGTTCCGTAGGCGAAGGACAAGAGCAAATCGTGCAACTGGGGCGATGTCGGCGCCGCTCTGCCAAGGTGCCAAATTGGGACAAACATGATGCTGCCCTATCATCTGCCTGCGGCCCGTGTCCGTGAGATATCAACATCAGTTCTCCATCTTCCGTACTACTACACCCTCATTCCTCCTGTCCTCCCCCCAAGCTTCACTCAAGCTACCTCAAGCTCAATCATTGCCGTAATTCGGAAGTGGGTTAGTTCTTCCCTACCGGTAGACACCTCCGACTACGATCTTCTGCTCTCTCCCATTTCTTCGGGACAATGATGATCTTCATCGCTTGCAAGTCCACGTGGGTCGCCTAGGTGACCTTGATTCGCCTGGCTTTCCAAAGTGCAGATGGACTCTTCCAACTTCAAAGGGAGTCATCAATTATGCATGGCTTCCTGGATCGACGAAATTCGGAGCAGGAAACTTGGTATAAATGGTACAGGTAAGTCGGTGCCCTGACCCTCCAAGTAGGTCGAAGACGCAATGCTCTACACAATGCTGTCGAAAGCACTCATGCTTCTCTGCGGGACTGGGCTTGTGACAGGAATCACTGCTCAAATTCCCGCGTCATCTTCGATCATCTACTTCCCTCAGGCAACAACGACATCGGTATCCTCTGCTCAAACAACGCTGCCGTATCACAAAAATGCCTCTTACCCGTACCTCGGGCAGCCTCCTCCCGAAGCTGCTTTTCCCTCATCGCCTCTCCCACAGGGGCCCCAATGCGTGGTAATACCCCTTGGTTGGGGTCAGGACGACTCTTCGCAGATTCTTGCCGCGGTTGAGAGATGTGGGATCAATGGTACCATCACTCTGCCGGCTCCATACGTATTCACTGTTTCTCGACGCATGCACATGAGGCTGGAGAATGCCCGGCTTGAGGTGTTCGGAACGCTGCAATTTTCCCCAGACCTTATTTACTGGATCGACAATTCTTTCCGCGTCGAGTTTCAAAATCAATCAACCGCCTGGATCATTGAAGGGCAAAACTACGAGATTGATGGAGGCGGATTCAGGAGGGGTGGGATAGATGGGTCAGGCCAAGTTTTCATGTCTCATGCCGCGGGCCACAGTAATCAATTTGGCCGCCCAATCTCCCTCACGATCTACAATTCTTCAAATGTCATTGTTAAGGATTTTTCGATCCGGCAGCCTCAATTCTGGTCATTCTGGGTTCAAGACTCGTACAACCTGGAACTCAGTGGCATTTACATCAATGGGACGAACACTGATCCATACGGAAATTCCTCCAACTACGAGACGAACATAGACGGGCTAGACTCTTTGCGAGTCGACCACCTGCTCGTCAAGGATTGGTTATTCCATGGCGGAGATGATTGCCTAGCTCCCAAAGGCAACACAACAAATATGGTCATATCGAATCTCACGTGCGTGGGTGGTGGAATCGCATTTGGCTCACTGGGCCAGTACCCCGACTCGCCAGACTACATCTCCAACGTAACCGCCACGAATGTCACGGTATCTCAACAAGTTGACCCTCGACGAGGTGGCGCGCTCGTGTCCGGAGGGGCCTATTTCAAGTCCTGGGTGGGCGTCAGCATCGGTGTCGCGCCCCAGGGGGGAGGCGGCGGCAGCGGTACGGTCAGGAACATTTCGTTCACAGGACTATCCACTCACAACACCAGCCAGAGTGTTTACATCAACAAGTGCTACTTCAAGGTTCCCGAACAAGCCAATTATTGCGACACGAGCACTCTGGAGTTCGAGGACCTCCACTTCTCCGACGTCTCTGGCACTGTCAGCGGGAAAGTTGGCGTGGCTTTGAATTGTTCCGCTGCAGCACCCTGTTCAGATATCACGTTTTCGAATGTACACTTGACCAACTCGGCCACCAATACGACGGCTACGGCGACATGCGTGAATGCAAAGAATGTCAACGGATTGCAATGCAATAGCACGCTCCCGTTGTAGGGAAGCTTCAAATTTCTACAGATCCTCGAGAAAGGCCTTCATGAAGCAATCAAAGATCATTTGCCGGTCAGCATAATAGTCTAACTATCGATGCTCGAGCTATTGTTGCCAAATTCCCGGTCCTCCCCACTGACTATACGACCAATACCCCACGATACCTGATCTTGCCTTCTTCCAGCTTCTTCATGGCTTCTGTGACGCCATCCTTTGTCATTTTGAACGTCTCTATGATCGTCTTGATACCATGCTTCGCCACAAATGACAACATCGCGTTGATAGACTGTGGATGAGCACCGCCAGAGCCGATCACACTGAACCCGTACATGACGAGCGGCAGGGCCGGGACAGGAAAGTTGTCGAAGCTGATGGTGAGTGGGAAAATCTTCGCAAACGGTGCCAGCACAGGGATATAGCTTCCTCTTTTCAGTATGTTTCTGCATGTGAGAGGAGTGTTCAACTTACAGTGACAGGTCGGGTAGAACAGAGGAGGTGATCAGCAGACAGTTCACGGGTTCAATGCCTTCAAACTTCTCGACTCCCTTGGTGGCATAGAATTCACTTGCGCCCAGCTTGAAGGCCTCTTCTTTCTTTGAGTCGGTACCAGAGAAGACGACGGCGTCCATGCCCATCTTATTGGCAAACTGAATGGCCAGATGGCCGAGACCGCCGATGCCGACGATGCCAATCCGATCGCCGGCTCTGAAGCCATTCTCGTAGATCGGACCCCAAACGGCTGCTCACGAAGATTGTACTCAGTCAACAATCAAGAGGCATGGTGGAGTCTCCCACAAATGGAACGAACTGGCAGGACGAGAACTTACTTGCACCGGCACACATCAATGGCCCCGCCAGCTCGGATGGAATCGCATCAGGGATCTTGAACAGCGCAGAGACATCGCACGCAAGCCCCGTGCCGAAACCACCCTGATCCCAGTTCGCCGTGCCAAACTGCTGCGAGTTCACACACTTGAAATGCTGACCTGCGAAATCAACCGTGAGCTTGGGAGAGATATTGCTGGAGACCGATTGTCCTGGCTTTACCTGACAAACACGGTTTGCAATGCAGACAGAACTTTTGCATCCATCCCATCCCAACACGATCGCCGACCTTCAGATCCGAGATTTCCGATACCAGCGAGCCTATCTCCTTTATGACGCCGATCGCCTCGTGACCGAGCCCCTGGTTGGCGTGCCGATAGTGCTCATCTGTCCCGCAGACGCCACAGTGCGTGATTTGAACGAGAGCTTCTCGTGGGCCGGCTTCGCGATGTCCCGTTGATTCGATGATGGCTCCGGACTCGGAGCCCTTGAAGACGGTGAAGTCGATACCCATGGTCCGAATTGTTGAGGGCGGGCTGTGGCTGGTTGTTGACAACGCGGTCTTTGATATTGACTCGTGGTGTGGACAGGGACAACCTCTTTTGTCAGATTGAAGAGTTCATCGAGAAGCAAGACACACAACCCTTTTTATAAGTCTCCTTGCCGTCCCTTCCACGACATGAGATCCTCGCTCAACGGCCCTTGCTCTTTGAGTTTCTCGCTTTGACAATTGAGATCAACCTTTGGCTCGTGGCCTGCTCGTTAGATAATCAACATGCTTTATCTCCTGAAAAGGTCTATCGACATGGGGTTCCCAGAGGGTCTGTGCCTTGTACCGTTGCACAGAGTCCAATGTCTGTTTCACGTTGTTGTCCCAGGCAGCACTCCATACACGAGGCCGCGATGTCCAGCGTACAAGTATGCCGCCACACGAGACATGGTGACAAAGCAAAGATTCCATGGTCGACGTCGCGAATCGCAGGCAGGCTTCAAGGTTCTTTGATAGGCCGCGTTCGCCAATTCCCCGATTGGGAAAAAGGGGCATCCGGTCACCGGTGTGGGTCCCGGTGTGCAACTTGACTTCAATTCGATGTGTGAATACATTCTACTCATTCAGCGATGCAGATAGAGACGATGACCTGGACTATGGACTGTTCCGGTAGTAGTGAATGAGATGCTGCCCGGCGTTCCGCGTACTTGAATCGAAGATAGAGAGGTGTTGGTGGAATCGTCGCAGGACCAGAGCAATCCTTCCATCTCTTTGTCGTTGGCCTGACTTGGCCCGTCACAGATGTCTGTTATATTTCCATGACCTCTCCTCACAAAGTCTCATCATGTCCAGGCACAGACACAGACACAGCACACCGAATCGGCCGTCCCGGGTCTGAAGGCTTTGTGGTGAAGGTGCAAGCAAGTGTAGCCTCAAGTGTTATGCGGATGACAAGCACCATACCTCAAGGCCACGAATCATGGACCGTGCTCTGGCAATATCCTTCGTTGGAGGTCTGTGGCGCGAGTTGCACAACACCGGGGAGCCACTCGGCGAAGGCAAGTCATAGTGGCGAGGCTGAGACCGACGAGGCTGAAGTTGACGAGCCTTGATGCAGCCTTGCCAAGTGATATCAGGTGCACCTGATGAGCAATGATGAGATCTCTTTTGAACATCTTTTCTTTTCCTCACTCACTTTCCATGTCGAGATCCTGCACATATCTCGACTTACTGTTCATCTACAAGACAAATCGCCCAAAGTTCTCATTCTCTTGGATTGACAGGACTGCTGATGGGATGCGATCGAAGAAAGGGATCTGCCTTGATGGTTGAGTGACCGATCTTTGCGGCACCTACATTTCTTGCATCCACAACATCAACCTGGAATGCACTGAACTCCTAGTGCATCTCACTGAACTGCTCAGAGCACCATTTGTTTCCATTACTGTCCTCCAGAGGTACTCTTCCCCAGATTTGTTCGACCTTCTCGGATTTTCTCGCCTCTTCTGCTGGCACTACGAGTCGGATCTGATGAATCCCACACGTCATGGAAACCCGCCATCTACATACAAGTATGAATGCAGACAATGTTTCCCACACAACGTGGACAGCCTGGTTCTGCTGAACCTTGGTCCCGCTCCCCGACGAAAGCGCAAAACCTTTTGCGGTCTCCATATGAACCCCGAGGGGGATGTTCCGAATTACGCTTGCGAATTTCAGGCCTCCCAGTTTTGACTTCCTTTTTCCAAGCCGTCAATCTTCAACAGAGCCGAGCCTTCCGAAACGAGGCCAGGGGTGGTTATCGTGCCTGCGGGAAATCAAACTAAGGCGATACGTACACGTCGCAAGAGCCACCCGAAGTGGAATGATCGATGTTGATAGTTCTCGGGGGTGTCATGAACCCTGCGTCAACCCACTGCAAATGTGCCTCCTAGCTCGATGCGACTAACGAAACCCGTTAGGAGGCCATTTGCAAGCCTTTGGCAATATAGATAGAAGATTTCAGGCACCCTGTTTGACGGTAAGTGCCAGGGCACGATTCGACGGTTGGGGTCGTTGACCGACCCTCTCTTCCTTCCTGCAAGCAGCTGACCTGTTCCATTTCACTTCAGGCCAGGGCTCGGCTCGTGAGCGACATGCGGAGAGTCCCACAGCTTCCCATTCCTATTTTCGACAGAGCGTATACAATTCGATTCCCGACGGTCGAGACCCAGGCCCTTGAAAGACGATCAGGGTCGGTAAACCGATCATCCACACCAGATGACACCACGCAAACCATCTCCACTTCGGAGCAAGGATGGATCGGGATGTAAGGCCTCGACCGACGTCTTGATTTCCAGGAATGGGCCAATTTTGTGGTTGCATGGTGTTGACCTGATTCCTGAGGTGAATGCGAACCCTGCGTCGACAAGTTTGCTAGCTCAGCTTGTGAATGAAGATCGAGGATTGGATGGGCGTGCAGTACAAGATAAATCGCGCACTGCGAGGGGAGGGGAGGTGTACCGAAGTTTCGTTGAAGATTTCCACCTTGCCAGCGACTTGAGACACGTCGCAACTAATCCACTCACATTGAAACATGTTGATCGCATTCACTTGTGCTCATTGATGACACCAAAAAATGGAGATCCTGCTCAGAGATCGAGATGCTCGCCACTGGAAACGCCACAGACACGTCACGAGTACAGGGCGGCCTGGCGACTCTTCAAGAGCGAAGGAAAGCCTCAGCAGCAATGACATGACACTGCTCAGAGTCATTCCATTCCACACGATGTGTGGACATCTGTGGACACCCCCCAAGGCAAACGGTGATCTCGAGGGAAACTTTCGAGGAAACAGGGTCTTGATCTCGTCAATAACTCTGGGACCTGGGCGCTGAAAGCATCGATCACAGTCACCCTTCAGAGGCCAGGGCCACCCACTCGCCAGGCAGAGCGCTCAGTCGATGCTCGATGCTTGAAGCGTGAAGAGGAGCGCGTGCGAAAGAATGGTTGGCGGCAAAGTTCGTTGTTGTCGTTCGTGGCGGCTCTTCGGTCTTCTTTGATATGTGAGCCTGAGCCTTGTTCGATGGACACAAGGCTGACCCATGCGCGGATACTTCCCTCCCAGTCTCGCCAAATGTTCAGATTATGTCCAGCTTGGTGATTGTTGTTGCGTTCTGTCTTCAAACACCAATTCAAGCGTCCACGGACGACTGGCGAAAGAATCGAATCCCATCGTCTACCGAGAACCTGCAAACGAGACTGAAAATACTGCTTCAGGTAGCAGGTCAAGGTAAGTCGGAATGCCAGCATTCAACAACAAATTCATCAAGTAGTGTTAATTCCGCTTCACCTCGTCCTTAGCGAGTCTGGTTTGTAATCTTCTTTCTGGTTGTCGGATATACTCGTGTGCATTTGGAATCGATCGACGCTCCCTCTGACTCGTGGTCCTGCACTTTGCTTCCTCTTCTCCTTGCATGATGCGCGCAGGGAGGAAATCCTTCTCGGATCCTTTTCTTTATTCACCCATCTCCCTTGCTTCCATCATCCCAGGTACGAGGTCTCATAGGCCGCCACCACATTCCCGTTGCGGTGATGAGAAGATAGAAAGAAGGAAAGAATACGAAGACGAGATGTTGGCGTCCTGTACCTAGTTCAACAGGTTCAGGCGACAGAGTGGCGCCACATGTTTTTCCCGTTGTTTCCGAAGCGAAAGAATTGAATGAATGAAAGGGCAAAGGAGGGTTCTCGGGGTCCGCATATCCCGGATGGATGGGTTTTCGCGCTCATGTCGGTCTTGGTGAGTGCCGGGGCAGGCCAGGTAGCCTCCTTGTACAGTACATATGCGAGAATAATGGGGGGGAGCTGCCTGTGACAGCGATAGGCGTCGGTGACAGACACGACCAGAGACTCAATGGCGCTGCAGAAAGATGAAATGGTCAACATCGGGTCGTCGCCTTCAGCCTCGCCGGAACGCTTCACAGTTGCCCGCCCGTTGTAGGGGCCGGGACTCCTGGACCGGATAACTAGAACGTCTGGTACTCGTATGGTATGGGGCCGGTAACGGCATCTTCCGGCCCTCAGACAGGAAGCAGCCACACCATTGTCATTTCAATACATTTCCGGCCCCCTTAACGGCCGAGCCTTGTCGCAAACCGCAAACCGCAAACACCGACACCGACACGACACGACCACCGCCCCGTGCCGCCGCCCCGGTTAGGTTCACACTTCAAAGTCACAGTCACAACGGCCGGTAGAATCCACCGGCCCGGGTAAGACAGACTCTCGAGTCTGCTTTCGAGTCTGGACTGTCCAGTGTGTCGAGATGGATTCAACAATAATTCTTACTAATCATCATTATCCAGCCTTCCATTTCATTGCAAACCCCTTCCACATTTTCCATCACCATTTTCCTACCCTAGGTAGTCAGTCTTTTTCTCTCCATCTGACATCCGCATATCCGCAATCCGCAATCTCTCTTGCCTGCGGGACGCTGGCTGCAACGTCCGACGGTGATGACCCAAAAACATCCTATGCTACTTTACTGCCCATTCTCTTTTGAATTCGGGGACGCCGTAATGGATACGCGCGTAGCTTGGGCGAAACATCGCCTCCCAGTGCTCCCACCCAGCGGGTTCTTTGGGGGGCCGGAGCCGCAGTCTACAAGAGGGAAGAAGACAAAAGAAGACATCGGGAATGAGGCGGTTGAGGGAGAGGAACGCCCATAGGCAATTCACAAAAGACCATTTCTGAGCCTGATGGTTTTTTCTTTGGCCAATGGCCCATCTCAATGTCCATGTTCCTCAAGGTACCTTACTGTATTCGGGGCGCGCCTTGAGGACCTCTTTACCTCCCATCTTTAGGTACCTTTATGAAGGACGTCTACCTTATGTGTAAGCCCAATTAGCGATAGCGATAGAGACGGCCGCTCATCCGCCCGCAAGAAACGAACAGACAAAAAACTTCCCGCGTTCGGAAGGTGATCTAACCAGATTCCGACAATATCAACGCAACGCAAAAAGCACCAAAGGGCGAAAATGCAAAGACCAAAAAAGGAGCCACGAGATTCGGATATGCCGTGCCGTGCGTGCAAGTGTGGCGGTGGATCGGGACAGTGGCACACCGGAAAGGGGCGCCTCAGAGTGAGTTCCGAGGGATATACATATTGTAGGTACCTATGCAAGTGGTAAATGGTCGATTCCCGTGTTTGATAACCGTCGCCTCCCCTCATTCAGCCACATATGGACTATGGTAGACGCCATTGCAACAGCACACGGCGCACGCTGCTTTACCTGGCTTATGAAACGTGTGGGTAATCCCCATACTCCGTCCGTACGTACATAAGGTAAGGTGTATAGTAGGTAAGGTACCACATTAAGCCCCTGCAGAACTTTTACCATTTTCCTTTCCTGGGACAGAAAAAGAGGGCTCGGAGAGACAAGAGAGGCTCTGCAGGTGTTTCTTCCTTGCGACTATACAGTTCCATCTATACCTTAAACAGTAGGTATTCGTTACCGGATGTAGCCAGTAGGTAAGGTAGGTAGGCGGGCATCTTCCCATGGTATCGATACTGGTATCAGGATGGCGTACCGCCGCTGAGCGACAGATGTAGGCAAGGTACTTGATCTGGTCATACTGTACATAATCCATCCACATGAACCGTCCGTCCGTCCATTCCTCCGTCCGTCAGGCTCACCAGTCATCCATCACCCATCAAGTCGCACTGCGCTGCCGGGGGGACACACAGACAGATCTCACAAAAGAAGGAAAAAATGGGAGGAAAGATCGGAACGGAGACCGAGAGAAATCCCAGATGGCTCACGTCAGAAAGGATGAGCGAGGAAGGGCGCATACAGAACAGAGCTCTCTGTTGCTTTGCTACCACGGTCCAGGCACCAGGTAGAGTACTGTAGAGCGTCTTTTTCTCCCGTTGCTACCTCCATCCTCCGTCCCCTCTCTCTCTTTTCGGCCCTCTTCCGCTCCGCGCACTCACATGCAGTAGACATGGATCCAAGTACCGGATGGTCCAGGCTCCGGTCGAAGGATTCGATTCTTCTGGACCGTTCGCAACTTGCAAGGGAATGGATGAACAATAACACCTGTACAATAATGTGCATTGTGTGTCCACCGTCCATGTCGGGCCCCGCCTTGCTTACGAGCGTCGAGGCGTGTGCGGTCCTATGTCACCCTCGAGAAAAAGAAAGAGGCACGGATGTTATGCCCGACGAAGGATCAGATTCTTCGGCGACAAGTTTGACGAGTCCTGAGAGTCCTCGGAAGAAAGAAGACAGGAAGACGGGCCGGAGAACATTGTGCCGTACACCGTGACATGGTATTGTTCAATTCCCCATTCCTGCTACGCGGTCCGGCGTACTCGTATGTCCTCGGACAAAGATGGCGGTCCCAGTCGATCTGGATCGTAGCTTGCTCGCTCTCACGCAGCCTTGGGTTACCGTAACCACCATCTTCACTGTGATCTCTTGGCCAAAGGGCTCAAGGTGAGGAGGACTCGGCTTCATTTACGCGAAATCAATCGGACGACAGTGCCTTGTTGTAGAACAGCCTCCAGAAAGAGGGATTTGATTGCGTGGACCAATTCGAGGTCAAACAAAGAGAACGATGGAGGCGGTAGCGACTAGATGCCCTGGACTCCTCAGTTACTTGACTTGACCCTCAAGCTATGTCACATTCCCTGCAACAGCGAATATCGACAATGCCCTCGTAAATTGACGACTAGACCGAGAGGAGGAAATGGCCATCTGGGCGGAGCTGGAACACACTTCCCACACTTCGCACAGGAGAGCGAAGCGGTACCCGTCTCAAGGTCTGGGCTAGAACCGTCGATGACGGAGCGACGACGAGGGTCAGGAGTAGGCTGTCGCAAAGGATCTCTTTGACCATGGTCTCAAGAGACATGGACCTGCGATAGGCCCAGCGCCGTGCATCTTTAACCGCTGAACCCAGTCATATGCGGCCCTTTCCTCGACCCTCTCTCCCTTCTCAATCTGTCGAGAGACTGATCCTTTCACGCCACCGAGTTACATCGCAGTTGCAGCCACACACGCAGTGTCCTCAGGCAGAGACGGGAGTAAATTTTCTCTGGTGCCTCAAGGGGCAGAAATATCGTACTCCCGTAGACCTTGATATCAATCCGGCCGACCCAGGGGTATCGAAGGATCGGCACCTCCGCATGCAACGAAGCAGAAACGGTCCTTCGAGATTGGCAGCGCAGTTTATGTGGCTGGGAATGGATCACTCAATCACCACTTGGCGATCCCTTGCTATCGGATTTGGGGGATTCCTCCCGGCACATGGTCGTTGTCGGATGGGATTACCGAAACCGACAGCTATTGGCGGTGTCGACAAGAGACATGTTTGGTGACCAGTGACGACACACGAACAGACAACCGGGTGTGCTGTGCAGTGTACAGCTGCATTGCCAGCATGCTTTGCTGAGATGTTCACCTCGATCGAGTCCCTTGGCGCGAACTTGAGGCGTCCCATGCCCCAGAGACTGGCCGTCAAAGAAAGCAAAGCGAGTTTCTCTGACCGATGGCTCCGGAGGAAGTGTCAAGAGCGACGGCATCCCGCACGTCCAAAGAGCTGGGCATTTCCGATCCCTATCGAGGCCGCTCTGCTGATCGATCTTGAGCAGGGCTTCGAATCAGACACCGACCAAGTTTCAAGACCTCCTCCATTCCCGGCATGGTCTCGGTACGGCCGCGAGGGTAAGCACTAACGAGCTGGAGGAGGGGTCGACAAGGCCGTATCGTCAGCGCATCTCTGCACGGAAGGCTTGTCACCTTTGACTTCTCTCCGGGGTTTGCCAGACGTTCCAACACGGTAGTCCACAACCAAGACCAATGACGGCATCCTGTTTCCCGTGGAGGATAGAAATACGCAATCCAGGTCAAGGTCCTCATTTGTTCGTTCTTTGGACCGGCGTGGCGTGATTCTATAGGTTCAATGCAGATGATTGCGACTCGTTCTGCCATCGACGTACTCGTACGTCGACTCGTTCTTTGCTTGATGCTGTTGGCTAGGCCGACAGCGGTCAGCAACCCTGGATGGAACAAAGGCGTGCCCTCCAGCGCCTGGCACCCCCACTCTCTCTTCGTCTTTGGGCACTCGACAGGTATGAACCTGGTTTGCTCGAGGTAGAGAACAGCACACACCACGTCCCCACAAGCGGCCCGAGGCTCTGCTTCCCTCGAGAATCTGGCTCTCCGCGAAAATCTTCAATGCCGGTGAAGGAGAAGACTGATCAGATAATCGTTGGAATAATGAAACCGAGCTCAGCGGCCTTCGTTGATCCAGATTTGCAGTGGAAGACAGACAGAGACCACAAGCGCCAACATGGCCAGATAAACTCGACATCCCTGATATAGCACCTGGCGCCCATTTCCCCACTCTCGACTTTGGCAGGGATCGGTTTCGAATTTGCCCGGCCCGAAGGATGCCATTTTCGCGAAGAAATTGACAGGAGCGCCATGGGTACAGGGGCGGGATGATACTAGAGCAGTGCTATGCTCGAAGCTAGTATCTTAAGAAAAGCATTGCTGGCATCGAAATCCATCCCATTTAGCTCGCTCTGACGTCAAGTGAGGTCTCATCAGGACGTTGTTTCACCTGGCCGCCTATTGGTCTGGCCACTTTTCGTAGGCAAGCGGGAATGTCGATGTGACGGTAGGTGGCGACCGAACCGCGGATGCCATTGTCATTGGCGCTCAGATCTTCGCATGACAAGGGAAAAGGCGGACGACTGAATGAAGAATCCGTCCCAAAAGCATTCCACCATTCCCGGGACAATGAGGGATATGGGTGGGCCAAAAGAGCTCGGATCGGCATGCTCGATCCTCTGCATCCCGTTCAGGCACTAAACACCGGCGACCGTTGTCAAAAGCTCCAGACAGGAAAGTGCAACAAGAGGTATGGCGGGGTTCGATGAGAGAGAGAGAGAGATCAGACGCCTAATGGTTCTGGAGCGGGTTAGCATACTGTCCTGCACCCCGGGTCCTTCCGCAAGCCCGTAGATATCAGTTGTAACCCTCGAAATGCGTCCCTAAAGAGCCTATGCAGGATGGAGGGGGTTAGAAGCCGACTTCCGACCAGGGACGGGTTGGCACGTCATGTCTCGTCCTGAGCTTCGTTGATCGTGGCACCACCCATAGGCGGGTCCGGGAGACTGCTGGGCCCTCGCCCCGGACTCGAGTCACTGGCGGTGGGCGAAACGCCGGCAGCGTCCTGGGGCATTTCTTCGCGCAAGCAAACATTCTCCAGCAGGTTGGTCCACTTTCCACTCTGCCCCGCGTGGCTGTGTTTGAGATGTTGCCTGAAGTGATCGGCTCGATAGAATTTCTTGGCCTGATTGCACTCGGCGAATTTGTGAACGTTCGTGAGGTGGTCGATTCGGCGATCCCAGTCGGGTTGAGGGACGTTGGGAAATTCCTCCCCGCAGTAGCCGCAGACGTCAGTCGGAGAAGGTCCGTGGGCTGAGGATGCCGGCGGTGTGGACGGGTGAAATGCTGCCTGGTAGCTGGGGATGGCGGCGCACGACCACGAATGTCGACGTAGATGGAGCGAGTTTTGATGGCGCTCGGCCTCATTTTTGTTTTTGAAGCGGTTGTTGCAATATTGGCACGTGTACTGTTTCTCCATCTGGTGCGCTCTGGAGAGAAGAGGGTTGTCAGAATCGATAGGGCGTGATAAAAGAGGAGAAATAAAAGCAGGACGGATAGGAGAAAGAACGTGTGGAGGGGCGACCGGCAGGCCCAGTAGGGCAGAGTACTTACCTCAACTCTTCCTCCGTGTCGAATTTCTTGGGTTTCTTGGGACAACAGTCGCAGATGAAGTAGTTGCCAATGCGGGTGGCAGGCGGTAGGCGGGATTCACTGAGAGGAGGAGCCTGAAGAGGCATGTTTCGGATGGGCGACTTTGTGTCGAGAGGGGACTGAGGGAATTGTGTCCTGGATGGCACAACTGACGTGGCAGGGCTGGAGATAGGCTGAGCCGAGGTTATGTATGCGGATTGTGAAGGGTCTAGCGGTGACTGTCGCTCGAAGGAAGAGATGCTGGTCATGCTACTGCCTGCCACGGATAGGGCGACAGAGGAGGCGTAGGAATTGTGCCTGACGCTCGAAGAGGTGGACGAAACCGACCCATGCTTGGGCTGGTGATATTTCGACATCGGCGACCGTGCAGATGCAGACGCAGTCGCGGTCGTGTGGGCTTTTGGGAACAGTTCTGCTGATGCGGTGCCACGTGACGGCGACTTGTCGTCCCGAGCCACATCGGATGGGGGAGACCGCGCCCGCCGCTTCATGCCCTGCTTAGAAGATCGCCGTCCCACCTGCTCCTGTGAGTCGCTGAGGTTCAGATTGCGGAACGCGCTGCCATCGTCGCCCGCAGTGTCGGATTCTGTTTCCGCAAAGAAGCCCTGGTCGTAGCTGCCGCGGTGAGACGGGGACGCCAGGCTGCCCAACTCGTCGTTGCCCGGCAGCGCGCCACCGGCCGCGACTGGGAGGCCGCCCGCTCGAGGCTGGAGAAACAACTCTGGATCCAACACGAAAGAAGTGGCCGCGCTGTCCATGGAAGGGCTCCTGTGATCCATATTGTAGTCACGCCAGCCCGGCCGTGACCCGGGTGAGACGCCTGCTGAGCCGGGACTTGTGATCCATCTGGAAACCGGATCGAAGGGCGTCGACGAAAGCTCATTGGCCAACAGGAACGGTACTTTTGCGTCTCTTGTCTGCAGCGACAGTTTGGTGCCCCCATAAGCCGACTCTGTTGAGCCTGACCGATGATGTCGCGGTGGCGAGTTGGGCCTCCCGATCTTGGACAACACCCGTTGGTCGTACGCCTGCGAAGAACGGTCGAAGTTCCGCTGCGCCAACGGCATTTCTCCTTGTAATCTAAAATAGCACGATGGCATCAGCACTGTTGTCTCCTTTTGCTTCATCGCCACCGACGACTCCTGGGTGCCAAGTTGGCCCTCTACGGCGCCCGGTAAGAAAACCCTTACACGAGGGGATGGCAAGGCCCCGCGCCATGTGACCGGTCAATACGGTACGGTCACGGGCGTCCTGACCGGTGAATGACGGTAAAGAAAGGAGCCGGCCCGGCAGCGAGCGCCCAACACAAAACTAAGAACGGATGACTGACCTCTGATTTGCTAGGGTGGGAGAAGGCGGTTTGCGGGTTAACATCGGCACCGGCGTCCCCAGATGTATTTCTGCGTGTGACGGCGACCTTACCGTCGACACATTGCTTCCTCTCCGCGGATAGTCGTCGTCCAGGTCCATGTCGTTGTGGTCGCGAACGCGCGCAAAGTTGTCCCTCGAGTCCAAGTAGCCGCCGTACAAGCTGGAACCCGGTTTGATAGGAGCGAGTCGTCGCTTGGGCGGGGAGGTATGGCTGTTCCCCCAACTCCAGGCGATGTCTATGCCCTGGGCCAACTCATCATTGTAGCGCGGGGGTGGTAGTGGTGGGGGAGCGTCGTCGAAGCGGGCACCGGGTATCACCATTCCTGCTCGAGGTCGAAGAGAGTCGTCAGAAGTCTGCGAATTCGAGCGAGAAGTAGATCGAGGGGTGGCAGCGTCGTCTCTGTAAGAGGGCACCCGCGCCGCAGTGGCGGGAGTCGTCCGCATATCCATGGTTTTTGTGGTTTTGGGGTCACTGCAACATCGGACAATTGAGAGGCGATCCCGCGGCGGGCGTAATAAATCGATGGGACCCCAAGTATCCAAATTTTGGCCGTGGCAATGGCATGTAACTCTTGACGTTTTCCCCCCGGGACCGGCTGACGTAGATGCAGCCTTGATCGATTGGGGTCCTTTCCGGCTTGTGTAAAGTGTGCCTCTCCCTGTGTGCGCGTGTGTCTCTGTCTGGCTTTCCTTCTCTTTCGAGGCACTCGGCCACAATCTTGTCAAGAATGATGGTCAATGGAGTGGTCGAGGTTATGTCGATCCGAGATGGAAAAAGGAGGGGGGAGTCTCTGGGAGGTCCACAAGGCAGGTTGATACAATAGCGTCTGGCGGTAAGGACAGGATGTAGAGTGAATCTCTCAACTCGACGGTGGTAGAACTAGGAAAGTCCAGGAGGAGACCACTTAGAGGAAGGATCGAGGATATGAGGCGTGATCCTAGGAGGGGTTGATGGCCGGGCCTGGCGCAGAGGATTCAGGCAAGCAGCAAATCGAACGAGCGGCACGAATGACTGACTGATGTGAGGGTGGTGATGGTGGTGGTCTACATGCTGCAGCAGAGCGAGATGGTCGAGATGGCTGTAGACGGACGGGGAGCGACTCGAGCGAGGCGCAGGTCGGCAGCTTGGTCGAGTTAGGCTCGACAATCCAAAAGAGGGTCCCGGTCTGGGGCCCTGGGGGTGCCGACTTGCAGACGTCCGCGTCGGGGTGCACTGTGCAGGTGCAGCGCCGTTGGGGACTTGGGTGGGCACTGGTAAGGTCCGGGCAAGGACGAAGACGAACGCTCCGTACTCGTACACTAGTAGTAGAGGGGAGGTACTCGTTCAATAGGTGGCAGGTGCCAGTAACGAGCGTGCGACCGCGCCCCGTTCCAGGCTTCGCAGGCGCACCAAAAGACAAGACTAGACAAGGCGAGAGGAGCACGAGCACGAGCACGAGCGCGAGCGCGAGCATGAATGATGGGAGTGGAAGGAGTCGGTTTGCTCGGTTCAGGCCAAGTGGATGGGGAAAAGCGCGCGGCGGCACAGCCGGGGGCAGGCGGCGCCATGGCCGTGGCCACTAGGTCAGCCTTCAGGGAGATGGAGCCAGGAGAATCGAGATGGAGCTGGGCGAGTCAGGGCTGCTGCCACTGGCACTGCAGCCTGCAGCCTGCAGCCCGCAGGAGCCTGAGCACTGCATGAGCAGCATGATCATTGATCACTGATGGGGGCTTGATTTATCACTGTTGACCACGGCAGGGGTGGGGTTTTCTGGGCCTAGGGGCCTGTCCTCCAGAGCCCGAGCACGAATGGAGTATTCGTACTACCCGTAGCCGGAAACTCGGTGCTGGTGGGCACTGGACGGGCAGAGTGCCCTGGGCCAGAGCACGTCAGGACTCGGACTCGGACTCAGGACATGCCAGGCTCCAGCAGCCAAATTGCCGATCAAGTACCCACGAGAGGAGACACAGCCGCTTTCTGAGCGGTCTGTCACGGCCTGGCCTGGCCTGGCAGTCTTCTGTTACTGTCTGTAGATTGCTTGCAAGAGCAGGGCGTAGTTCCAAGATGCAGAGTCACAAAGTCCAAGTCCGCGGCCGTGACTCGTTAGGGCTCAGGGCTCAGGGCTGGCTGTTCAGCCCTACGAGCAGCAGGGCAGATCGGCGTGGCTGTCTAGCGCAGAAAGGCTTTAGCCGGCCGGGTGGAGCTGTCACGCCCTGGGCCCTGGCCCCAACGACGTACGTACAAGGACAAGGAGTCGAGGACAGGTAGTACGAGTACGCCTGTGAGAAGAAGCGACTAAGGGCACTTCCGGCCTAGCTGCCCGGGCAGTCGGGCACTGGGCAGAATCAACTTGCCAACAATGAGCACTCGGACGCCTTGAGGCTTGCCATGCAGAACCTGCCCTGCCAACCCTTGGACCACGCGATGGAACCTCGGGCGTCTTGTGGGCGTCGTTGAGTCCTCCAACCTCGTCTCTCGACTCCCATTTCTGTGCGGACTGCGGAGGATCCCAAATGACCAAATCCTCCGTCTCAATGGGCGTTGCGACAGCCCCTCCAAACGAGTTGGCCACAGTGCCTCGTGTGTTATCTCTCCGGAGGTCGGAGAACGAACTTTCGGCCCTTGCAAGCGTCGAGCTCACTTCCTCCCGCCCGTCCCACAGTCCACCATGGCACCAACAGGTCAGCCTTGCCACCGGTTGGTCGCTGGCTGCCCCGTCCAGACTTCAGCGAGGTTCACTAATAATAAGCAACACGCTGCCCGCAATCAAAGACGGAGGGAGGTATTCGCAGATGGATCAGCAGTTGCGCAGGCTGACAGGGGACCGAGGGAGTGCGGCGGCGATTGTGGTGGTTGATTCGACCATGATGGATACCTCCCTCGTTAGCTAGTACTGGTCCGCAATGTGTACACAGATCAGAGACTCTGTCTGTACTCGATATCTTACTCGCACGTCGGGATGTCGTACACGTAGGGCAAGGCCAGGGATCGGGAAGCTGGTGGGAACGGCAAATCGACAGTGGACAGTATTGGATAGGGAATAGCCCGCTGCCCCAGGGACTGAGGGTGAACTTTGAGGAGCTCTACGAGCTCAACTACTCGTACAGTACGACTGACTACCTTAGGGGCCTAGGGCCCTAGAGGCTAGGGGACGCCGAGGAAAGATCCCTGCCCAGCTGCCGGACTGCCCCGCCTTGCCGCTTTGTTAAAGGCCCTGGGCGTCATCAGTGCCCACCGCCCGACAGCGACCACTCGTGCAGGCGTTGGGTTAGCCCTACAACAGACTTGCAGGATGCATCTCGTGGCATGATTCGCTCCCTGTCGGATACCCTTCTGAGCAGTGAGAGCTGAGGGTTGCCACGAGCGAGGTGTCAAATCGGCGGGGACGGCGGTATCATCAGCATCATCATCATCTTACCACGGAGAAAGGTCATCCGCTAGAGTCAAGCACTCATCCCGAGAATAGAATGCTCTCCAAGTAGTGGCACAAAAGGCTCTCTATTCGTTCCCGAGCGCCCTTGAGTGCGGGACGGAGTACGTATGTACTAGTACTAGTACCACTCTTCAGCATGTGGTGGTCACAATTAGTTAAGGCCCGGGGGGAGGGTCGCAAGGCGATCTTCGGCGTTAGCAGCCGGGACTGCCTCCGAATACCTTACTCTTGGCCCTACCGGGCTATGCCTTTGCCTTGTGCACAACACCATCGAGTTCTACTCTTCATAACTCGTACTACTACTACTAGTGGTGGGTCGTGATATCGAGCGTCCGTGCATGCAAAGCGTTTGCCTCAGTCAGCTAGTCGGAATCCTTCCAACGCCTTTCTCGCTTGCTCGTCCGCATCATAGGCTGGAGCAAGGCTGACAAGGGCCTGGAGACAGATCCTGACCTACCTCCTCTCCTCGAGTAGAGAGCACTAGGCACCAGGAGGCCACCTGAAGGCTGAGGCTCGCCCTGGCGTGCCGTGTGCTGTGACCTGTCCAGTGTCCATCACCTTAGACAATCATCACGAAAAACACGAGGTTTTTCAAGTAAGAAGAGACCGGACGAGTGCGCATGACTCGCTTGTTTGACCGCCTTTGCGGCCGCAAAAACGGGTTGCCTCAGGTCGAGTTCAACCATCGGTTGCGACGGCTGGCATCCAGGCAGTCCTGACGCGCCGTGGTTGATGGCAGAGACCGTCATGTCTCAACTACCGCTTTCGGGGCTTCACTCTTCGAATCCGGTGGCCTTGCCTTCTCTTTCTCTGCCCTATTGAACCCGCTCGTGGGGACTCGAGCATGAGGCGGTTGCCACAACCCTCCAGGCTGAGAACTCCAGTACTTGATTAGTCAAGCCACTGTCATCCTCCGGTCTTCTGGAAAACAGGACATCGGCATCGTTCACTGGGGCCACCGAGGTCACATTTGGCAATCCGCAAGGGCCGCATTCGCGGTCAAAACGGTCTCGGAGATACAGTCATCTCTTCCTCCTCTTCTGTTTGCCTCAGTGTGTCCAGGATCAAGGGATATCGCTGAAGGATTGCTTTTTACTTTGATGTTTGACGATCGGCAATGGTGTCGAGGGATTGAGGAGAGGAGCCCTGTACCGTGACATCCGACCATGATGCGATGGGCAGAACGTATGTAGACTGGAGCATTGGGGCCGGGCGAGGATGGGAGGGTCGAGTTTCAGAATTGACTCAAGGCTGGATTGGTATCCAGTGATCCACTGCCTGCAATTGCCTCCGTCGGGACAGGTGGCTAACGTCAACCCGACTCCGGAAGGCGATCCCACAAGGCTGACGGATACGTAGCAACGGCGGTTCCTCATTTGTGTCTCTTGAAAGGGAAGCGGAACCCTGGATGTCGATTTCCGCCATTTCCAGTGGGGGTTCTGAGAGGGTCTTCTCAATGTTTCCTGGCGCCGGAGGAGGAGTCCAGGTTGAGGCAATGATCCGGGCACTGATCCTTCAGGCTTCAGGCTTCAGGCTCCAGGACTGGAGGGGTAGCGGGTCGTCTTGGAAACTGGGGAAGCGTCGAGTGGACTCGGGACTCAGGAGTCATGCTTGCGTAGTCCCCGAAGATCTCATCTGTGTGCTCAGTGAGTGTTTGAACTTCGGTGACTGGAGACCCGGATGTGGTTTCGTGCTACGTACTTGGATCAGGAACCACACCACCAATGACTAACGACCGACCACAACCAGCCTGTGTTCGTCTTAGTCGGGCTTCCAGAAAATCTCAGAAGCCCCACTGCTGTGGACATGATGTTCATCAATGACAATCTGAGGCAGGGTTTCCCGGGAAGACGAGCTTTGAGTTGTGTTGTAACTCTGGTCGTGAGGGGTCAGGAGTCAGGAGTCAGGATTGCGTCGGCCTTCGCTCTTTCCATGGACACGAAATAGGCAGCTAGAACTGAACCGGAAGGAGGCATCGGAGACAATGACAATGACGACAAATCAGGGATGTGACGATTGTGGACGAAACACAACCGCAACCCAGCTGTCTCCCTCTGGAGACCTCCCACTGGTCTTGAGTCCTTGATCCTCGACTCTTTGGACGAAGGACAAATGGCGGTTCACTGGCACAGATTGATGTGGTTGAAACTACCTACCTACGTTGTACTTGATCGACGACAAAAATACAAAGGGCAGGTCCTCAGAGTTTGTGGCAGGAAACGGCTTTGACACCCCTGAACTGTGAACGATGAACAAGCTCTGAGGGCGCCGCGCTGCTGAACCAATAGGCGTTGCTCCACCGGCCAAAGAGCCTTTAAGCATAATCTCGGTTTTACGTACTCGAACAGTACCGCTACTACGAGTCCGTCCCCCAGCCCTACGAGTGCTCACTCGAGCACGCCGCTGGAATTCATACCACAGAAACAAGCCCTACTCGGTCGACATGGCTGGCATTCTTCAGCACCCAGCTGCTACGATGGGCAGTTCGACACTGATGCGTACGAGTAAGTGCTCGGTATATACATGCAGATGACTTCCTCCAGGTGACTTGGTGGCTGCCGGCTGCCGGCTGGTCGATGCCTTATCGATAAGGCCTGGCTTGGCACCTGAACCCTGGAGCCGAGGCATCGGATTCTAATCTCGCATCTCGCATCTCGATTTTTCAACACGACCTCATGTCTTCGAATTTGATAAACAGAATCACGCCCTCCACCCTCCTCGCCTCATTTTCCCCTTGAGCCTGGCATCCCGCAACCCAGATAATTAGACGCGCCCGGATCAATACGGACGAGACGAGAACACAAATTCCACCGCCGGTCGCCAGAAAGCTTCCCCTCCCCTCAACCGAACGCCCGAAAATCCTTCAACTGCAACCTCCCTCACCGCCCTGCCACCCCCCAGTCATCTCGTGAGGTCGCCGTCTAGTGGCTGGCCTCGTTGCCATTCCCTTTACATCATCCCGCGTCCTGCGGCCCCAGGCTTGTCTGCTTGGTCCAGAGAACGTGTAACGCCACTCGGCACAGTCGCCAATCTCGAGCGCCAGCATGGATACTATCCCAATTCATCCCAGCAAGTGTCCGGGATACAATCTGTATATCGATGGGTACGTTGTAATCACCAAACTTCTCCCTCGGCCCTCCAACTCTTTCTGATGCACGGGTGGCCTCTCACCTCGATTCATGGGACTTTGTTCGTCATCGCGAAGTGCCTTTTTGGTCTGCTCATATTACCGGATTGGGTCTGTTGGACTTTTGGCCCACCATGAAAATTGACATCAGGACCTCTTTAGATTCCACGCGCTGCGCCGCCCAAAGGTCCTCCAGTCAATCAACATCACACATGTGGTCTCAGTCCTCGACTGGAAGTTTTCCCAGGGGTGGGGACCACTTTCGGACTTTCAGCATCTGCAAATCCCGCTGGATGATGTCTACGATTCCAACATCCTGGAATATTTTCCGCAGAGCAATGCCTTTATTCATCAGGCTCTAAGGCCTTCGAAATCTGCGGAAGCCGCCATCGAAGATGACGGAGGCGATGTCCACGGCCCCCAGGGGTCGGCCGTCCTTGTTCACTGGTAGGTGATATCACTTTTTTTTGCTTTGACTATTGCCCGAGCCTCCGTTTCCCTCTTTGCGAAGTCGGCCCCAAGACATTGTCCAACGCTTTCGCTTGGCTTGTCGCCATCGTCATCTGCGCCTGTTATGTCCCCTGCATCTGTCGCCACGACTTGGACAAACCCCTCCTTGGTCCACCTCTCGTCTGAGACAAGGGTGTATGTCATCGGCGTGCACGATCAGCTTCTTGCAAGACCCCCGTCGGCAGCGCGGCATACTGGAAATCGAATCCCGGGCTGAGGCAAAGTCTCTCTTCCTTGTTGGCCCGGTTAGTATGAGAGATTGCAGCTATTTTCGCCACGCTGAACATGCTTGGCTTTCTCCGTTTACCGCCACTTTGGATGAGAACCAACCCTTGCATTCTGGACACGCAATTCTTCCTTGCTGGGACCATTCTGTCTCGTGTGTCACAGCATCTGGGATGCATCCTGAATCCGCCCCGAAGTCTCCTGAAGACTGAAGTCTTACACGAGTTCAGATCACGTGATATCGGACGAGGCTGTGGGTGTGGTGACTGCTTGACGTCGAGCCTCCTCGGGGATCTTCGTCATGATGCCTACCATCCGATGCTTGATGTAAACCTCAAGTTTGAAAACTCAACACTTGCTTTTCACTCCGAGATCCGTTGGCCACCCTGTGCCGATGTAGCCCCTCTCAAGACTCACGTCCATGATGCCTTTGGTCAAGTCCATGCTGACGTCTGTGGTAGTGCGATGGGCGTGTCCCGCTCGGCCACTATTATCATAGCCTATCTTCTCTGGGTCTCTCGACAACCGGCCACAATTCCCCAACTTCCGACCAGCTCGGTCTCTCACAAGTCTCCGGCATCGTCTCCCAGCTCCCAATCATCGACCCCTGATATGGTGTCACTACCGCCAACACCCTTGACGGTCGACTCGGCGCTCGCTCTTCTACGAGAAGGCCGACCTCATGTGGAACCAAATTCGGGCTTTATCAAGCAGCTGCGGATGTACGAGGCTATGAACTGTCCGACAACTCAAGAACAACTCGAGTCCCACAAGATCTACCGCCGCTGGATCAACTCTCGCAATGTGATGGACGCGCTGAGCGTGAACCGCGCCCCCGAAATGGCAGACATCACCTTTCGTGATGAAGAGGGCGAGGATGACGACGACGTCGAAGGCCAGTCACTCAACCCCAAGATGGCACACCTGGATCTGAACGACGACGCACGTTCTCAACCCGCCGCGGAACCCACCGAGATCACCGACCCAGACATCAGTGTTTCGTCCCCCTCGCCGCCTCCCGAGATGGAGCTGAAGTGCCGGAAGTGCCGACGGCTACTCGCGAAGTCGAACTTCATCATCGCGCACAAACCACCCCCTCACCGCGACCCGTCCATCGACCCATCCGCAGACCCCTGTGCCCACGTCTTCCTCCACCCGTTGTCGTGGATGAGACCTGTACTCGCGCAAGGGGGACTGGACGGCCGCCTGGCATGCCCGAACCCCAAGTGCGGCGCCAACATCGGCAAGTTTGCCTGGCAGGGGATGCGCTGCAGCTGCGGCGGATGGGTGACTCCTGGGTTCGGACTCGCAAAGGGCCGAGTGGACGAGGTGCATCTTGCTCAGAGGAGAGCTGGCGTTGGTGGTGCAAGTGCGGTACGGTTGCCTCCCGGTATGAAGAGGGGAGGGCATGGGAATCTGTGAAGCATCGATGATTCATTCATTCATCCCCCGGAATGTTCCTTCAAACAAGGAGAGAGCCTAGTCGAGTCGAATCGATTGCAAACACGCCCCTCCCCACCTCCTCTTCCACGCGAGGAGGAGTGTCTGTTGCAGGTACTCATGGCTCTGACACCACTCCATGGCATGGAGTGGACACGAGAGTGGCTGTCTGGGCGCAGACGTTAAGGTACGTCGAGTCGAGTACCGGACCTTAGCCTTGCATTCAAGACCACGTTCATGCGGACTTTTACACGCCATCGCCGGGATCTTTTTGAACAGGGCAGGTTCGTTGGATACACAGGTACAGGCTAGAGAGCCATAGAAATACTAGTAGACGAATCCCATGAAACCTGGAAGGATCATGGGAAAGTTTTGCATGTTCACTACAGAGAGCGTACTGTTTTAATTTGATATGCCGTGCTGTGCCGTGCCATGGTGTGAATCGTGCGTGAGCAGTCGGCTCGACTCGACTCGATCTCTCGCCGTGATCCATCGCAGAACCCCGTCAACCAGCACCAAAACAAAATCGGGCAAGTGACAGAAAAGGGTGTGATGCTGCGAGCCAGGGGGGGCGCATTATACTAGTCTATAGCAATCTAGCCATCCAGAAGCATATTTTCCCGCTTTTGGGAATCCTTTTTTTCGGTTTTCAGATTCGATTTCGATTTCATTTCGTTTTAGGTCTTTGCGAAACACACAAGCGAGCGGGTGGATGTCTGAATAAAGAGTCTTGTCTTGGGGGGAACGAGTACGAGATTGGCGATGAATTGGCGATTTTAGTCTAGGCTTGCCTGGTACCAATAATGAACAAGATGCTCTTCCCCCATGGAAGAAAGAAAAGGACGGGACAGGATTGCTCGGTGAGCGGTGATTACCGGAAGATGCAGATGCAGATGTAGGAATACTGCGCGAGTCGTTGGAAGGAATGCATTCCATGCCACATGCGTGCGTGCATGGCAGCCATGCGGTTCCTTCCCCCATGGGCCCATCGATGGAGGATGCGAACGCCCTACAGCACACACAATTGCCAGGGTATTCAATTCTCTGTGCCCCGGGGTCGTGTCGTTCAGCGTCGAATGAGGAAAAAATGCATTTCCCGTTTTCGCGACAACACGAGGCAATCTCAAATTGACAAGCCTGGCTCGATATCTGGGGTCCCAGCGTCAGCGGGCGCAAGACCAACTCTTCCCTGTTAGGAGAGAGGCACCCTCAAGGGTTTTTCTTTTCGTCTTCATCAGGATAATGGGGGCGGGATAGAGACCCAGTACCCCACGTCCTCCGTCCTTGCAAGGTTGGCCGGGTAGAATCCGTGGGCCGGGGTCATCTGTACTGTATGTCGGGGTCCGGATTTGATTGAGCGTCGACGGGGAGGTTCGTTCATTCAACACTCTGACTCCAGGTTTCCAAGGGGGTCGTCTCACAGTTCCCACACTCGGAGGTTACCGCACAGCATGCATCACGCCCTTATCGTTGCTGTCGGTCAGCTTCTCGTCGAAGGGCCATCCTTGCACCGGCACGGTGGATGCGGAGTCAGTGGAAGTAAAAACCAACAGGCGCCAGCGTGCGCAGAATCCTTCAGGCTTCGGCTTCGGCTGCTCAAGCCAGGAGAACCTTGAGCAGGAGCTTGCGAGTGCCGAATATGCCTTGAATGAGGAGTTGTTTGAGCCGTGTCACTCCAAAATCGCCGAGCTCGGAAGTTCCGTCGTCAGCCTTTCCGTAAGGCCGCCTATGTCGAGACGGGCAGCGCCTTGTGTCTCAGCCTTACAGGGCGCCACTCGCTAATAATATGTCGACAAGGCAGGCTCAAAACACGGAGCGTCGACAGCGGTCTTTGGCGTCACGGTGTCCGTCCGCCCTAATCCGTCAGGCCTTGTCAAAGCCTCCCTCCACATTGAGAGGATCCCGGAGGATGATCTTTTTAACGCCTGGCCAAAGGGCTTTATTGATCCATATGGTCCCCGGAATCCTTCGACGCTGACATGCGGCAAGCCAAGGGAATCGACTGGCCCGTAAGCCCCTCCCTGCCCATATTGACTCCCTGTCTTCGAACAAAACCGTTTGCTTACCTGGAATCCCATCGGGAGCGCCGGTAGTTAGCGCTCCATCGCTTTGTTCTCCATCGTTCAGAGTTTGTGATCGGGCTCCTATTTCCAGTTGATTGAAGAATTTGAAGCCCGGCGGCGAATGCGCTAGGAACCGCCCCAGGTTCTCCGGGAACACTCCGTCGAGCTGCGATCGTCCACGTGTGAAAAGCTCGCTTATCTCGACCCCCAACCTTGATCAGTGTCCTTGCTGAGGAGCACCTACGTAATGGGGATCGCAGCACCAGAGAGTCGTAGGCGTAGCGCCATTTTTTATAGGAGAGAGCCAATCTTTGTGTTGGCTCTAGAAGAGATATATAGACGAGAGAGGAGGACGAGCGAACGCCTTGCTGTAAAGGGTCGGTTGTTTGTATGCAGCCTTGTGGCCAGGACCCACATCTTCCGACTTCCAGATCGAGTCTCAATTGCCTCAAAACGCGGTCGTTTGCGAAGGCGCCAAGAGCTGAGTGGCGGGGTTGTGGATAGAAAAGGGACTGAGGATCTCGGGGAGCATGTACGTAAAGCTTCCCGGTTTCCAGTTGGGGTCGTCAAGGACGGAGCGAGACCGTCTAATAAGCTTGATGTATGACGACTACCGGATGTGGGAGACTGAACATCCCTGAAAGAACGAGTTCAGTGGAGTTGACATCTCGGCGGGGGGCCGTATATTGTAAAGCGAGAACGGGCCTCTGGCGCATGGATTCGAGCACTTCATTATCCATGTTGTGGAGGGATTTCATTCCCATGTTCCTCCTCAAACACGAACTGCACGATGCGAGCTCGTATCATATGCACCTTGCGAGAGGCGAACAAGGGTGGCAGCCACGTGTCTTCACAACAAAGGCTGAAATGTCCCTGGCGGACTGACATCATTCCATGGTCGATCTACCAAGCGAGGTATGAAGCGTCCTACCCACGGAGAGAGGGCATAAGGGCAGTCTAGAGACCTGAACCTTGGAGACGAGAGCCGGAATGTCCCACCGTTGGCACTCTAAGTGCTGACATGGGCCGAGAGAGAGCCTTGGTTCGAGGTCCGTCCGAACGGGAGTCCTACCGCACGCCGCCCTCTACGAGTGATGCCTGCCAAACCAGGAAGAACGGATATGGCTGATGAAGCTGCCACCAACAGGCTAGATCAACACCACAGGTAAACGAACCTGTTTGGTGCCAGTCTGAGTGCTTTACGGCGCAACCATTTTTCTGCATTCGGAAATAAATGCTGGATGGAGATTCGTGCTTTCGATGTCGACGGAAACCGAGCGAGTAGACATAGTTAGGTGAGGTCGCTGTTCGGAGCTGATGGGAAGAACTTCGGGTCTTTCATTCGCTGTTGGTTGCGCTTTGCGATTTCCATGTTCCGGACTCTGTCGATGCGCATCTGGTAAAATGATCTGGCAGGTGGGATTAACATAGACCAGGACGGCGAGTTCGAGATTGAGGCGCGGACTCACTTGTGCAGCGCATACACTCGAGGCACATCCTCCTCCTTCTCGCCGGGCTTGTTGCCTGATTGAATGGCTTTGATCTAGAGAAGATTGAAGTTTAGCGATCCGGGGGATGAGGGGTCAGGAGGCAGCGGACCTTTTCATCCCTTTCTTTCTCAGCCTTGTCGTCGTCATCGTCATCGTCTTTCTTCTTGTCCTTACTGTCGTCTTTGGCCTTCTTCTTGCCCTTTTTCTGTCGCTGCCTCTCCTCATACTCTTGCTTGACCTTTTCTATCTCTTTCTCCATCCATTCTTTCTTTTTCTTGGCTGCCTCCACCTCCGGGTCTACGATGGGTGACGCAAATCCCCGGTCGGTGAGGTGGGAGGGGCAGACATAGAAGAAGTCCTAGCAAGACATTGGTACGTGGAACGAGGGCAACGACATTCAGGGCGGAGGTGTGGCTCGGCTGGAGAAATGACAGACTTACCTTGTTGTCCTGGGTGATCAGGACCTTCACGGTAGGGCGATGACAGACATAACAGGATTTGGACGAGGCCTCGGCCACGGTTCGGAGATTGTAGATGTTGGGAAACGGGAGGGACATGGTGAGAGCGAGCCGGTCCCGAGCCAGAGAGCGTCAATGTGTCTGATTTGCCAATGTCTGATGAAAGCGAGAGTGTTGAAGCAGTGGAAAGTGGGATTTGGCATTCGTTTTGCTCTTGTCTGAGCCTCTGGGGAGTGAGAGGTTGTTGATGAGACGCTGAACTCGAGACTCGAGAATCGCGAGAGCATCGTTTCCAGCTGGACAGCGACGCTAACCGATTTGGATCTAATCCCACGCTGCTCTTATCCGCCCCTGCCATCCTACAACGACAAGAGCTTTGATATTCCGATGCTCGCACGCAACTCTGGCACAACTGTCTGTATAGCATCAAGCTTCAACTGGTCATGCATTGACGAGCTGATTTTGACCAGCTTTAATTCGCTCTCCAGATAGCATTCTGCTCATGATTCAGTGAACGAGCATCGCAGGGACGTTTTAAGCTGGCCAATGAGACGCTCCGGCCTCTTATCGATAAAGCCTTCCAAAAAATCTGGGGAAAAAAGCTGTTCGTTGCACATGGCGATGAAAACTCTTTCTGTCGTAGTCAGAAGTACCTGCATATGAGACGCCCTGCAAACTCGCAACTCCTCATCCCTCTTCCTCTCGCCTGATTTAAAACCCCCAGAACAATCTTCTGGAACGCCATCTCAAAGAACCCGCCGTCGCTGTCGTCAACCCTTATCTCAAGGAGTCATAATCGCGACAAAGGTCCGCGTGACGCTCCTCTATTGATATCGGCCGAATAGCATTGCACTAAATCGTCACCAAGATGGGTTCCAAACCGAATGCCAACATGCTCTGGGGCGGGCGCTTTACCGGCGGTCTCGACCCTCTCATGGTCTCCTACAACGAGTCCATCTACTTCGACCGGGCCATCTATGCTCAGGACATCCGGGGAAGCATTGCCTATGCCCGAGCCAACTCGAAGATCGGCATCTTGACCGAGGAAGAGTTCCAAACCATCGAGAAGGGATTCGGCGAGGTGCTGGCCGAATGGCAGGATGGGAAGTTCGAGATCAAGCCCGGCGTCGACGAGGACATCCACACTGCTAATGAGCGCCGTCTCGGTGAGATCATCGGCACGCACATTGCTGGAAAGCTCCACACTGGACGAAGCCGAAACGATCAGGTCGGCACCGGTATGCGTCTTTGGCTGCGGGATCAGCTGCGAGAGATGGAGCAACACCTCATCGCTCTCCTCCGCGTCACGACCTCCCGCGCCCAATCCGAGATTGCCGCTTTGATGCCCGGCTACACCCATCTCCAACGAGCGCAGCCGATTCGGTGGTCGCATTGGCTCCTGAGCTACGGCAGTGTTTTCACCTCTGATCTGGAGCGTCTCCGCGAAGTCATCAAGCGAGTCAACCGCTCTCCTCTCGGCTCCGGTGCGTTGGTGGGCAACCCCTTTGGCATCGACCGCGAAGCCATGGCCAAGGAGCTTGGTTTCGAAGGCATCATCAACAACTCCATGGCTGCCGTTGCCGACCGGGATTTCGTGGTCGAGACGCTGCAATGGGCGGCGACTCTGATGCAGCACATCTCGCGCTGGGCCGAGGACTTGATCATCTATTCCACCGCGGAATTTGGATTCGTCAGACTGGCCGACGCCTACTCGACTGGAAGCAGCTTGATGCCGCAGAAGAAGAACCCTGACTCCCTCGAGCTTCTGCGCGGCAAGAGTGGTCGCGTCTTCGGATACATGGCAGGACTGATGATGAGCGTCAAGGGACTCCCCTCGACATACAACAAGGATCTGCAGGAATCGTTCGAGCCCATGCTCGATGGCGTCAAGACCACCGCGGATTCTATCCAGATCGCCACCGGTGTCCTGTCCACCTTGTCCATCTTCCCGTCCAAGATGCAAGCCGCTCTCACTCCGGACATGTTGGCCACGGACTTGGCCGACTACCTCGTTCGCAAGGGCGTTCCCTTCCGCGAGACTCATCACATCAGTGGCCGCGTCGTCGCCCTGGCCGAGAAAGAAGCCACCCCAATGGACCAGCTGACCCTTCAGCAGCTGCAGGGCGTGGACAGCCGGTTCGCGGAGGACGTCATGGAGGCCTTCAACTACGAGAGCAGTGTCGAGAAGCGAACCGTTCTGGGAGGCACGAGCAAGAAGAGCGTGGAAGAACAGATCGCCAGGATCCAGGAGTTGCTTCAGTAAACTGTGGAACACTACGTTTCGGGATCTTGCAGTTGGAGAATGAAAAGGAGAAATCTTTTACCGCCCTCATTGTCAGCGGCGTAAGTGTTTGGGTAGAAGCAGAGACAAGGTTGTTCTTAGATGTGGTATTGTGGCACCATAATACATTGTTCTGGGTCATTCCCATTTTCCTTCTCGCCCAGAATCAACGTGCTGGCTATAACTGGTCTGGGGAACGCCGCTGGACTCGAGCATCTAGCTGGGCCTGTTGGGCAAAGACACCCTGCCCAGTTGTCGGACGTCCAATTCCCGGCCTCACTCTCGCACCGTCTTGTTCAGTGGGCTTGTCATTGGCCGTCTCTTTCAGCGCGGCGTCCTCGACATTGGCGACCGTCCCTTCGAACGCTGCCGCCCGCGATGTCTGCTCCATGACCGTCTGTCGGCTCCACTTCTCCCAGTCCTGATACATTTCATTCTCCACACCCATACTGATCTGGATGGCGCTCTTGCCGAATCGTGCACCCATGTGTCGGGCCTCCTCCGCAGCGATTCTATCCCGTCGCTCTTCCCGTCGGCGCAGCTTGTAGAATTCCTTGCGCACGATATCATACGCTTGCGGGACTGTGATGTCGGGAGTGTTTTCGAGGAGCCAGAGCTGTCTCTGCACGACAGATTCGCCAGAAAGAGGAACCCCTGGCTGCATCAACCCCGTTGACCAATTCGCATCTTTGTATTGATCTCCTGATGTCTCGAGGACAACCCTCGGGCGCGCCAGCTCCCAGGGGTGGTCGGAAAAGAATGTCCTCCGTAGTGAATCCTCCTCGTACCGCAACTGCTTGGGCATAAAGACATGTCGGGCTTTCCCATTCTTGGATTTTTTGGGATCCGTTACTTGGATGTACTGCTGTGTCTTCCCACTAGGGAGAGTGCGGGTGCGGACTTTCGTCAAGCAATGTGTAGGAGGTTGCTGTCGGATCAAGACCTGCGCGGGAGGCACATCTCTCACGATACCGACCCAGCTCGGGAGCGCAGGGATCTGTTTGGCTTTGAATTGTGCGAGGGCTGTTTTCCGGACGTTGAGTGCTGTGAGGTTTAAGCGGCCCATGGCGGGCGGAAGAAGGGCGCAGTTCCGCCAATTGGCGTCCTGAGGCCGAGAGCAGGAGGTATATAAGGTCAATGAGTGATAAATGGCGAGGCGAGATGAACGCGCTTGGTGAATTGGTGAGTGTGTTGACCTGGAGGGAATGAAATATGAGCTCGAGATTCCAATTGTCGGCGTCTCCAAAAACTGCGGCGAAAAAGTCGCGCTAGTGGCCGAACAGCAACTTCCTTCAACTTTCCTTCCATGTTTCGCTCCCAAAATTGACCCTCGGGACCAATCTCACCACCAACGCCTGAGTCACTCCCTGATCGCAGCCGACGCATGTCCCGGCAGACTATGAGGCCGTAGCATCATGTTGATTCGCATATGTATCACTCCTCCAGGTTTGTCGGACGCAGGAGCCTTCCGAATGCCACATCGGTAGCACCCTCGTCGATATGCGATTTTCTCACGCCCGCCTTCGGCCCATCTGCCACACCCCCGAGCAGACGCAGCAGACGGCTCTACACTGCGTTGAGTGAAGAAGATGTGGAAGCGGTGGGGTCGACATTCCACACGGCCTTAGCGCGCGCAACGCAGTCGCATCATCCCCATATACCATACTCGGCGAACAGAGCGAGATATGGCCAATCGACTTTCACCCGCTCCACGATAGCGGTGAATGGTCAATTCAGAAAGAAACATGGACAAAAGCTGCACCGGAATATATCAGGAACACATATTCGCAGCATCAGCAATGGTGCCACTATACAACAATTGCCCGATGCTCCACGCACCCAACGAGCTCGCGCAAAACCGAATCCCCGCAAAAAAGTTCCTGATCAATGGAATTTCTTTGATGGCAACACCCGTCAATTTGCTGAAACCAGCCGGCTGCCGCTCGCATTTTTCCACGACTTGAGTACATTGCAAGAAAAGGTGGACCAGGGCGGGGATGTCAAAGCGATACAGACGACTTCTGAAGGGTCGGCGCCGCTTCTTGAGGAACAGATGGCTCTCATGAAATCTGTGAGAGAGCTTGAGGAAAAGCTAGCAAAAGCCAGAGCAAATCTGCAGGATTCATTTCGAGGAAAGCCTCGATCGAAAGTCCCGCAAAATGCCCTCTCCTCGTCGAACTCCCACAGCACAGCTGTGACTCTATCAAGCGAGGACTACAAGAACCTTGTGGATCTGTACTTCCATTCTCATCGGAGTCGATTTGACCCTGAATCACCAGATTCTTCGCCAACTCCCACGTTTCTCGAAGATTACGCTTTCAAACTTTCCGAGGATTTCGCGCCGATGGAGGCATATGCCGACTTTTACAAAGAAGATGATGGTTACGAATCGCCTCTGAAGGAAGTCGAAAAAACGTTGAAGTCTCGACAACTGCGAGAGATTTCCGTCATGAGGGAATTCGTCGACCTTCTTCTGGATGACTATTCCTCTAACCCTGCCCTGTACCGTGCGTACAAGAGGCTCCCCCAGCCAGGAGTTGCTTTCCTTCCCAGCGGGACTGTCCGATTGTTTTTACAGCGCATGTCAACTCCTTGGCAAAAGAACCAAAAGTCAATGATACGATATCTTTCGCTGATAGATGACATGCAAAAAGCAAATCTCCCAATCTCGCGCGCTGAGTGGGCATCTGCTGTGTATCTGGCAGGTCGTTCTTTTCCCAGGGTTACAGACACAGAGGTGGCGGCCTCGTTTCGACTGTGGAAGCAGATGGAGCAGGAAGCCGGGGTGAAAGCGCATAACGTCACTTTCAATATCCTATTTGACATCGCGGTCAGGGCAAATAAATACCCGCTTGCGCAGATGGTGCTCAAGGAGATGCACGACCGTGGTCTTCGATTGAACCGACTCGGTCGAGTCAGCGTCATCTACTATCACGGCCTCCGTGGTGACGGCGATGCCGTTCGCAAATCTTACCGCGACTTTGTCGATGCGGGCGAGATCGTCGATACCCTTGTTTTGAACTGCGTTATGGCAGCATTATTCAATGCTCAGGAACCGACGGCGGCGGAGCAAATCTATGAACGGATGAAGAGTCTTCACAATGGAATCCGACGGGAAACGCGAAGCGATGGCAGGACTGCTTCGTATAGACGCTACCCAGGGCCCGGATCAGAGGTCATGGACCGCGAACTGGCAGCAAACTCCCTGGGTAGAGTCTTGCTACATTCGGCACGACTCAAAGATATCCTCCCAGATCAACACAAAGCGCTGCAGGAATCCATGCCTCTTACGCCAGACCAGACGACATTCCGCACAATGATTTCCTACCACGCAAATGTTTCAGGCAATCTTAACCGGATCACCGTGTTGATGAATGACATGTCCGAGGTCTTCGGTTTGCCATATCAGACCATCAATTTCCAATTGTTATTCAAGGGATTTGCTCTTCATGGTGCGACCATGGATCCCGATGCAACTTGGAATGTGAAGCGACTGGATGTGGTTTGGGACGCATGTCGGAACGCCATCAAGCATGGACAAGCCGCGCGTCAGACCGAGAGTTCCTCAACCCTTCCAACTCCCACCCTTCCTTCTATCAAGGTCGTCAATATGGCAGAGGAAGACTTGGCTCGACATGGAGATACAGGGGCAAGAGTGTCGCAACAGCCAACCGGGTTGAGACCGCTGAGTGCATGGAATGACTTTGTCTTGGACCTCGCTGTTTTCCCGCGAGAACGCCGCAAGCACATTGAACGCATTCACTCCGAGCTCTTTGACGAAGAGGTTGTGAACAGGCAGCCTTTCTTAGGGCACACCATTTTACATTCTCCAAAGAAGGGATCGCCGCCTCAAAACCAAGAGACGTACTATCCGTTGGGAGACCGAACATTGGATGTGGAAGAGGGTGAATACGTGCTGCCGTCTCCAATTCTTGCTATTGACCCGTCGAGCAAAGAGGGCGATCAGGAGTTCTCCAACCCCTTCTTCTCCCAAGGTCCTGCTACAGACACAACCGTTACGGACGCCGAGCTGCATCACAAAGAGACAGAGCAACATGGCTCACAAGCAGACCATGATCCACACGCCGATGAAGAGCACTTTCACTCTTCGTCACCCGCAGACCCAGACCTAGAAGGCCTAGACGACGGGCATGTTGAAGGCGAAATCGACAGCGAAAGCGATATCGAGAACGACTTCCACCCGATCACATCCCCCCACCAAGTCCACGCGACCCGTCCTCTGGTCTGCTGGCTCCTGCGCGCCTACTCCCGCTGCACGGGTTCCCGGCGACAGGTGGAAGAGGTGTGGAATTCGGTGCGCAAGCTGTGGCCTACACGCGACGAAAATGACCGCGAGGCCGTGATTCGAGTCCTGCGGCGATGTCTTAGGGATTGTGATCGGTATGGGCCGCCTTTGTAGAATGGATGGAACCTGGGAAGGAAGGGAAGAAGGGAGGGAGGGGTCTGATTGTATGTAGGAATGGGGAATGGAAATGTACAGTACGTTCGAAAGGGAACGGGGGGTTTGTTGCAGTATGGATTTAGGAGCAATATACAACCCCATGTTACCTGGTATCTTCCTCACCCGAGAACCTCTGCATATATTCCTCGCAAAAAGACCAGGCGTGAGATCGGAGCATATTCTAGATTCATCTACTCTATGTCTGTATAATATTCCCGCCCAAGAGTCAAAGCTCGAGCTCGCTCAGCTCACAACTTACTCTCCCTCCCGGTGCCGAACTGCCTCGCAGGCCCCCAAGCAACAGCATAAGGATGCTCACGCGTCTTCGCCACCCACTTATCAATAGCGCCCGTATTGACATACTTAGGGGAACATTGATCAATGGAAGTGACGCCGATATTACGCATCGCAACTTCAAACTCATCACGTAGGATGTCGATCAGTTGCTCTACGCCCTGTTGGCCGTAGCCAGTGGCGAAGAGCGCCGGACGACCTATCCCTGCTGCGACGGCGCCCAAGCAGACGAGTTTGAGGATGTCGGTGCCGCGTCGGATGCCGCCGTCGACGAAAATGGAGAAGGGGCGCGACTGGCCTGAGAGGACGGCTTGGCTGCGCGGGTGGTGTTGGGTGATGATTTCGGGGAAGCGGGCGTGGATTTCGAGGAGGACGAGCAGGCCGGGAGGGGAGGTGTCGAGGTTGCGGCCGCCGTGGTTGGAGAGGACGACCCCGTCGAGGCCGTGGTCTAGGGCCATGCGCACGTCGTCTGCGGACATGATGCCCTTCAGGACGAGGGGTAGTTTGGTCTGCGTGCGTAGCCAGGCGATGTCGTCCCAGTTGAGGTTCGGGTCGATGAAGTTGCCCATCAGACGGCCGTAGCCGCCGCCTTTGCTATCGTTCTTGGCCGACGAGCTCATCATCGGGTTCTGGATCGACTCGTCTGCTTTCACGCGCTCGTCGGCTTCTCGTTTCCCGGCCGCGGCCGCGTCGGTCGTCACGAAGATGGCCCGGATGTTCTTGTGCTGATGGAGGCGTTTGAGGAGGGCTTCGGATTTGTGTCGGGCGCGGTCGACATAGAGCTGGAAGAAGAATGGATAGTCGTTGACTTCGGGTTGCGAGACAATCTCGCTGGCGGAGAAGGAGGCGTTGTTGGAGATACACTGAACCACGCCTGTTGCTTTAGAGGCTCGACCGATCGCAAGTTCGCCGTCGGGATGGATCAAGCGCGCCATTGCGGCCGGGGAGACCATCAGCGGGAATGAGACAGGGTATCCCAGGATCGAGGTATCGGTGTTGATCTTGTCGACGCGGCGCATCACCCGCGGCCGGAAGAGGACCTGGCTGAATAACGAGGCGTTGAGGTTCTTGGTGACAAGGTCGTTGCTGGCTGAGCTGTAGAATGCCCACGTCTTGGCCGTCGCGCTATGCTCAGCGGCCAGTTCAAAGTCGTGGGTATTGATCAAAGAGTCCAGGGGAGGCTTCTCTGAGGAGGATGCTGGTTTGGCCTTGGGGGTTTCATCGGGCAGAGGCCGTGACCATTCTTCCGTGACGGTGGAAGTATCGAGAGTTCCTTTCAGCGCATCTGCCGGCAAGCCATTCTTAATGATTGCCGGCGAATGAATCTCATTGTAGGTCTTTGTGGCATCGCGACCGGCATATTTGTAGATGATGCCAGGCCCGCCGGGGTGTTCGGGCGCGAATTTCGTGATGTCCCATACTTGCCCGTCCACCACTATCCAACAATCGGTGTCTTTGTTGTGAGAAGAGATTTCCGAGACCGAGATCTGTCGCGGTGACATTGTGGCTGGGATGATCAGATCCCTTGCTGTCGACAAATGCTGGTAGAGTGGGAAGAGATGTAGCAGCAGTCAGAGGCTCACGATATGCTGGGGGGTCTGTATATACAGCGACAGGGAGAGCGGAACACGGGGTCCTGTGCGGAATGACCAGGCTCGCGGATCAAGCTTTTCGACTCCGTGAGATCATGGATGGGGAAATGTTCGCAGGTGGTTAATCGTCATTATTTGTGAAAGCCGCCCGTCCAATGGAAAAGATTGAATAATAATGCGGTATCAAGAAGGCGTGAGGAATTGGTGCTGGACAGAATGCGGATGGTTGGGACAGTGATGGAGGCGAGAGGCCGCCGGGGTCAAAGCCGGTGCGGAGAGAGGAGGAGGACGTGGTAGGGGCACAGGGTACGTAGTAGAGTGAGGGAGTGAGGGAGTGTTGTAGGAGTCGGAGTCTGTCTGAAGTCTCCTCGGAGGGGCGGAGCGGAAGCCGAAGTCACGGGTCTGGTCACGTGCACCGCCAGTACTTCAACTCTGTTGGAGAAACGTCTCTCCGTCTCCGTCTCTCACTGTCAGAGTCTCATGTCGGAGTTCGTCCCTGCAGTCCGTCTCCCTCACCACTCCAGTCTCCCACCACTCCCACTCCCACTCCCACCACACCTGTCTCCTGCTGCAAGCCACAGACGTGTACCCCGTCTGGATGCTGCAAAGGGCCCAGACCTTACTCCTGAATCGTTCAGCCTTGTCGCGTGTTGAATTGTGGCATTGTGCTGCAAGCCTGCCTGGTGAGAAAAATGCTTGAGTCACGGCTTTGAGTCATCTCTAATCCTTCCTTCCAGCCCGAATCCCTCAGAGATGGCCCGTTAGGACTCTGTATTCTTGTCGAAAACCTTTCAAGGCCAGCTTCGTCACAATGGCCGACCAGAAGACGCCCTTGAGGTATGCAGACGTGCGTAGATATCTGAATGATCTGGTCGGCTGTGTATCGCCGAACCCTGCTGACGAGTTTAGATTGGCATCAATCTCGGGGACCCAGTCTTTCGAGGTGAATACCACGGGAAGCAGGCCCACGAAGATGACCTCGACGATGTGGTGAAGAGAGCTCTGGATGTGGGCTGTACCAAAATGATGATCACGGGGTCGAATTTGAAAGAATCGCATCACGCCATCGAGATTGCCAAACAGTACCGTATGCAAAGCGGCCATCGCTGCCTTGATCTATGCTGACATGGGCGGCAGCTGGCATTTGCTATGCAACCGTGGGAGTCCATCCCTGCTCGACCCAGGACTTCGATAACCATCAAGGAGGGCCTGATGTTCTGATCCAAGAGCTGCGTGCGCTCGCGCTGGAAGCGAAACAGGGAGGGCACGCGGTAGCCTTTGGCGAAATCGGCCTCGACTACGATCGACTGTTTCTATCGCCGAAGGAAACCCAACTTAAGTACTTTGAGCTCCAACTGGACTTGGCGGAAGAGCTGCAGCTGCCACTGTTTCTGCATTCCCGGGCGTGCAGCGAGGACTTTGAGAGAATCATCAAGGCGCGTCTGGAGAAGCTGCCGCATCGAGGGCTTGTCCACAGCTTCACAGGCACGGTGGAAGAAATGCAGTCCCTGGTCGAATTGGGATTTGACGTGGGTATCAATGGGTGCAGCATGAAGACGGAAGAGAATTTGAAAGCGGTCGAGGCTGTACCTCTGGATCGACTGCAGATCGAAACCGATGGACCATGGTGTGAAATCCGGCCATCTCATGCTTCCTCGCAGCACCTCAAAGACAACCCCGGGCCGGCGATTCCCAAGGCGGTCAAGAAAGAAAAGTGGCAGCGAGGCCTGATGGTCAAGGGGAGGAATGAGCCTGCCACGATCGGCCAGGTGGCGCAGGTGATTGCGCGAGTCAAGGGGATCTCGGTGGAAGAGGTTTGTGAGGCTGCCTGGAAGAACTCGACCGAGATGTTCGGCCTGGGGACGACGACGGAGCAATGAACAAGTACAGGAACAAGTAATCACGGTGGTTGAGTCAGCCGGATTGGTCATTTGTGTACCGACAAGGGAGGAGGTACCAGGTAGAGTATTCTTCAACGGGGCCGCCACGGGGGACGGGAACCTGGAGCCTGGAGGATTACACAGCAGAAGTCGAAGTGGTCATGCCAGCAATATCCGCTTCCAGACATTCCTCGACCATACTACATAGACGGTAATAGACGATAGAATCACGAGTCACGGCACATTCGATCTTACTCGTACTACTAGCCACGAACTACGATTGTTATTATTATTCTCGGAGATTGTCCTGATTAATTGAACAATTTCACGGCGCGTCCTTCGTGCCTTGTGCGGCGCGGCGGCGTGTCTCGTGTCTTTTCGCGCGTCGGGTTTAGAATGACAAATGGCAAATGGCAAATGACACGAACGGGCGGTTTGAGTTTCCGGCATGCTCCGTCTTGGCGCCCGTGATTGGTGAATGGTGGCAGCTCATTGGTCGGCTAATTCCTGCCAGCTCTGGGAAGACAGACACGTGCTCAACTTCCAAGTTCCAGCTTCTTTTCTCAGTGCTCAGTCCTACACGCGTAGGAGTGCTTGCTGCCCGTTCTTCGACTCGTAATCGTCCTTCGAACTGCTCGGCTTTTGTGCTTGTTGGTCAGTCAAATTCCAGTCAGTGCATCTCATTAGTTCTGCTACCTTACTCGTAGTTGAGTGCTTTTTTCTTTCAGCTTCATCTTTTCGCCTCCCACGCTCAGTGCTTCAGGCTTCGGCCGCAAAGTCCATACCCACATCCGCATCCACACTGCACAGTGCCACTTTCTGCCCGTGGCCCTTGGACCCTGTCCACTGTGCTGTCCACTGTCCAGGTTTCTGCCGTGTTTCGATTCGCCTGTCGCCGTCCGTGTCAAAAACCCTCGCCCTCGTTTCGCGCGCTTTGCACCCCCCACGGCGCATGCAAGCCCCCGCCTCTCTAGCCTGCCGCTGTCGCCTAGCCATCGTCTGACGCCTAGAGAGTCAGGACCCAGGACCCAGGACCCAGGACCCAGGCCAGGGACCCTCACAGTCACCGACCTGACTCAAGCACCGATGACGAGCCCGCTCTGCCGGTCGTCCAGGCTCCAGGCTCGGGCTCGGACTCGCTTCCACTACGTACTCCCACCTCGAATTTTGTTATGTGACAGTGCGTGCACACTGGTACAGCACACACGCGAGCGGCGAGCGTTCTACTAGTGTGAACTGGTGGTGTGCTCCGTCCGTTCTTCTACGACTCAAGTAGTGCACCACGCACAAAGCTACCAAACCAATTTATCTTTCTTCTTCAATCATTTCCTTTCCTCTCTTTTTCCCTGCCATCCTCTTCCTCCTGTTCTCCTTGCACAACAGCTTGATACCGCCTTGTCGCCTTCGAATCCCTCCGCCCTGCCATCGCCCTCCATGCAGAGCTCCTCAAACGCAACCTTCACCATGTGTCGAATCACCCTCCAGTCCGGCTTCGACCGGCTTCGGTCTAGATAGACGCGTCCAGTGTCTGGTTCCTCCTCACACAACCTTCTTCTCCCATCCGAGTATCCAGGCACACGACCACACAGCTCTCAAACTCTCCCGCTCACCTCACCCGCCTCGGACTTTCCGCTTCCAACGACGACCAGCTGCAAACGGCTTTCGATCGCGCGTTTGCCCAAGGCTATCTGCTGGTACACCTCACTTTCCTGCTAAAAATGTCGAACTAAGCGCGTCGACGCCCCCCCTGACCACTCCCACGGGTCAGGCGTTGAAAGCCTCTCATCTCACGGAACTCCGCCCCGACGAGGACCTGGACCCGTGCCTACCTGACGCCTATTTATATTGATTCTACCCACCGCCCACCGTTCAAAGGCTATTTTCTGCTTCCGCCGCACGAAATTCGAGATCTTGTCTAACCTCAATTCTCCGAAATGGCCGAAACGATCACCAAACTCAGTCCCCCTCTCCCATGGGTCGGATCAGACGAAGTGGCTACTTCTATGGCCGGTCTCGATCTTTCATCAAACTCGTCGACCCTCCAATTCGACAAATCCCAACCTCCAACTCCAGATGGGACTGGACAACCGGTCAACTTCCAGGTCATTGCTCCCGGCCTGTACCGCTCGAGTTATCCCCTCTACGCGCATTTCGAGAAACTAGCCGACCTGGAGCTTAAGACCATTGTCACCTTGGTCCCCGAGCCACTTCCCTTCGAGTATGCGAATTTCATCACTTCCAACGGAATCACCCATCATCACATTCCGATCCTGGCCAACAAAGACCCGGACATTTACACCCCGGATGAGACGGTGTGCAAGGTTTTGGAGCTCATGCTCGATCCGGCCAATTACCCCATGCTCATCCACTGCAACAAAGGCAAACACCGAAGTGGATGTATCACAGCGGCCTTCCGCAAGGTGACCGGCTGGACGCTCGAAGCCTGCATCGAAGAGTATGACCGATTCTCGAGGCCGAAGGATCGGGCGCTGGACAAGGTTTTCATCGATCGGTTTGACCCGTCGCCACTGAAACACCTGGCAATTGAGAGAGGTTATGTCGGGGGTGTGTATCGACAACCTGTGCGCGACTCGACCAAATCCTCGATTTACACCAACAACACGGTCGAGACTGCTTACACCACGACCGATGAGTCATGCAATGACTACCAGGAGCGAGTAAAGAAAGAAAGCGATGCGTTGATGGAGTCGGCCAGATTATGGTCGTATAAGTGACGAGACTTACGCTATCACGCGCCGTCAAGCAAAACAGTACCGCGGAAGCAGCTCTTCTCATGATCAAGATGCTCAACGGATCGAAATGGTCGCGCAACACCCATCAACAGTGTCGACGAAACGAGACGTGACTCCCAAGACAATGCGATCCTGGAGCAGCACACGAACGAGCAAATTGAGCGCCGCAACGAACGAGATGTATTATCTTATCGAACTGAGAGTATCATCTTTTGGTACACCAGTATTTGGAAGGGTCGGAAAACCCTGGTCCGCAACAGAGCGCTATATTTGGTTATAGACAACCGGGCAGCGTCGCATGTGCATGTGCATCAGACTCGGAGGCTGTTGTTGGACGCGTGACTCCAGACCTTGGGGTGCCGGATGTGACATTGTTGGAAACGAGGATGCAAACAAAAGGATACTCTGGTATACCCCCACGATGATCCCAAACTCGATGGGTGAAGGAGGGCGACACGGCCCATCAGACCCTCAAATCCCACACAACGTGGGTGTGTATGGTCAGGTCCCGAAAAGGGTGATGACCAAAGGGCAGCAACGCAAGAGCGGGGGCGCCCCAAAGATAAATCTGTTTGATTTTTGTATTATTACGAATCAACTGCCTTGCCTTACCTACTGTGTAGGTGTTTACACAGGAAAGACATTTCGTCTACGTCGACTTGTATAAGGTAGCAACAGGAAGACCAGTTGCGATGGCATTGGGATCTGGAAAAGTGTTGGCTGCTGGACAGCCAGCGAACGAACGACTGCTCTATGTAGTACTACTACAAGAACCATTAATTGAGAATCAATCAACACACCTCAGATCCACGCCTCATATTTCTTTTGTCGATCTCGTCTCTCTAACCTACCTTAATCTTGTTGGCTGTCGGTGGTCACACTCCTTCTTTCCTTCTTGAGCCCGATCGATGGGACTACAGATTACTCCTACACAACACCAGCCACGATGACTAGAACCTGTAAGAGTACTGCCTGTCATTGCCACCATCTTCATTCTCACCTTTGAGTCTAACTCCAGACCAACTCCATGTTGCCCTAACCAGGATTCGTCCGGCAGCCTCCGTGTGCCTGACAGGGTTACGAAGTCCGGAATCTGGACTCCCGATCATCAACGGCGCATCTACGACGTCATGTCACGCTCAAAAGGGCCATTCTCCCACTCCTCTTCTCGATCTCCCTGTCCCGAATCCACGCTGAGTCGACAGACCTGTCTGCCTGGCTACCTTTACGTTCTAGAAGAAAAGAGCTGGCCATAGCCATGTGCCCTGTCCTCCTCTTTCCAAGCTTTTGAGTTTGGACCGAATCGGCCCCCGGCCCATGCCAACGCCAACGGTCGGTGCCCCCGATGAAGAGGCAAGGCAGGTGGTGACGTTGACATTCTCATCCATGAGGACTTCATTTCATCAAGCACGGATGAAATGGACAAAGGTCCCCATCTCATGGATTAAAGCATTCATCAAAGGTAAACAGGTATTTTGTTTTCCTATTTTGTTCTTGTCGACGACAGTGTCATCCTGCTGCTCAGATCTCCTTCCTCTCTCAGACACGCATCTGCCCTGTCCTGTTGTGTCTTTGTTTCGTCGTCGCCAGGAAGGAAAGGACAGGTCAGAAAAAAGATGGCCGCCGTTCACCATGTGCTGGATGACTATTTCCTCGCCATCACGTTTCTGGTCACTCTTGGGTATCAACTGCTCGGTTTCTCCATCGCATACACGTTACAGTTTGATAAGCTGACTGGTACGTTCTGCTGCCTGCATTTTCTTTTAAGACTTCATGGATTTTGGATTGGGGAAAGCACAGCACACGCACACACAGTGTTATTGAGGGATGGGGCAAGAATTTCAAGAAAGAGACCCGAGAAGACTCTCCGACACTGACTCTATCTGATTTTCCCCTTGGAGCCCTGATGGAATTCTAATTCTCGAATCCCGAGTCCTGACATGATATACAGACTTCGCCGGCGGCACCAACTTCATCATACTCTCCATCCTCACCCTAAGCCTCTCCTCAATCCACACAACCCGCCAAATCCTCGCCTCCCTCTTCCTCATCCTCTGGGCAGCCCGACTCTCGGGCTTCTTACTCTTCCGCATCATTCAAACAGGATCCGACACACGTTTCGACGGCATGCGCGACAAATTCTTCTCCTTTCTAGGGTTCTGGATCTTTCAGATCGTATGGGTCTGGTCCGTCAGTTTGCCCGTCACGATCGTGAATTCAAACGCCGTCACCGTACCTTTCGACAGTCCAAATTTCGGGACACCAGCCGATATCGTCGGCGTGATCATGTGGAGCGTTGGATTCACTCTCGAAGCCGTTTCCGATATGCAGAAATATCGTTTCCGTTCCAACCCTACCAACAAAGGCCGAACATGCGACACAGGCCTATTCGCATGGAGTCGACACCCAAACTACTTCGGCGAGATCCTGTGCCAATTCGGAATCTTCACACTGACCATCTCCCCCTCCGCATACGGCTACATCAATTCCTCAAACGGCGCCTACGCAGCACAATACTCCACCATCCTAGGTCCCATCTTCCTCACAGTCCTCCTCCTCTTCATCTCGGGGCTAAAACTCCAAGAACGACCCGGCGCAAAGAAACGATATGAGAGCGATGGACCGGAGGGACAGAATTGGCTTCAACACGCTAAATGGCTCGAGGAAACGAGTATCTTGTTTCCACTGCCGCCTGGACTGGGTCTGTGGAGGAGATTGCCGACTTGGATTAAGAGGAGTGTGGGGTGTGAGTGGCCTATTTATGTGTTTGTGCCGGAGAGGGATGCGGATTTGGGTAAAGTTGCTAGTAGGAGGGGTGGAGAGGGTGATGTAGGGGAGGAGGAGGAGGGGGATGGCCGAGGAGGAATAGAGTCAGGACGAGAAAGGGGAGAGAGTCAAGATGGTCTGGCAAGGAATGGTGCTTGAAGCGTTAGCAATCTATCCTTGATGTCTTTCTGCTCAATCCTCTTTCTGGAATTTATCTCGAGTCGTCGGCCTCATTTACTTATATCGAGAATGAAAATGAAAAGAGCAAGCAAGACCCGATTTCCTCGCCTTCATTTTTGATAAATGTATAATATATCGGACGGAGCCTCCCTCCCAATCTACCGACCATCTCATCCCATCTGAATCTGACTGCCATCTATACACATGCCCACTGTCTCTGACAGAACAGACATGGATCCTCCCAACTTCTAGATAAAGATTTATCTCTGTATTTAGTGTATGCAACGACCCGCCGCTGCCGCCTCTCGACGGTGTTGGCGGTTTACAACCTCGCCTGACCGCCTTCCAACTTATCCCAGTCCTCACGGGTGAAAGGCACATAGACGTCGCCCTTGGGCGGCAGCCACAGGAAAACGTCAGCCTTGCCTTCGGGGACCTCTGTACCGACCAACTTCGGGTCGACGCCCTCCTTGCGCAAGGGCACTTTATTCTGCTTGTGGTTGTGGATGTGCGAGCTCGCCTTGACGATGCGCAGGAACACGGGCAGCGCATAGCGAGGCAGGCGGTCGCGCGTGAACTTCAGCAGCTCGTTGTAGTCCACGGGGGCACCGGTGTGGTTCGGGTCGTGATGGATCGCCGCACAGCCTGCCCGGCCTTCGTGGTTGGGCACCAGCACGCCGTAGACGTTGGCTTCGGCGATCCCAGGGTACTGGCCGATGGTCAGAGCCACTTCGGCCGTCGACACGTTCTCCGACTTCCAGCGGAACGTGTCTCCCAGTCGGTCCAAGAAATGCCATCTGCCCTCCGAGTCTCGTCGCAGCGCATCTCCAGAGCGATAGTATACGTCACCCTTCTTGAAGACGTCGGTGCAGAACTTCTTGTCCGTCGCGGCTTTTGCTTTCCAATACCCCTGGAACGCTTCTTTGTTCGGCACCGCCACAATTATCTCACCGCCTTCGTCATATGATGTCCTCTTTGCGAAGCCCGTCTTGGGGTCTCGCCAGATGTCGCCCGTCTCGTGGTCAATCTGGACGGGAATGTAGACCTTGTGTAGAAAGAGTCGAAGGATCAGACCATGGTGGCCCACACATGCTCTCTGGAATGGTCCCTTGTCGTGGACCATGAGGGAGAACATGCCCTCGGTGGAGTTGAAGAATTCGCCCACCTCCGGGACGTTGAACCGCGTCTGAAACTTCTCCCAGACATCGGGTCGCAACCCGTTGCCGTAGATACAGCGCAGTTTGTGCTTTCGCTCTAACGGATGAGGAGGCGCGTTGAGAAGATACCGCGCCGTTTCGCCTACATAGACGAAGAAGGTGGACCCAGAGTTGTGGATATCATCCCAGAAACGCGAGACCGAGAACTTGGGGGCTATGGCGATGGCAATCCCTTGCAACATCGCGCAAGAGCTCGTAATGGCGCCCGTGCCGTGATAGAGCGGCATAGCGTTGTACCATTGATCGGCGCCGGGTTGTCCCTCGCATATGGGCATGTCGTGGCCGCACATGAGCCAGATTCGCTGAAGGGTGAAAGCACAACCTTTTGGTAAACCTGTAGTTCCGCTGCAAGATCTTTCAGCTTTTGACCATTTCCCATCATATGGTCCTCACATACCTGGTGTATATCAAACAGTAAGGAAAGCTGCCCTTGGTGCCGTTGCGCAACTCGTCGCGTGGCCTTTCGACCGGCTTGGAAGCAACCTCTCGTTTCAGACTGTCGTCGAGGATTGCAATCTTCGCGCCTCGAGCCTCGATCTCTGACTGGCTTTCTCGAATTCTCTTTTGACAACTCGCGTCTTCATCGACGATCAAGAGCCGTGTATCACAGACCTCCAGACAGTGCAGCAAGGCCTTGCCCTCGAGGTTGTAGTTGAGGAACGCAGGGGCGGCGCCGACTGCCAGGCAGGCAAACCACACGAAGATGAATTGAGGTGAGTTGATCAGGTACATGCCCACCAGTTCGCCAGGCTTGATGCCCTGCTCGATGAGCCACTGGGCGTATTGCACGGTCTCTTCGTACATCTCGCCATACGAGTATTCTCGCTCTCGCGACCAGATGGCACGCCTGTTCCAGCTCTTCTTGCACTGGTCCTCGAAGACATACCACAGACTGATTTTGTCTTCCTTTTCCACGCGGGCATATTCCTTCACCCCTCGCCTGACTCTCGAGAGTACGCTCAGGTCTTCGCGAAAGGAGAACTTCGCATCGAGGTAGGAGGCGGCCGCCCAAGTTCCAGCTGCTACGGCGGCAGCGGTTGCTAGTTGAGACGCGGTCAGGATCACATCGCAGCCCAAGCAAGGTTTTGGGATTGACTTACCGAGAGCCATGACTGCTTCTACAGAAACAGAGGGGGGAGGAGGGAGAGAGGCGAGGAGGGTTAGGCTTCCCACTTGACTGCGCGTGGGAGAACAACGACGAGGCAACTTCAAAGAACGGGATGATTAAGAAGAGGTCAGGAGCGGTGTTTTAAGTAACAGTACATGCCCACGAGGAGTCGGACAGAATCCTACCGATCCACCCGCGGACGGGTACAGTTCAGGGCAATCATCAGTCTTTTGCTGTTGCTCCAGCTCGAAGATACCGAGGTCCTGCTTCTGACATTACTGATGAGATGGGAAATGGTTGCGTCAGGCCTAACAGATGGACATGGTTTCGGATTGGACACGGGCGCCGAGATGGGCCTAAATTGCTCGCTAATTGGTGGACTTAGGCGGCTCAGCCCCCGAGCACAGGCCTGACGCTCTCCCGGCACTTAGGCGCCGGCAGCTGCCTTGCTCGCAGGTGAGGGGCATCGCCAATTTATTGCTACGGCCTCCGCATAAAAACACGAGGGGAGATTCCTTGGGCGCTGGGGTTGGAACTTGGGGGGCCTGGGCATCCTCAGCTTGGGCCCGCTAGGCATTTCAAAGAGCCTACGAGTAGGGCAGCTCAGGCCTCCCCCGCCTGGCGCTATGCTACGCCTCCAAACTCCAACAGGCAGTATGTATCCGTCCATACTAGAGTACTCTGCATTCAAGACATCTACTTTGATTTGGGTAGATCTCGCCCTCCCAATATACTACCAGACACGCAGCGTATCATTCTTCCTGTTTCTGGTATATCCTGCAACCTGGAGTCGAGCAGTGAGTCTGTGCTTGTTGCATCTGGGAGCAGAACTCCCCGTATGACGTCGTCTGTCCCCCGGGCGCCAGCAACACGGCGGGTCTTATCATCTTCATCGTTAAGATAGTACGTTTTCGTCATCCTTCCGCTCGCAAACCCCCCTTGCGATATCTTCTAAGGCAGCTCATTCACCTCATTCACTGGTCGGTCACTCTCCTTCTCGTTAAGCTCACTGCTCCTAACCACGATGTCGAGGTCAGCCCTGTCGACGTTGCACCCCCACTTCACCTTTAAAGACTCCTAAACGACGCGATGCCGTCTACATCGTCGTCCACACCCATGGACGGCGGGTGTGAAATCCTCATCGTCGGTGCCGGCATCTTCGGCACCAGTACCGCGTACCATTGAGCCCTGAGCCACGCAAATCCATCGTCAATCACGGTCCTGGACCGAGCCCCTGTACCATCCCCCCATGCAGCGTCCTCGGACATCAACAAAATCGTCCGCGCCGATTACAGCAAGGCCTTCTACATGGACTTGGCCTATGAGGCGATGGAGGACTGGACCGGTAATCCAATCCTGAAACCACACTTCCACCAGACCGGGTGGGTGATGCTGGACGAGAAGGGCAGCGACCTCGCGGACCGGATTCGCAAGAACTTCCGCGATAGCGGCCGTGCTGACACGTCTGCCGACATCTCACTGGATGAGGTCAAGTCGAACTGGGGCGGTGTCCTCTCGGATATCGATACTTCGGGCTACGAGAAGGCTTACACAAACTCCAGTGCCGGCTGGGCCGATGCCTCGTCCGCGGTGAAGGCGATGATGACCGAGGCGATCAAACTCGGGGTCAAATACGAGGTAGGCGAAGTCACGCAACTGCTCTGCGACGAGGTCAAGCTTACCGCCGTCGGCACCAACGACGGGCGGACATTCACGGGCGAGAAGATCGTTCTGGCCACGGGAGCGTGGACGCCCTGGATCATGGCTCCGCTGGAGAAGAAACTGAACATACGTGAGGAGGACAGCATCCGTCGGCAGGTTCAGGCGGCGGGCGTATGCGTTGCAGCCTTCAAATTGACCGAGGAAGAAGCCCTGTATTACTCACAGCTGCCGGTTCTCATCTACGGCGCCAACGGAGAGACGATGCCCCCGAACGAGGACAGGCTCTTCAAGTTCACCAATGCAAACACCTTCTTGAACACCTGCCGTCATCCAGAGACAGGCGAAGACATCTCCGTCCCAGCCCTGGACCAGGACGAAAAGGCGGTCCCGGCGTCCCTGAAAGAACAATCCATCGAGATCATCCGCCGGCGCGTCCCCAGGATGCTCATCAACGACAGGGTCCCGGACGACTGGCGCCTCTGCTGGGACGCCATCTCACCCGACCAAAACCAACTGATCACGCAACACCCGGACCCGCGGCTGAGGAACCTCTACTTCGCGACCGCGGGCTCGTTCCACAGTTGGAAGTTCCTCCCCAACATAGGCCGCTACGTCGTCAACGTGCTGAACGGTAGGTCGAACGGCAGGGACCGAGACGAGGCGTGGACGTGGAAGACGGCCTGGGAGGGGAGAGGCGCGCATGAGAAGGTGCAGCCGCGCGGAGAGTTGAAGGATTTTCGGTAAACGAAGATCCTGTGAATGGACGAATTACGAAGGAAGAGGAGACGAGTTCAACCCATCGAGCTGGTTCCGAAGATAACGAGCCGTCAATGGTTAGTGAACGACCGCGCCAGGCCAGAAAGATCAGAGACGTAGATGAGATATGAAATACGAGATACGTGGTACGATATACGAGACACGAAATTGCAGCGACGACGTATTCGGCGAGAGCAAATACAATATTCACATGGTCATCATGCGGGCAGTTTATATCAGGCGGGAATCTAGAGAGTACATACATGGAAGCTTATGTACGGAGAACACAAACACATTTCATGAATAAATTGGCTTTTAATCTGCATGGGTCACGACTAATTCCTTGACACTCAGAACTCCAGATATATTTTCATCTCCCGCCAACTTGGGTTACTGTCTCTTTCTCTCTATTTTTTGAAACACAACCTTGGGCATTGGATATATTCACATTGGATAACATTCAAATTGGTCCTCGGGCTTTCCAAGAGGCTGGACAGCTCTCATCCGCCACAATCCCCACGAGGGTGGACAATTTACCACTCCATCTTCTCCTTGACGTACAGATCCATGTACTTGTCGACGTCCATCGTGTCGAGCTTCGAGGCATCAGTGCCGAGGGCAAGGAGCTGGTCGATCTTGGCTTGATCGAAGTGGTGGCCCAGGTGTCGCTTGTATTTGGCCAGGATCTCGGGCTTGGCCTCATCTCGGCGGAGACGGTGGCCCAGCGGTGCCTCAACCACCACCTCGTCCAGGACAGTGCCGTCGTTCAGGGTGACGGTCAGGGCATTGGAGATGGTTCGGAGAGCAGGGTCATGGTAATCCTTGGTGAACTGAGGATCCTCCACGCACTTGATCCTCGTGCGGAGATCCTCGACCAGAGGAGAGGTAGCAGCCTCGCTGCCGTCGACGTAGTCGGTGGCCTCCAGACGGTTGAAGCAAAGCATGGTGGACACCATGTATTGAACGCAGTGGTCACGGTCAGCAAAGTTGTCCATGGGCTTGAATTGTTTGTCGATGATGCGAATGCAAGCTTCGTGGGTGCGGTTGGTGACCTCCTTGATGTCCTTGGCCGACTTGCCCATGTCCGCAAGAATCTTGTAGATCTTTTGCGCCGCTTCGACGGCAGTCTGAGAGTGGAACTCGGCAGGGTACGAGACCTTGAACAGCACGTTCTCCATCACATAGGCGCCATAAGGACGCTGGAACTCGAACTTCTTGCCCTTGAAGAGCACATCGTAGAAGCCCCAGACAGGAGCAGAGAGCACGGTCGGGACACCGGCCTGGCCTTGCTGGACCTTGAAGGCGAGGTTGACGGCGCGTTGACAGGCGTCACCAGCCGCCCACGACTTGCGGGACATGGTGTTGGGCGAGTGTCGGTAGGTTCGCAAGCTCTGTCCATCGACGAAGGCCTGGGAGACGGCAGCTGCGGTCTCGGCCTCGGTGAGCCCAAGAAGCTTGCTGACCACAGCAGCGGAGGCAACCTTGACGAGGAGGACGTGGTCCAATCCGACACGGTTGTAGGAGTTCTCCAGAGCCAAACATCCCTGGATTTCATGGGCCTTGATCATGGCCTCCAACACATCTCGGATGGTGGGGATCTTGCCATTGCCCACCTTGCCGCCGGCCCTGTTGGTTCGCGCAATCCAGTCCGACACGGCGAGGATGGCACCCAGGTTGTCTGAAGGATGGCCCCATTCGGCGGCCAACCAGCAGTCGTTGTAGTCCAGCCATCTGATCATGGCGCCGATGTTGAACGCACCGTTCACGGGATCCAGCTCGAACGGTGTACCCGGAACGCGGGTTCCGTGGGGCACAGATGTGCCAGGGACCAAGGGGCCGAGGAGAGCCGAGCATTGCGGGAATCGGAGAGCTTCCAGACCACAGCCGATGGTGTCGAGCAGGATGTAGCGGGAGGTGTCGAGGGCGAGCTCCGAGTCAACCTTGAAGTTGTGCACGTACGAGGCAATGTCCAGGATCTCTGGATCGTAGCTCTGGGAGGAGGGCGCGGCTGGAGCAGCCGATGGCTTGACAGCGGAGGTCGAGAAGGAGGAGGCCATTACGGGCGCAGTTCGGCGGATGCTCGAGGGGAGCGAGGAGAAGCTGGTCGACGTGCAGATCGCTGAGGAGGATGCTCGGACAGACAGGGCACCTGCGGCCAATCTTCGCAGAGGAGCTCTCTTGAAGGCACACGATGCCAGCATGATTTGGGTGCGAGGTGAGCTGTGAGCTGCGAGGAGCTTGAGGTGAAAAGGTGGGACAGTGTATTGCAGAGGCAAGGAGCGGGCAGAGTGGGGAAGATATGGCAGACACTAATACGCTGCTGATTCGTGAGCCCGATACAAACAAGCCAGTGTCAGTGGTTCGATTGCTTCACCGACTGACTGAGAGTGAGAGTGAGAGAGTGAGAGGAGAGGTGAGGAAGAGACAAACAGAGGACGGGCAGCAAAGACATAAAATACCATCAGAGAAAGCAGAAAAGGCTTGACCGTTGCATATTCGGAGAGAAGGTCCCCTCAACAACCGCGCTCTTGCCCTTCGCGATCGCCGCCTACGAATACAAGACTCGCCGACTCGGAGAACGCAGCGTGCAGCTCGCAGCTCTCCCATCGACGTTGAGCCCATCTCCAGTAATTTTACCTCCGTGATACCTATTTCACCTCTCCGTTCCTAAGCCCTGTCGATCCTCTCCAGCTCCAGCGCCAGCTTGCTCTCCTCCTCCGCTGCTCCTCGCCTCCCGCCGGCCAGCCTCGGCGCAGTACAAACGGTAAATACCTATACAGCCCAACTGAAGCAAAACCCCGATTCCGGAAACCCGATCTCGGCCCCAGTCACCGGTCGGCACTTGGTTCTCCTCGTCCGACTCGACTCACCGTAGCACGCGTGTGTTTGCGCTGTCCAGTCACTTGCGACCACTCTGGTCTGTTTATCGAGTCTCCGAGTTTCCTCAGTGCCTCGGCCTCTCAGCCCGGACCTCCCTCGCGTTCGACTCTCTCCTCTCTACCAGAAGTCCTGACTCCTCACTCACCGGTCCGAGACGCGGCGACACGACACGGACGCGCCCGCCGAATCCGATTCCTCATACTGGCCCCAGACTTTCCCCATCGACCGAGTCCCCTCCGCTCTGGGTTGGTTGGGCCCGTTCCCTTCCTTCTGCTCTCCTATTCGGCCAGATTGTGTCAGGGGAAAGAAATGTCGGCCTCCAACACCCGCTATCAGCCTCTTGAGAATATCGCAGATGTTGATGGCGGCGATCTGTCGGATGAAGGCTCTGAGTCTCACGCTTTGCGTCGCCGCTCCCATGCGGATCCAAGTGTCCGCGATTTACCGCCTCAGCCAGCGGTGAAGCCCGTATCAGGCGTACGATTGGCCTCAACGTCCAAATACTCCAGCGCCATCGCCAACCGCTTTCTCTATGTCGGGAGCCGGCTCACGAAAAGATACATCGCATTCTCCGTCCTTGCCCTGGCCGTACTCCTGTCGGTGATTGGTGGAGGCGGCTATTGGGTGTACACGCGAGGTCTGATTAACGGCCAGTCCCCGCCGTGGTATCCCACTCCCAGAGGCGGCACCCTGCCGACATGGCAGCAGAGTTACGACAAGGCTCGGGCCATGGTGGAGCGCATGAGCCTCGTGGAGAAGGTCAACATCACCACGGGCACAGGATGGGCCATGGACTTGTGTGTCGGCAACACTGCTCCTGCCATCCATGTGGGCTTTCCAGCACTCTGTCTCCAGGATGGTCCATTGGGAATCCGGTTCGCCGATCATGCCACGTCCTTCCCAGCGGGCATCACAGTGGGCGCCACATGGAACCGTGATCTGATGCGCCGCCGTGGTGTTGCTCATGCACGCCAGGCCAAGCTGAAGGGGGTCCACGTTCTGCTCGGTCCGGCGATGGGACCGTTGGGGCGGAATCCAGCTGGAGGCAGAGTCTGGGAAGGCTTTGGCAGCGATCCCGTGCTACAAGCCGTGGCAGCGTACGAGACCATACAGGGCATCCAATCACAGGGCATCATGGCCACCGCGAAACACTATGTCGGCAACGAGCAGGAACATTTTCGCCGGGGCATGGAATGGGGTCTGCCAGAGGCCCTGTCTTCCAACATCGACGACCGCACACTGCACGAAGTATATGCCTGGCCCTTCGCTGAGAGCGTCAGAGCCGGCGTCGCGAGCGTAATGTGCTCTTATCAGATGGTCAACAATTCTTACGCGTGTTCCAACAGCAAGCTGATGAATGGCATCCTCAAAGACGAACTCGGCTTTCAAGGTTTCGTTCAGTCCGACTGGCTGGCCCAACGCAGCGGGGTCGCCAGTGCCCTGGCAGGCCTCGACATGTCAATGCCGGGAGATGGGCTATACTGGCAGGACGGAGTTGCCCTCTGGGGGGAACAACTCACGATCGCGGCCCTGAACGGGTCTGTCCCCATGACGAGACTGAACGATATGGTCACCCGTATCGTCGCAGCCTGGTATCAGCTGGGGCAAGATTCGTGGACTTCCGACGGGCCCAACTTCTCCTCTTGGACAAAAGACGAATACGGCTATCTACATGATGGGAGCAGCAGCAAACAAGAAAAAGTCCTGGTAAACAAATATGTCGAAGCCGAGAACGAGGAGAGTCGCAAGGTTGCTCGACAGGTCGCCAGCGAGGGCGTTGTCCTCCTCAAAAATTCCGACTCTCTCTTGCCTCTGAGTCCCACGCTCGCGGAACTGGGGCACTCAAGTCGCAAGCGAGTTGCGGTGATTGGGGAAGATGCAGGCCCTGGTAAAGGTCCAAACTATTGTGACGATCGAGCATGTAATCAAGGCACCCTTGCTGTGGGATGGGGTTCCGGTGCGACAGAATTCACCTACCTGGTCGACCCCCTTTCCGCTTTGAATTCCAGCTTTGAACCGTCGGCCGTTGAAATCACCAGCTCCCTCACCGACAGTGTGTCTTCCAAGCTGAAGAAGACCCTCGCAGAACAGGATCTGTGCCTTGTCTTTGGAAATGCCGACTCCGGTGAGGGTCATCGCAGTTGGCACAGTCAGCGTGCCGACCGAAACGATCTGGAGATTCAAAAGGGCGGCAGTAAGCTCATTCGCAGTGTTGCTGAGGCTTGCGGTGGCCCAGTGGTGGTCGTCATCCACTCGGTTGGCCCTGTCATTCTCGAGGAGTTTGCCGACCTTCCGTCCGTCAAGGCCATCATATTTGCCAATCTTCCCGGGCAAGAGAGTGGCAATGCTCTCACGGACGTGATGTTTGGCAGAACTGATGCTTCAGGGCGTCTTCCGTATACTGTCGGGAAGAGCCTGGAGGACTACGGCCCGGGAGCCGCTGTCCTGTACTACCCCAACGCGATCATCCCGCAGGCGGATTTCAAGGAAGGTCTCTTCATCGACTATCGGCATTTCGACAAAGAGAAAGTCGAACCTCGATATCCATTCGGCCATGGATTGTCGTTCACTACTTTTCACTTTTCCGACCTGGCCATCACGAGCCTCAAGCCCAAGTCACCCTTGTCATCCGCAAGACCCCGGTCGCTGGCACCACCGAGCTTTGATGAGACGAGACCGTCGATCGAGGGTGCGCTCATCCCTTCTGGGTTTTCGAAACTGCGCAAATACATCTATCCCTACCTGTCCAGTGCAGACCAGGTGAAGGAGGGGAGATACCCTTATCCCGACGGGTACGACGTAACTCAACAGCCCAGTCCCGCCGGAGGTGGCGAAGGCGGCAATCCATCGTTGTTCGAAGACCACGTCCTGGTCCAGCTCCGGGTCGCCAACACGGGCAGCCGTAAAGGAAAGGCAGTCATTCAACTGTACGTGACGTTTCCTTCGGTCCAGGAGCCGTCGACGGGGCAGCTCATTGAAACCCCCGTCAAAGTGCTGCGCAATTTCACGAAGATCGAGCTCGAAGCAGGCTCTGATCAAGTGGTAAACCTCACCTTGACGAGAAAAGACTTGAGCTACTGGTCGGTAGTCCAGCAGAATTGGGTGATGCCCGATGGACCATTTGGCTTGTTGGTGGGAAGGAGTTCACGAGACTTACCCCTTGAGGGAACATACTGATAAGGTCGCGGCAAATATTCGGACCAGCTTGAGTCGCCCCGGTCTGAGTCAGGCTCATCAGACCGTCAGAACAAGCGATACGGAACTGTGTCTCCATGAGGCGGCGCGTCCTCATCTCACCGAGTCACCACCGCGTGTATCAGGAGACATGGCGCACTGGCACAGTCTGTCAGGGCGTTTGATGAACAGAGTTTTCTGGGCAAAGTTGTAACGGTGGACAACTTCGAAGAGTCCACAGAGAGACATACTTACACGGTGGGAAAGCCCCACGGGACACGGACGGGGCTCTCTGGTCCTTGTTGGCGGCGGCCATAGGCATCCATTTCTTTGTCTTTTCTTTTTCTCTCTCTCCACATCTCTCCATCTTGCCGTTTCATCTCTTGGGTTCTTTCGGTCGCTCGCGATGTCCTCGTTTGTGGATCTCCATTTCGGCATCGAAGTTCTCTGCGTGGCATCCCCACTCGTAGTGTGATGTTGATCATCGACAGCTTAGGGGTGTAAGGTTTTAGGTATGTAGGTAGACAGGCAGGTGCTTTTGACTCGGTGTAGTTCGGCGAGAGTGAAGTTGTCATGAGTGATTGCCCTTCCTCCTCCCCTGTTGCCTCGCCTTGGGCGTGTACGTCTTGTGCGGCTGGCGTGAGATTAAGATGTTTTGTTGCCATTCCCCTCCTCTCCTTTGATTGCTTGAGTGAAGGGCGAAGGAGCGAGAGAAGGAAAGTGTAGTATTGGCTTTGACTGTGCTTCGTCTTTAGATGGCTTAGTGCATCTTCACTTTATCCCTCCCTTTCGGCTTCTTATGGACGATAAATAGTACTTGAACACCCGGACCCCTCCGCAGCTATCTCGTCTCACGCCGGGCGGATTTCCCAACTCGGGACGAGAAGCGGATTTATATGCACTCTCTCCTCCGCGGCGCGGAGCGGATGATATTGTCGATACGCAAAAGGAGCTCGGCTTCGTCGAGGAGTTGTTCCGTCGCCCCGCGCAGGACGATAGTGAGACGCAGAATTCAGAATCAGGACACGCTGCAGCCTTGTGCAGGTCTTGGCAAGGCTGGCAAGGCTGCGGCATTCGAAGCCCCTCATCACGACCCATATTACCAATTTCACTCTCCTTTAGCCAACAACAGCTATGATCACTGTGAGAAGAGGTCTTCACTTCAACCGGAATATCGTGAATTCAGGCCCACAGAGAAGCGCGATCATGTTTCAGACCTCTGTGAAAATCTGTCACTGCTCTCATCGTTTTTATTAGCCTAGTCATGTTGCCATCGACACTGACTAGAACTTTTCATCTTTTTTGCGTCATTCCATCTGTGCAAAGGTATGTATCCTTGATAAGATCGTGTGAATGCAGCGCCAAACATGATATAAAACGGCCACATCTCGATCAATTTGACATCCTAGATCACGATTCACCCTGTGGCGCTGTTCCACAAGATCTTCGTCCTCCTCGATAACTCACGCGATCCAAAGAGACTGACCAACTGCATTTTCACGGACATATATACGGATCTGTACAGAGAACGAGGTCTAGAGTACGGAACTACGTCTGACTAACAGGTCAGTCTCTACATCCTTATCCTGCGTGCCTGGCTTTCCCCAGCGGTTTGTTTTGCCCATTTGATACCGCTTGGTACTTCCCGTGTCGGTGGACCTAGAGAACGAATTCGTACTAATAACTCGTAAAAAGCGATTCTTTCGTTCCAGCACTCCAGATTCAACTGAGCCTTTGCTAAAGGGGCAATGGGAGCTTGCATCTGGTCGTTTGAAATTTCGCACCATCTCCTGCCGCATTCGCGGGAACGTGTCGGCGTGCTTCAATGCTGTAACCTGGTCCATTCAAGAACGCCTCCTCATTCCTGTGGGACAAAGAGGAACCCAAATGACGAGTTTGCCAAGCTTCTGCGAGAATTGGAAGAGTACAAGAACTCCAGGATGGCTCACGATACTTTGAATCATAAAGGGAAAAGGGGTGATTGACCCTCACCAAGCATTGTTTCAAAATCATCCCTGGTGAATTCTATCGCCCTCAGTGTACGGAGTACTCCGTAAGCAATCTTATTATGACCATGTCTCCACTTTAGTTTGTGAACATGAATTCCGTTAATGATCAATAGTGAAGTTGATGTCAAGTCCGTGATTTAGGCGCAACCTGGGGATTCCTGAATCCTTACCTCCGCCTTCCGCCCTGCAGATACGATGGACAGTACGGGATGCGAGTCCGAAAACCTAACAAGGCAAACGATACCGGGAAGCGAACAGAATACGAAATACATACGGAGTACATAAAGTGACCAAAGGCCCACGGGTGAGCAGGGTGGCCGCAGAGGCGTTCGGGCCGCGTTGACCCAGACGCAGTCATGGAGTCATGGAGTCATGGACACTGGACAGAGAGTAGGTCCAAGCCAATACATTGCTCGACAACAAGTTTGAGCCGATGTTACAAAGTCCTACTTGTAGTAATGGTTTACCTGAAAGAGCTCGGCACGGAATCAAAGCTAGACAGTGTGGCTAAGTACTACTCCGTTCGTTCTTCCTACCGAGTCGGTCACACATGCTCCACACCAGCCCAGTGGTGGGAATCTGTGGTTCCTCGTCAGCCCAGGCTCAGAGCATTGGATAGCTGGCGGCAATACTTCGAACCTTGAGGGAGACGGCATTGTTGTGCTGACCCGAAAAGCCGGTTCAAGCGGCTCGTCGAGCGACAGCTCTTCAACTAAAGATCGCCCCCACTTCAAAGAGATCTCCGACATGTCCGGACTCCGGAGTACTACTCCAAAGGACACTGCCGCTCTATTGACAGTACACTGGGGCCGGTAGCCTCCGTAGGTCGGGCATGGAGCAGGTGGCCTGGCCAGATCGATCGAGGGCTGCATCTGATAGACTGTTAACAGGGGGGCACTCAAATCAGGGCAAGACCCGGGATCTGCAGTTACTCCGTAATAATAGTGCTACGTGGGACGGCCCAGCTGACGGCCGAGTCCCAACACCCGCATGGAATCCGGCCGGGAGGGAAATTGACTACCTTCCCTACCGGGCGTGTGCAAATCCACTCAGCTACTGGGCGAAAGCCCTCAGACAAGTAAGTACTCCGTACGTATCGGCACGGAATGCTATAAGCTAGTGATGTAGTGCCTGGGTATTATGCCTTTGTCACGTCTCTGTAATAAGTTTGCGAGGCCATTGCTGACTCGAAATCAGGGGGCAATAGCCTTGCAATACGCTAGTGCCAAGTGGGGAATCTGGCACGTCTGCACTGGCTTTGGTATGGCATATGTAGTGAGATACGTAGTACCAGGCATTTCGACCAATCGCAAGCCTGGTTCCTTATTGGGTAAAGTTGGACGTCATGCATGCAGCGCCGTGTACCGTGTACGAGCACCGAGCCAGTACTTTCAGTATCTTGTACTCCGTAGTGGCAGCGCCTTCATTAGCTCAGCCTTGATTGGCCTGTCTCCCCGACCTGTAGGGCATAGTCGAAGCAACCGCGCCGGTCGCTTTTCTGTACAGAGTACTCCGTACATCATGATGTTACTCTGATGGCCAGCGTCCCTACTACCTACCCGTCCAGGACTTGCAGACGCCGGTTTCCCTAATGGGAGAGTGCTTGCGAGAAGTTGCTCACCGGACGTCCACTAGCTTTCTTTAGCCCGTAGAGTCTTGATTCTTGAGGCTTCTTATGCAAAACAATCTCGAGAAAGCCTCCCCCTGGACGCCGCCCGGAGAGTCGGCGCCTTGGCTAATAAGCGGGCCGATTGTATTCCCAAAATGCCAGACGTGCATTCTGTCCAGTGCGACTTCTATGCATGTCGCGGAGCCAGAGCCCACGTACTTGAGACCACCATCGCGTTAGGAGCGTGAAAAATACGGCGTACTCCCAGTCCACCTTCACATCGTATCGTACGGAGTAAGGACGGAAATAGCTCAGCTCTCGTGTTTCATCTGAGGAAAGCTCGATCTGAACACGAAGTTGTGTTCTTTCTGGAAATTATGCTACGTTTTCCGACGGGTTCTCCTGAGAAACAGTAGCAGATGAGGGGTAAGCCAGGGGTGAGTGGGGAGTGCTCATGAGACCCGGCGTCGTCAATTAGATATGTATCAGCAAATATCGCGGATTTCCTTCGTGACCTTTGTTTCTGTTTCCTTCATCAGCCTTCTATCATACGTTGTCTCTCAGAAGAAGACTTCCGAGTCGCAAGTTACTGAGATGCATCTCCTCATTGTCCTGGCTCTCGTTTGCGCGACTGGGTTCAATAAAGTCAAAGCAATCTCGTTTGTTGATAATTCGGCAGGTATACACCAAATCAACTCGTAAGTCTTGAGTCTTCATAAAGACCCTTGGGGGGAAACACTTGACAAGTTCAAAAGTTTCCGAGGGATTTACTGACATATTCGGGAACAGATACTCGGATATGAACTGCCAGATCTTCGTAGGGCCTACGTATCCTTCTGTAGGGCCCGGAGTCCCTTTTGGCCTGCTGGCCAAATCACACAGCGCTCTTTGGGCCGTTAATTCAGGTCTGGGACACCTTTGTCCCAATGGCCTTCGTATGTCTTTCGACTCCCTCGGGGAAGTGCGGCCCCCGTCGCATATATGATGTACTGAGAAGAATTTCAGGAATGGAGATCTGTCAGGATGCCGAGTGCAAACAGTCCCAGGTTGTGGCAGTCGGCCAGTGCATCCCTGGTATAAATGGGGTTCGTGCCAGATATAGTACGTATCAGATGACGAAGAAGAGCGATATCCAGCGAGCCTTTCAGCTAACGAAATGGTTTTCTAGCCTGCCAAACCGGTGATAAATTCGCCAGACCTCCAAGTATCGGAATGGGAAAGTGCAGTAACAAGAATGGCAGAGGCTGCATCGGCATGTTTTTCGGGGTCGGCTTCACACCTGGCTGCGACGGGGATGGGAAACAACAGGGCTTGTTTGAACAATTCAGACCCGACCCAGGAACATGCTATACTGCCCAGGACTATTTCCAGAAGATCCGCTTTGATGACGTTGCGTATTGCGCTATTTATGAGTCTTCGGATTGCTCGGGAACGCCCTTGCCTCTGAATCCCCATCCACAGGGCCAGAGCAACTGCTTTGATGTAGGGGGCGGTCGGCCGGCCAAGTCAGTCATATGCTGGGCGACATTATGAGACGGCTTTTGACTCGAACTCAAGCCAGAAGTGGACGGGCAATCATGAGCAGGAATGGATACGTCTTTCTTCCTCATCCGAATACTCTTGTGATTGGGCAGGCATATAACGGCCGTGTGTCAGATTCCTTCGAAGAATTCAAGAGTTCTGTCTTTTGTGTCCTCCGTAATGTCTCGCATAAGCACGGAGTACGGAGTACTACATGGGGCGATGCAAGACCGTTGTCTAGCGCTGAACCCGCAGACAAGGGTGAAAGATATACTGACAAAATCCGCCCAACAGTGGCTTTCGGCTGGACAAACCTTGTGCTTGAAACCATGAACGTATGTACATTGTACATGGCGGTCAGCAAAGTCTGACGTTGACGCCGATCGTACCCCTACTGTCTCGGAGAACCGTACCAATACTAGCTCCTCTCAATCCTAGCATTGCAAAGAGGAAATGAACCTAGAAGTGAAGGGCAGTCACAGTGCGAATTCCCCGTCTCGACCGACCCATATCTATAAGGACGCACATTTGCTTCGTCCTCCACCCACCCTTTTCTGCATACTCTCTCCCGAAAGAAGATCGTCTTACTCGTCGGTGGTCGCAATGTATCTCATTCTTCTTGCTATTCTTTGCGCAACTTGGATGCGCAAAGTCGCAGGTGGGGCGGTTTCACTCGTTTCTGTTTCTCAGGGCACCCACCAAGTCAACTCGTAAGTATGTCTTTTCTTCGAACTACACTCGGTAATTTGAAAATATACAAAGATAGAGAGACTAACGACATCCGACAACAGATACTCAGACAATAACTGCCAACAATGGATTGGAGGAACTGTCAATTTTGGCCAACTTCCAGGGCAAACAATCAACTTGACCCCAGGAACATTCAGCGCTCTCTGGGTCGGAAACTCGGGCCTGGGAGGCGACAACAAATGCACCAACGGAGTTCGTACGTCTTAACTAATGTCCTCGACTTAGCCTTTAAACAGCGTTCTGTATCCACTGCACATACTAACGAGATATCGCAGAAATGCTTCTTTGCTACGACGCTCAATGTGCACATTACAAACATGTCGCAGTCGGTCAATGCTTCACTAGTTCCACTGGAGTCTGGGCCAAATACCGTACGTACCGAACCTTTCGCAATAGGAATTGATGATGTGCTACGAATGTATTAACTGACGATGAGGTGTGTCTCTCAGTGTGCCAAACCGGTGACCAATTCGCCAGACCTCCAAGTCAGGGAATGGGAAAATGCGATGGGAAGGATGCGTGCGTGGGCCTTTTCTTTGGCGAAGGCTTTGACGGTTCCTGTGGCCCGGTTGGCTCGAAATCCGGCCTTTTTCAACAGTTCTACCCTGATGTAGACAACGAATATTGTTATACGGCTCAGGACTACTTCAAGAGGGCTCGCATCGACACCGCGTCCTGCACCATTTACGAGCAATCCGATTGCCAAGGCCCGCATTCAGTCACCAGCCTTCAAAGCGATTTCACTTGTGTCAATGTGCTTATGAGGCCAGCTAGATCGATTAAATGCGCCTCGTGGGAGCAATGGCCACCGCCGTGACCGCGGGTCTGAACTCGTCCGAACGTTCACCTGCCACGTCCTCCTGGGGTGCAAGTCATGGGAAAGACAGTTGATTCTGGAACGCAGTTAAAGATAGGGGCTCTGAAGTCATTCTTTTCTATATCCACAGCCTACTTGCGTGGCGCCTGCCGTCCATAGTCCAAACTCAGTACTAATATTATTGCCTTTTCATAACAACGAAAATATGATCTCCAAGGTCGTTTGAGGCAGGCCCCGAGTGACCGCTCTAATTGGCCAGGTCCCACGGAAGTGGAATTAAAGGGACCTCCCAAATTAGGCAGGTGAGCCGAGATCTCGTATCGGATACGGCCGAGCGTATCTGCACTTTCCTCCTCCTAGTTCAGCAGTTACCCCCTCCACGCAGCCTCTTACAAGACGGTTCAAAGTGAATTCCTTCGTCTGGATTCTCGCCTCAGGTTCTTTGCCATCCAGAGCTTCCTGGAGACCGTTCCACCACCTCGGCAACAAGCTGACTTCGCTGGTTTCTATGATGGTCGTGCAAACATTCCGCTCCTTGCCCCGTGCCTGACTGATCGGGCTGCTTTAGTCGGCGCTCAAACGTGGCAATAGGCCGCTAAGCTCATATTTCCCGTCTCGCTCTAATAAGAAGCTCCAGCTTAGATGTACTTGTACTCGTGTAGAAGAACTCTGTCCTCGTGGAGTCCATTATAATGCTCCCTATCCACGCCCTACTTGTGAGATTGGTTGCCCGAAATTTTCTCAGCCACCGTCCAGTCAACCAGAGGACAGCGTCACTGCTCCGCGACGTATGGCCTTTGAGCTCGGGATTTCGGGTTGGCGACCTCAGTCTGTCAGACAGGTTCACATTCTGGGGGAACCTCTTCATCACAAACGGCGTGCAAGAGCTGAAGGCCAAGATGGTCTTTGTTCGAAAACGAGGTTGACGTTGGGTGCACGATGGTTGGAGGCCCCCGCATCGTAGGCCAGACTGACTCGACCCATCCTGTTCGCCTCGGATAACCAAAAGCTCCAAGACGAATGAGCTGAACCGAGGAGACACTGTCGCTAGACGCGATGTTCCCCGCAAGCCCCACAGCTGTATCGGTTTACATGTTTCCAGCGCTTTACCGGGGCGAATTGCTCGCATTATACGTACTACGATTGGGCCTGAGCCTTGAGGGGAACATCGACTTACTCGGTAGGTCAGTCATTCACAGGCTTCCAGGGGCCCGTGTGCTGGAGGACATCCGAGCATAAAACCCCCCGGGGAGCAGCAAGCCAGCCCGCATGGATAGAGCTCATAGACAGATTCCCTAGCAAACTCTCTTGCTCTCTCTACGTCTCTCTCGCCCGCCTTGTCTCTCCTTGAACTCGGCGACTGCCCATCTGACTCTCCATCATCGAATACGATCTGGTCTTGGCCCTAGGTCCAGACAGTGAGGCCGTGCGTGGAGAGCCTTGTCCTCCACTTGTATAAAAGCAGACATTCCGGCGGAACCGTTCTCGTCCACCAGGACACTCTCTGCTTCATCACCACCCACCCTCTTTTTTCCCGATCCTCAACCTCACAGTTCATTACTTCCTCTCCAGCATGGCACCAGACATCAATGCGATGGCCGAGTGGGCCACCGATGGGTATGCGAACAACGGTGTTCCTCGCGCCGAGTATGAGATTCCTGGTTAGTGACATACGCTCCCATTGTGCTTCTTGCCTCTTCTCCTTCCCGTTCTCCTTCTCTTGTTGCACGGCAAGATTCGCGCATGTCTTGGGGCATACGTCGGTCGAGGAGCACGAGTTCGCACTCGATGTTACGAAGTCGACCTGCTTTGGCGCTGTCTCAAGAGGTTTCCCGTGGCTTGCCGGCGGATGAAAGCCTCTTCTCCCCTGTACAGCATTAGGAGAAAGTCCTCGCACAGTGTTGTCCACATTCAGGCGTCAAACGAGATCCATCTACGGCGCAAGTCAGGCTGCCTACAAAACTGTCTTGGAAACATCATTAAAACCTCACTTGACCCTGGCCTAAGGCCCCCCAGCTTGCTGAACCGTTGTCACTCACTCTCCATCTTGTGCCATGTTCCTTAGCCTTTGCGAGGATGCTTGCTGAGACAATACCAACGCAGATATTGTGCTACATGGTGCCTATACTCGAAAGATCAAGGTCCTGTCGATTGGTGCTGGCGTCACCGGTATCATGAATGCCTACAATATCCAGAAGACTCTGAAGAACGTCGAACACGTCATTTATGAGAAGAACGAGGATATTGGTGGCACCTGGCTGGAGAACAGGTATCCCGGTATGTCCCTTGGTTCTGTTCCTGAGGAAACCTTGACAGAAGCTGATCCAACGGGAAACAGGCTGTGCTTGTGATATTCCTAGCCACGCATACACTTATCCTTTCGCTCTGAACGTGAGTCCTGCCCCTATTGGATGATCCGTCGTTGGTGCATAAATCTCACTGAATGTCTTTATAGCCCGACTGGCCGCGCTTCTTCTCCTACTCGCCTGATATCTGGAAGTACCTGAACAAGGTCTGCGAAGTCTGGGGCCTGAGAAAGTATATGACCTTCAACACCGAGGTTATCGGATGTTATTGGCAACAAGAGACCGGCGAGTGGCTGGTGAAGCTGAAGCAGACAAACCCTGCGGATGGCAGCTCACGCGTCCTCGAAGACCGATGCCATATCCTCCTCCACGGAACTGGCATTCTCAACAACTTCAAATGGCCCAACATTGAAGGCATGGAGAAATTCAAGGGCAAGATGATGCACACTGCTCGCTGGCCCAAGGACTATCAAGCCGAAGAGTGGAAGAAGGACCGTGTCGCTGTCATCGGTTCAGGAGTGAGTCCTCTCGATGCCACTGTATCGAAATCGCTCTCCTTACTAACGAGATTTGGGAATAGGCGTCCAGCATTCAGACGGTGCCGACGATGCAACCTCATGTTAAACATATGGATGTCTTTGTTCGCACAGGTACGTGATTTCATGCCTCCGACGGGCTGACCTGCCTCAGCTCTCTCTGTCCGGGGTTTCTGACAGCTATGCAGGTGTCTGGTTTGTGCAGATTGCAGACAACTTCGGCGCCAACCACGAATATACGCCCGAGCAGAAGGCAGACTTCCGCGATCCATACAAGCTCGCCGAGCACGCAAAGTCTATCGAGGACCAAGTCAATGGGCTCTGGGGCTCGTTCTACAAAAATGCAAAGGCTCAGACTGAAGGCCAGGCTGCCTTGAGGGCTCGCATGGCTGAGATTATCAAGGACGAGAGGCTTCTGAAAGGCTTCACACCATCCTTTGGAATTGGTTGTCGCCGAATCACCCCCGGCGATCCCTACATGGAGTAAGTCATCGCTTTTCTTTTCCGCTCAACCCCGTGCTAAGACCTTTTCCCCAGAGCCATTCAGAAGCCCAACGTGGATGTTCACTTCACGGCTGTGGTCAAGATCGACGAGACCGGTGTGATCGGCGCGGATGGTGTCCACCGCGAAGCCGACACCATTGTGTGCGCAACTGGCTTCGACGTCTCTTATCGCCCGCGCTTCCCCATCGTTGGCCAAAATGGAGTCGACTTGGCCGACAAGTGGAAGGTCTGCCCCGAAGGCTATATGGGCCTTGGGATTCCAGGGTTCCCCAACTTCCTGACCTTCATCGGCCCTAACTGGCCTGTGGAGAACGGCAGTGTCATGGGCCCTCTTTGGTCCGTGTCGAACTACGCCATGCAGCTGATCCAGAAGCTCCAGAGCGAGTACATCTGTAGCATTTCTCCCAAGCAAGACGTGACCGACGCATTCAACGAGCATTGCCAGGAATGGGTCCGACATACCGTGTGGACCGAAGACTGTCGCTCATGGTACAAAGACAACGAGACCGGCCGCGTCAATGCCGTGTGGCCCGGTGCCTCGCTGCACTACATGGAGGCGATTAAGACTCCGCGATATGAGGATTTCGATATCGAATACCTCGGACCCGCCAGAAAGAATATGTTCGCCTTCCTGGGAATGGGTACCGTCAAGGCTCTGGTGAACCACGAAGACGTCTCGCCATATCTCAATGCCGAGACGATTGATCCGGACTGGATGGCGGCCGTGGGCATTGATGCCAGCAAGGTCCATGAAACCAGGATCAAGGATCTCCAGGAAAAGCATGAGGAGCAGAACGGCAAGAGCAAGGAAACTGTAGAGAAGACGTCAGTTGCATGAGGCAACGGTTGTCTGGGAAGATCTTAGATAGGAGTGGGTAAAGTGATATAGCCTTATCACGTGACTAGGCCTGGAGTAGCCAGAGCAGCGCCCTTGAGGCTTCCAGATTTTGATTCAGGCTTTAGCAATCAATCTTCACCATCAATTTCCTTTCGGCTTCTCTATTACTGTCCTTGCATTGTGCGAACGATACCAGTACAAAAGGTCCCAGTACGGTCATCCCAAGCATCGTCAAACAGAATTGAAGCAAGCGGAGATCATCACGTGATTGGGCGTTGCGGAGGTGTCGAACCTGCACCGCAGCAACATGTTTCACCTCTCGGTTTCCAAATACACACACCGGCTCCCACACTCGTGTTTCCTTCACGTTCCATCATGTTCAGATCATAGCAACACTAGAGCGTCAAGTCGACGGATTGTACGCCTGATCTTTGCTTGACTGCGACAAACGCAAGTTCTTCCATGCTTGCGACGAGCAAACAACAAAAACGAGCCTGAAGTATGGAGATTCATTCAGTCCTTCCCGAAGAGCGCGCAAGGGATCTCAAAGGAGAGCCTCTTCCCTGGGGCTATCGCTATGCAGAGTTAGTCATGGATGCCCTTCCCGATCTTTCTGACGGCTCAGAAGATTCTAACTCGAGCAGCTCGGCCAGAAACACGCGACAACCAGAAGAGAGCGGCCCTTTTGGACGGAATCGAAGTGTTCGACTGACTAGCTCACGGACGCCGCGTGCAAGAACAGGCACAACTCCCGTACGACAGAAGGAGAACTCGGCGGTTGCGGACTTCGGTCGAATCCTTGCAAAAGAGCAAGCCAAAGAGGAGGAGAAGACAAAGAGTACCCTGACACCTTCTGCAAGTTCAGGAGACGCGGCACGACCGATTGAACCAGAAGCAATGCCCACAGAATGTCTCCTCTACGGTTACGCTGGCAAACCATCTGAGTGGAAGGTGCTGTCTAAGTTCGAAAGAATTGTCTCGCCTGGTATCATCTGCGAAGATTATCCGCGGGAAGACCCGAATCTGTTCCTGTCGACGAATTCTCCCCTCGGGTTTTCAAAGGCTTCGGTTGTGGTCCACGAGAATCTGAGTCGTGAGGCGATCAGAAAAAGTAGGATGTATCATGGCGGCCAACACTGGATCAAAGTCACATTCGATTCGTACCAGGCAGCAGAGAGGGCATGCTTCTACAGCCCCATCGATATTGATGGCTACATGGTACACTGCGAAATGTGGCAAGGCAAAGGACCTGCAGCCGATGCGCCTTTACCAAGGGGACCACTGGACTCGGACAAATCCAACCTGCTCCAGCCAGACACGGGACGACGATCACGAACATTGAGCGCCTCCAGATCGAATTTGGGAAAGGAGTCGGCCATTGCGGGTTTCGAGCGAGTGTTGCAAACGCTCCCACGATCACACACGATGCCAGATGCACAGTATGGCCAGCCCACGGACGCAGAGGATTTTACTTCAATCACCTCAACTACGGCCTCGTCAGCGACCGCAACAGCAACAGACTTTGCTCCTGCACTGGCATCGCCCTCTTCTGGCTCCGCCTTACGTTCTCGCTCCGTACCTCATCTCCCCAGCCAACATGCACCTGAGCTGCCGGAATCGCAATACATGACGCACATCAAGGTCAAGAAAGCGGTCTTGCGCCCGATCTCCGAAGCCTTACCCCCGCAGCCAACGTTGGCGGAACGTGTGCTTCGGAGCATCCCCATAGTGTCTTGGTTCGTCGGCGGAGGCAGCACCGGTGCGAAGCAAGCAGGTGTTGCAGGAGGAGTAGGCGGAGCAGCAGTCGGCAGCGGAGGAGGGGACATCATTGGAGACGGACCGATCTTGAAGGAAGACGGGTCCTGGGACCCAGCTAATGGCTGGTACTGGTCCTTTTGGCACTCTGTCGACTCGTACATCGGGACGGACTTTTGTGGTCTGAAGGACGATTGAATCTGATCTGAGCTGAGCTGGTTCGGGTCATGAAGCCGTGCTGTTGATGCGCCGGCAAAAGTTCCATCAAGGGATAGCGAGCGGTGACTTGCATAAGGGAGGCGCGGCATATACAGCCCTCCTGGAGAAAGTCTTACAATTTGCATCGGGCGGCGTTTACAACGAGTGTCCTCCTTCCTCTGTACAACCATGGGTATTGGAAATCGGCAATGAAGAGAGAAGGGTGAGGGTGCTGATGAGGATGTGCTGGGTTGGGTTGGGTTGGCCTCCCGTTTGGGCAAAGACGACGAGTACCTTAGCCATTCACATCATAATCAACAACAAATCTTCCCCACGATTTTGTTTGTCCATTGGTTTCTTTTTATTTCAACATCTCATCTACGGTTTCCCCTCGGTCACCACAAACCTGCTGGCCAAGTTTGCGTGCCCCGAGGGACCGCTTTTGAATTTGTCTCTCCTATTGCAAAGAATGGGGGTTGGGTTAAAATCGTATCCGCCCTCCCCCCAATTCCGCTTCGCTCGTTTCCCCGGCCTTAAGTCACGTCATGTCATGCCATAGAATCTGGGGTTTCGATCGATCTCCTTCCTTTCTTTCCTTCCGGGGGTTGTCGGTTTCGATTCGTTTGTTTCCTTCTCTACTCAACCTTGCCCTCGAAGTTCTCACCCTCGACCAGATCCGGGATCTCGTCATCATCCTCGTCACCGGCACCTTCTTCCTTCTTGTCTCCGCCTTCCTTCTTCTGCAGGCTCTGGTACGACTCGGCGAGGCGGCGCAGCGACGCGAGCGAATCCGGGCCCAGCTGGTTCAGGATGCCGGGCACGAGTTCGGTCAGCTCCTTGTCCTCGCCGTTGCCGTAGATGGCGAATGTGTTGGAGGGGACTGAGGCGTGCACTGTAGATGTTCGGAGACGTAGTTAGATATTTGGTTCTTTTCGCACGCTTTTGGGCCATTCCCTTGCTGGAGGAAGGGCAGGCTCAATGAATCTCACATACCCTTGGGTGCAGCAAAGTGGATCACATTTCCGTCCTCCTTGAACATGTTGACCTCCTCGATCGCCTGGATGGGCTGGACGTTCATCTTCTTCAACGTCGTCTGCAGCTTCTTGTCATCCGTGCCGGAGGACTTGTGAACCTTCTTGATCTTTCTTCTCGGGGTGCCTTTGCCTCTGTATAAGAAAATGTCCGGTTAGTGTCTGGAATCTTCGGTCACGATGTTTTTTTGGATGAATCCGATCGGCAATCGTCGCAGAGAGGGAGAGATAGGTCGTTCACATACCCTGCTCACGTGGTTAGTGAATTCCGCCAGCTTTGGTGGGTGGGCGCACAAATCCAAGCTCGAGGCCCGGATGGGGGGCAACATACCAATTCGCACCTGCGCCTGCATGCGCTTGAGCTTCTCCTGATCCATGATTGCGAAGAGTTCGATACCGGACGGTTTCAGCTCGGAATTTTAGCGTTCGTTCGAGACGGTCGTTTTGATTTCCGACTCGTGTGGTGTGTTTTGCGGCCGGGTCCTTGGGGTGGACTAACGATAGATCCGGAGAGAAAAAGGGGAGGGAAGAGAACCAGGCTCAGGAAAATGCAATGCGAGAATTGCCTTTCCGTCCTAGCAGCGGGAGAGTGATGTTGGATGTGAGGCGGCGGGATTGTGATGGCATGAGCAAGGTCGTTCGACCTGCGAGCCCTTGTGCGGCCTATGAAGGGCTTGGCATTGTGCGGGTGCGGAGACGAGTCGGGCAAGCAATAGTACCGGTACCAAGTACTCTACTCTACTTCTGAGTCCTGGCGACTCGGAACTTCTACAGAGTGTGTGTCTTATTCTGACTCGGACCTTGTACTCCTTACAATTGGTACACTACGATGGGTGCTTGCATTGGGTGGCATGCTTTTCAATTGCCTGCTTCATACGCTGTCGAGGGAGCAATTGAGTGCCGAGAAATGATGAAAAGTATTTTGCATAACACTGTGGAATCTTCTGCTAGAAGTAGTTCGGACGGGACAAGTAGCCTGAAATTGGATATGATTTTGATGGGATAGGATTCCTCCTTGGTGGTACTGATCTTCCTCCAACCCAGTGTAGAGTCAGTCATTGAATAGTCTTTCAGGTACAGGAAGCTCCGAGTTTGCATCACCATTGCACTGCACGGAAGAACCTCGGCCCGGTGGGGTGCGTGCAATCACCAATCCGTCGAACTCCCTACGCAACACCGTCGGACATGTTTGCTCTTCCTGCGCGTGTCCATTCATGTTCCCTCTCGCATTGAGTCAACTTCCTAAACACTTCTTGACACAGCGACGCTTTGGTCTCTTTTCTGGGATCCTCCTCTTCGTTTTCCTTGTTCTCCTGTTCACGTCCCCTTGGACCCCCTTCTCGAAGATGGCCGGGAGACAGGCTCTGGTGGTGCCTGCGCTCAAGAAGCAGTCTGCGACTGTGATCATGGCACACGGTCTGGGAGACAGGTCAGTTCTAAACTCCTCAGGGAGATAGATGCGTCTTGTTCAAGTCTGGCTAACGGAAGACCACAGTGGCGCAGGATGGTGAGTCTGGTCAACTGGTCGGCCCTGCGCAAGCCAGTCACTCACCGCCCTAGGGTGTCCCTCGCTGAGACGTGGCGACGACGTGGAAAGTTTGAGGACGTCAAATTCATCTTTCCCAACGCTCCGACCATTCCTATCACGGTGGTAAGAGACCGGCCAAGCAGCCCTGCTGAGAAGGCTTCAGGGACTGACTGACATCTGTGGAATAGAACATGGGCATGAGCATGCCTGGCTGGTACGATATCGTAAGGCGCCGCGACGATGTTTGCCCCCCTACGCAACCTTGACCCATCGATCCTCCCATATACCCCTCCCTATTCCTCTACAAAGCGACTAACCATGGCCCGAACCAAACCTCAACAGACCGATTTCTCCGGCCTAAACCAAGCGCACGACGAGCCGGGCATCCTCCGCAGCCGCACCACCTTCACCAAGCTGATCTCGGACGAGATCGAAGCCGGCATCCCCTCGAACAGAATCATCCTCGGCGGCTTCTCACAAGGCGGCGCCATGTCCATCTTCACGGGCGTCACGACCCCTCACAAGCTGGGTGGCGTGTTCGGGCTGAGCTGCTACCTGCTCATGGGGGACAAGATCAAGGAGCTGGCGAAAGAGACGAACAACGCAAACAAGGATACCCCGTTCTTCATGGGCCACGGCGACGCGGACGAGCTCGTCAAGCCGCAATGGGGACAGCAGACGGCCGAGTTTCTGAGGAAGGAGCTGGATCACAAGGTCGAATTCAAGTTGTACCCGTGAGTTTTTTCGTCCGTCCCGCGGGGTCCATCACCGACCGCCGTTTCATTTGAAAACACACCTTGGTTTTGCGACGCACTGCTAACCATTGACTGTTTTGCCTATAGTGGTCTCCCTCATTCTGCGGACATGAAAGAAATCGACGACCTAGAAGCGTTCATCAAGCAGTGTCTGCCGGCCCCGGAGTCTCTGTGACTAAACGACGCTGACAGCTCCGGTGGTCGAGATCGGACCGAGTTGATGGTGCCGTGCATCATTCTGGGTCTGCTGGCGCTCTGTGTCTGTTATGTTACTTGGGGCAAATCATGGCGTCGGGGAAAAGGAGCGAAACGGGTATAGACCCAGAGAAAGAAATGAACTTTTTGTTTGTTGGCACGGGATTGAATTGTCCTGTCTTGGAGATGGAACTAGGCTTTCAACTTTCCCAGTGCTGATCCCAATGTCTCTGTTTTCCCAATTTCTTCCTTTGTCTATGCTGAATCAATTTACGCGGCACCTTCCTTGCGCTGGCCACAGTAGAAGGCCAGACCGTAGGTGTTGGTCTTAAAGGTGATAACGCTGCCCTTGGGGAAGTAGAAAACGTCACCGGCAACGGCCTAACAGGTGCATGCAGGGTTAGTCAATCGTCCCGTCTATCGCCTGGCTTCGTATTCCCGGCGCCACGGATGGGTGTAGATCAACTCACGTGTACAGATTGGCCAGTCTCATCGGTGATGTCGAACTCGCCCTCCAGAATAATCTTCATCTCGTGGTAGGTGTAGGTGTAGACGAGGGGAGTGCCGGACTCGAGGCGGTAGAAACCGGCGCTGAGGGGCTTCTCAGGGTCGACCTTGTCATTGCTTTGGATATCGCCCAGGAAGGCATTCTCGTTGGCAATCAAGGGAGGCTTGAACTCCTTCTGGGCCTTGGCGTGGTAGATGAAAGCTGGGCTGGACATTTTGTCTGAGATGAAGGCTGAATGAAATTCCCATGTTAGCGCGTGCGGAAGAGAGCTTCTCGCTTGCATGAACGATTGCTGGAAGAGAAGCGGGAGAGCGATCGCTCATGCGCGGCAGCGGGTGGGCAGTTCTCACCTGAAGTGGCTCGGTTGCGATAAGTCGACGAAATGCGATTGCACGGAATTGACAGAAGAGAGTAGACGAGTTGGAAAGGAAGAGCTTGCAAAAGACAGACGAGAGGACAATGCAGAGACAGGGAACCCGAGGCCTTTATAGATTGTTGGACTCACTCAGCATCCGATTCACCTACGCTCGGTCCTAAACCATGTTGAGTGGTTGCGGGCGCTGAGCATCATCAGCATGCAAACAAAGGCAACGCGAGGCAGCGCCCGCGACACCGTGTCTGGCCCATCCGAGCTGGGCGTCAGACATGGGGGGACCAGAAGGGACCAGTCACGGTGTTCCAATGGGATCAGAAAGGCCGGCATGCTCGAGACCTGGGTGGACTGTAGACTCTCCAACTTGCAATCGAGGGAACAATATCCCGAACATGGTTAATGCGAATGTTGATGATTCGGGGAAAGGCACCGCGAGAGAGAGAGGGAGAAGAGGAAGAAGAGGGGCTGAGGGGCAAACCGGTGCGGTCAGGCCCGCCGATAAGAGATAAGGCTTCTGATACTGGGCGTGTTTGTCTTGTTTGTCACCACGTATCTCTCGCTTTGGCAGTATCGGCGAGACCTTCGGATCAGCGAGGCATCGACATTTGTCGGTAATCGAAAATAGGAGTGGGCCATGTGCCAGTCAGCGTTGGTTCACAATCTGCTGACCCGCATTTGAACATTTTGAAGAGAACGTTGGTGGAAGGAAGAAAAGATACATCTTCAGCAGCCACTTGATAATATCCCGATGAAGCAGCAGGCATCTGCTTGCCGTAAGGCTGTGGCTGTGGAAGTGGCGGCTGAGTCATGCACGCAGCCAATGGTGGGAGCCTGGAGGCTTGGCGGGCAATCGCGTAGTCGGACCATGGATTGATTTCATGGATTCGCGGCAGGAACAGATAATCACAATTTCCATCCTCTGCCCGAGCACGAGAACAAGTGCTCCATAACATTTGACTTGATGATCCATCCAGGCCCACGGGACTATGACTATCCCCTTCGTCCTCTCCACCGTTCTCCTTGCTCAGACTCCAGAATGCCAACTCCGTCCCCTCCTTGGACTGGCCAATTGGCGTAGAGAACGACGACCTCATCCGCGCGAAACTCAATCCAGCAATCTTTTCCCTGAGCCCGTCTCCAGATCCGGACCGCAGACCCAACACTGAACAGCCTCTTTCTCTTATCAAGATTCGAGGCCTACCTCGGACTGCCAGCGCTCGAGACTCGAGATCCGATCAACCGCTTACGAGTACAAGTATTACTTACTCGCACATAAGCTGTCGCACACCTTGCCCTTTTCAGGTAGTTAATATCGGAAGAGCAGATGCTTCGCCGGCAAAAGAGGGTTTGTATACTTCCATTGGGGAAGGGCCTGAAACTGCCAAACCTCGAGTCCCGACTCAGCGGTGACAAATGTCTATGACCCCAGAACATCTCGCGACTCGCGAGTCTCGGAGCCAGGTTCATTCGTCCCGGTAACGGAGAGCGGAATGGTCTCTCCGCGGAATGACAGGACTGCATTGCCATAGCCCCTGGGGACGACACAGGGAGAATACTGCATTTAAATGCAAACAAATCCCTTCTTCTCGCCACACGAGGCTCCCTACTCCAGCGTCCACAGCGTACTGTGTACTCCGTACGCGGTACATGTTGACATGGCAAGCCTGGCACCGAATATGGATACATACTGCATCGCGCAATCCTTTTGGGACAAGACAAGGCAAGATTGAGAGTTTGTCCACCGCAGTGTCCATCGCCCAATCCTCCCGATCCCAGCTGACATTAATAATTGACAATGAGGTGATGCTTTCATCCAGGCCGCATGAAGCAAAACCTTTGTGGCATGATGAAAATTGCAGAGGGATTCGGACATACGAGAACTAAATTGTTACTTGTTTGTATCAAGATGCTTCCTCCAGAGTCCAGACTTCATGGTCCACTCGACTGAGTGAGCCTCGCCCAACCTTGCGCTCTTATTTCCTACTTTGTACTTCGATGTTGCTATCATTATTGCCCGTTTCGTATCAATGTTACTCAATTGAAATATCCCCATCCCACAGGAGAGTTCGAGTAGAGAGCCATCTTCCGAGGGCCCCGTAGGCCAAAGGATGCGGATGGCATGACACCATTTTGTGGTGTTCTGACCCGACAGACCTTGTTTACGGTCCTGTTCAGTTATGACTCTTCACCGCGAGAATCCTCAGCTGATCGACCCACCGACAGAGACGAAAGAAGGGGTTCAGCCTCCAGGAAGAGGTCTGAGAGGAGATGTTGCCGTTGTTGTCATTGTCATTGCAATTGCCATTTTGGAATACTAGGTACATAGCTGGTACCTTCCAGGTTCCTTACCTTTAAACCTAGTCGTACATAAAGTCCCAGTCCCCAGCTTTTCCCTCGCCGCGTTCCTCCGATCGCCGCAGCGCGAATCTCTTTGCCTGTTTCTCCTTAGGGATCCGGCTCCGATTTCTGTGTCGAGACACTCGAAAGTCGGGTTTAACCACTTCCCTCTATTCCTTGATTCCTCTCTCCCTTCTCTTCTTTGTTTTCCTCTCCTCATCTTCTCTTACTCTCATCTCCGGTCATTCCAACTTCTGTTCTCTTCCTCCTTCGGTCCCTTCCGAAGGGAACAGGGGAAACCCGCAGTTGGGACCACCACGACGGAAAAGGAAAGAGAGGGACAAAGATACCTGACCCTATTTACCCGCGGGCGCCATTTACCAGAGCGATTACGAATTTTTGACCGCCGTCCCCGGGGAAGTCTGTTCTGTGCCCCCCCGCACCTCGCTCCCTCTTCTTCCTCCCCTTCGGACCGCGAAAAGCACATCATCATCAACAAGACCATCACCATCATAACCGTCAATCTGAAAAAGCCACGGAAACATCCGAAGCCGACCAAGATAAACCTTTCCTCCCTCAACTCCTAACTCCAACTCCAATTCAACTCAACTCACTCGCCTTCATCCACTTCTCCGACTCTCGCATCTGCTCCGGCCGGCCGCCCGTTCTTCAATTGACCTTGTGCGTCACATACATACCGTCAGAAAGCGTCTCAACTACCTCTCTTCTCCTCTTACTCTCCTATCCCTCCTCTCTCGCTTCGCCATCTTCGCTTCGCCACCACTGCCGCCGCCACTGCCACCGCGAGAGACCCAGCCCAAACCCATTGATAACAACAACCAAAGCTCTGCCCATCCAGCTCCACGAAACAAAACAAAACAATCTCGACCTACCTACCCCGCCGGCGGATTTTCTCTTTCTCTCGCGCCGTTTTTTCTTTCTCGATTTCGTCCATCAAAGGGGCCAGCCTGATGGAGCCGATTCAGACCTCGCTTCTTCTCGCTCTCACAACGTAAGGTACGATTTCTTGGTCACGGTCGATCGGGTTCGGAAATCCATCTTCTATCCATTGGATCACAACAGAAGTCATTTCATCCTATCCAAATGACGGGCTTCCCCACCGAACTGGAACTGGACGCGACTATACGAAGACGGATTCATCTACACTCCCACATACGAGGACGATCTTGATATGATTCCTTGAGACATGAAATGACAACTTTTCGTTCTTTCGTCACGGCCGACATTCACGATACCTCTCACCACGCCATCTCGTGCTATCAGCGCACTTCGTATCGTCAAATCAACCACCAGCGCCTCCCCTCTCAACAGACCGAAAGCAACTCCGGGGAACGCCCAGCCTGTATAGAAATACCCACATCATATCGTAATACATCACATACCCCGCCATATTGCCCCCGAATCTAAACAGGCATCACCAATCACCCCAAAATTATCCGGATTCGACCTCAGCAAGTCCGTCTTGTCCACGTCCCCCTTCCTCTGAGTGTGTCGTAAAGGCGTAAGAATCCAATCATCACCAGAAAGAAAAATCGTTACAAAAACTCCCCATTTGACGACCATGGCAGCAACCACGGAGCCTCCCTCGAGCAGTAACCGGTGTAAGTCGCAAAGGATTGGCCCCAACCCCGCCACTGCCTTCGAGCCTACCCCGATGTCGAAGACGATTCAGAGCGCCGAACTCGATGAGTACACTGCAAGCATGAAGAGTTTCCTTGCCGCTGTCGAACACGAGCATCGAGCCGACAACGGAGGGAACAGGAGCGAAACCGACAGCGAGAGCGATACCAGCGGGGCCGGAACAAGTAGTGAGAGAGAAAAGTCGCCCGAATTTCGATGGATGGATCTGGCCATTGTGAGGAGGGAGCATGGATCGGCCAATCTCAGTTATGCAGGAGGAAATTCTGACAACCGGGTGTCCAAGGGGACAACATCATCAAAGCCATCGAGCCACCGCCATCCTCGTGGGAATAGGGGGAAAGAAGGAAGGCCATACCCGACTAACAGGCAGTATCGATCGGCGAGTCCTGGCGGGAAAGCGCTTCTGAGCAAGAAGCACACGGCGCACGTAATGACCGGTTGCTCAGCCGAGAAACACTGAGAGAGGGAAGTCAGTGTTTAATTCAATTCATAAAGAGAAGAAAATCAATCAATGCAACAAAAAGATGCAAACTTCGGTGCTTACCTTCCCACTGCCAATCGGCCATGACTCCCAACCAATGGAGCCGGCCACGCACCGTGTACTCGGACTCCGACTCATCCGTCGCCGTCAGGTCACTTGTGTGTCGACGGATCAGAGGCACGGGCAGAGGCATCGAGGTACTTGCTCCCGATAGCACCCCCGCCGCCGTCATGCCTTGCATGTCGGGATGCATCGCGTCCAACGTCGCGCGGCGTTTCATCGGTCGTCCGGTCGGGTCGAGGTCTTCTGGGATTCCGGCTTGGGGATCTTGCCTCTGGTTGAAACCGCCACCATCCTCTTCTCCGATGGTGTCGACTGTTTGGCCCTTCCTCTTGAATCCAGGTGGCATACTCATCCCCGGCGGAACGAACGAGCCTCCCACGATGCCACGGCTGGTATACCGTCTGAGCAACCTATTGGCCTTCTCGTTCTCATAGGCATCCCGGCGGTTCCACACCTCTTGCACGACATTCCAGCACGACCTCACGTTCCCGAGCTTGAGCCGCGTGAGCATGGCAGCCCACCGCTGCATGACCCAGCTTCTGTCATCTGGCGCCGTGACCTCGCAACTCGCCGCGAATAGAGGGAAGATGTGGATGATGGTGGCGCGAGACGAAAGCGGCACCGCCGCGAGCGTCAGCAAGACCTTCTTGGCCAGCGTCTGTGCCGGATCGCTGGGGATCTCGGGAACTGCTTGATGCAGATAGAGCAGTGTAGCGTAGCGATACGCCTCGGCGGTTTGGATCGAGTGTTGGACTTCGGAGTTGGGGTCTTCGGGACGCTCAAAGACCATGACACTGGGCACTTTCCACTGCTGGAGTTGCTCCTTCAGTTCCATGGCGGTTGAGACGATGGTCAAGGAGTTTGTTTCCGTCTTGCGCACATGCTGGATCAGATTTGCGGCCCGACCGATCAGAGGGAACAAGGTGGTTGCGCAACCCATCAGGGGGTCGACCTCGACTTGATCGCCAAAGGGGGCGTTTACGGTGCGAAGAATCTCTTCGAAGTTGAGATCTTGGGCCTCTTCCAGAGAAGTCAGGCGAGCGATGACGTCCATGTACACAAACGTATTGCACAGGAATTTGAGTCGGTTCGCGTCTTGCGTCGTCATCTGGCCCAGCTGCATGTCTCGTTGATGCTTCACGACGGCGTTGTTGACCATGACCTTTGCCCCGCGAAGGTGTTGCACGCCTGTACTGACATGGCTGTCCCAACCTTCGCTGAAGGCGAGGGCCAAGGAGGTAGCGAGCGCCGAATCCAGTCTCATGTTCTCAATCTCAAAGGCCAGCCGCTTGATGGATTTGGTCATGTGCGCCATGCCTGGCACGTGGAGGTTGGGAATCTCGTGGGCGCCGTGGAAAGCGGTCATGGAGGAGATGGCGTGGTACAAGGCGGGTGACTCGCGAGCCAACGGCCAGATCAAGGTGCGCCATGGGTTTTCGGTGGGACCATCTTTGACGGACAAGATGCCGCACGTCTGCTTGTCGAAACGCAGCATGAGCATTTCGGGAGACGAGGCGTCGAGTGAAGGTTGGGCGAGGATGGTCATGTTGCTGGATTTGGACGAGATTGAAGATTCGCTGGGGGTGGGCGACGTGGTCCGGAAAGCTTCGAATGCAGCATTGTGCGTCGAGGGCGTTGCAGCAGTGGTGGCAATAGCATCTGATCGAATAATCTCTTCATCGAAATCCTCCTCCTGCATATCCACGTTCGAGTCCGACGTTGGCTGCTGATATTGGAAAGGGGAAAGCGGGACATGTTGGTCGGCCTCAGGTGGCTGGGCCGTGTTGTCGCCTGGAAGGAGAAAGTCCATCGGAGGAGGAGATCCATCGGAGAGTGAAGCATTGCTGTTGTTGTCGTTTCCTGACGAGTTGTTGGTGGTGGTTGTCGTGAGACTGTAGGGGTCCATGGAGTCGCCGAACGACATAGTAGGCGATAGGTCATCTGGATCAAAAGGAGGCATGAATATCGAGTCGGGGGTCAGGAGGGGTGGTGGAGAGCGGCCTGTCTTTGCATTGAGATCATGATGTTCCGGGCTTATTGAAATGCTTTGCTCTTTGGCATGAAAGGCATGGGCGGCCGTCTCGAAGGCAGAATGAAGACCGGGAGACCAGGTGCGCGGAGGCATTGGGTCGCCGACACCTGCATTTCGAGGGTCTGGCCTTCCACCCGCTGCAATATCCAGTGGACGAGCGACATTGTGGTTGAGAGCGAAGGAATTGGATCGGAATGTCTTCTTCTTGGTCGCAGCGGGTTTTGCGGTGAAGGTGGTTTCCTCGAAAGTTCTCCATTTGTAGTCCTTCTTGTAGCCTTCACACACGACGCTCCTCTTCTGACATTGGACACATGAGGGTTTGGTCTCGTCGCATTTTAATCGCTTCTTCTTACAGGTCATACATCCTGGTGAAGCAGAGACAAGGTTGTTAGCAATCTGGGGTAATATGTAACGCAAGCATCTGGAATGTGGGCCACTATGGATATCCATGACACACGACAACGACCATGACAACAGCAAGGACAACGTACCATTTCGACTCTTACTCTGCTTCGGTTTGGTCACCGCTCCATCTTGTACCGGGTTACTCGGACCTTTGGCGACCGCATTTCCTTTCGGCTTCGCGACAGGCGCTGGTCGTTTCGCCTGGAGGGTGGGAGCCGCGGAGAGGACGGGAGACTTCCTCAGGAAAACAGACGGAGATGGGATCTGGACCTCCATGCGGCGTGGTCTTGCACAGGCGACATGGACACCATCGACCGGTTCCCAGGTAAGAAAATGGGTGAACTGCCCGCAGTCTGGAGGGGATTTTGGGTGTCGACCGAGGAAATTGAGCGGGCGGTTTGGTGGGAGGGCAATCTGGGTGGTGGCAAGAGTCTATTAGGATCGAGGCGGGGGGCACGATAAGACTGGATCCGTCCGGATGAGTGAGAGAGCAGCGAGAATTGAGGACTCGAGACAAGGAGCAAGCAGCACGGATTGAGGCAGGAGAGTATGTAGGAGAGCGGTAGGTAGTATTGAGTAGAGGAGAGTGTGGTTGAGCGTCTGGTCAGTGTGTGGGGAGAACAAAGCAAGTGACGAGGAGCATCAACAGGAAGTTGGAGTTTGGGCTGCCAGCGTAGGAGGAGGAGTAACTCTAGGCTGTGAGCCCTGTGGCAGCGGGAGCGGGAGGGGGGAAGAAGTTAGAACATTCTTCTGGAGCGACGACAAGGGACAGAGTCCAGAGTCAAAGTCCAGATGGCAGACAGCAGCGGCAGTAGCAGCAGCAGCAGCATTGCCAGCGGTCATGTCCATCGTCGAGTGTTCAGCGAGCAGGAGCAAAGACAAGACACAGCCACTCACTCCTCACGGCAACGAACGCGGCCAGTCAGAACGACAGGAAAGAGATGAGACCCTGGCTGATGATTGACTCGGCTTGACCCCATTTTTCGTTATCTCTGGGTCTTGCGGATTGCGGACCGCGGGTGCTTGGAGTCCGGACCTCGTCGCTGATAGCGCAGTAGTACTCGAAGACTTAGTAGTCATAGGAGCGATAAGTAAGGTACCTAGCGGAGGACTTGCACTGGTCAGTGGTCACTGTCGGTGCTAGCCTGAGAAGTCTCTACGCGGCGTACGAGTAGGGAGGAAAGATAAGTACGTTAGGTAGTCGTCGTAGTAAGCAGGTAACTGCGAGTGCCGACCGGCTATCGCTGTCTATCTACGAGTACTTACTACTGACACCTCTACATGCTTGTACTACGAGTAAGTACGTATATCCTTAGTAAGTAGTAACCACTCTGGATTCCCATGTACGTGAGCAGGAACCAGATAAGAGATGCGCAGCTTTGAATTTGTTGAAAGGCCTACAGCTACCATCGCAGAAGAGACATGTTGCCAGCTGGATGGCCGAGGAAGCGGCTCCTGTTCCTGACCGGAGAGCTCAGAGCACTCAGGTGCGCCCCGTGCCTGGTGGGCCCTCAGAGCCCTCATAGCTGTCAACGGTCCCCCTAGAAAGTTAGAGGGCCTTGAGACAGGTGCGTCCCCGCGTGGTCGGCAAGCGCAATCCGCAACAGGCAAAGAGGCACTCGCACTCGCCTTGCCTCACGAGTCACCCCCTCACTGATCACACTCCTCTCCTCACTCGCCTTGTTTCTCCGCTCAACAACATTCTTTTTTGCATCTCCCATGACCACCTCACTGATAGACCATATTCAATGTATCACCACATCGCGAACCCAACTGCCATGAAATGATACCTACCACCTCCTACTCCTATGTACCGTAACTCTCCAATGCAACACCATGTTGCAGCCATCCGTTATCACCCGCCCTGCGCCTGCGCATGCATGCACACCCGGCGCCGCCACGAGATCAAACCTGTCTCTCCCCAGCGGAGCCCAGAGACGGAACCGGGTGAGTTGTGACGGGAATGTTGGTGTTGGTTGGAAAAAGGGTGAGTCAATGGTTGCACAGGAGAAGAACAAAACCCACACGAGAATGAGAAGAGAAGAAAACCGTAGTCATGAAAATTCCAAATCTGCAGATGCAGGGTGTCTGTCTGTTACACAACAGGCCAGGAGTCAGGAGTCAAGTGAGAGGGGTAAGGATATGGGGATGGGAGGACTCCAGTGAAGCAAAAGACGATCTGCCTCCTGCAGTGCCGTGTGAACTGCAGTTCTCTTTCCAGGCCAGCCTCGTCAGTGGTCATCTTTCATCATGTCTCATCAAGGCTCGATTGGAAGCCAGCTGTCGATTTGCAGTACCACCGTCCCGTTCGGCGGCGGATGAATGTTGCAACCGACGCGGGCGGCGACTGGTTTGTGACAGAGACACGATTGACTGCGCCCGGCACACATTGACGTGTCAGATGGGGGCTTGCATGAGGAGGGATCAGATCAAAAGGGATTTTCTACAGTCCGGCCGTTATGAGTCGGCTGCTTCGAGAAAGGAAACCATCAACATTCCGTTTCGTGCCTCAGAAAGTCCCATCGTACAGCCACGTTATCTCTGTGTGTCTCTCTACATACTATTGCTTGAAGTTGTTGGCCAACCCAGGCCACTGCTTTTCAAACGCCTCGACGGTATCCAAAATAGACTTTTCGTACGAGATGAATCGATCCACCCCGAGAGCCTGGTATGCCTTGTTCGGGACGAGGCTGGCCTCACCCGGCACAAACCAATAATCCTCCACGTAGCCCTCGCCCGGGTTTCCGACGATGATTTCGCGGTCCGGGTAAGTCTTGCGCAACAGGTCTGCGATGGCCTGGGGCGGCGCCTTGCCGTTTGACATCATGTAGCGCTGTCCGCCGCTCTGGTCCGGGTGCTCCATGGCCCAGATGTGCATGCGGGCGACGTCGCGCACGTCGATGAAGCTCGCGACGCCGATCTGCGGCGGCATTGTCTGTTTGCCGCTGTAGATGTTCCACACCGGGAGAAGCGTTTCGTTCAATTTGTCGGGACTCGCGGGCCATGAGACGGGCGGGCCTGTGACGACGGCCGGTTGGATCGCGGCGATGGCGAAGGCAGGGCTGTTCTCCTTGGACCACGACCAGACCGCCTGTTCGGCCAGGGATTTCGAGGCGCCGTAGGCCACGGGCGCGGAGAACTGTTCGCGCGCCACGGACTCGCCTGTCTCGTTCCAGTCGGCTTCTGTGTAGGCGTGGTCGACGGGGAGACGCCAGCGGTCCACGACGGCGCCGATGGACGATGTGACCACAAACGATTTCAGCTGTGGTCCGGCCGATGTCCGCGCGGACTCGAGAATCGACAGATTCCCGCCGACGGCTGGGCCCACAAACGCCTCCATCGTGGTCAGGGTGAAGTCGACGGGGGAAGCGGTGTGGATGATGGCATGGACGCCCTGAACCGCGAGGTCAAAGGCCCCCGGCGCGGTGATGTCGGGGACTTCGACATGCTCATATTGGTTCTCGTAGCCCTTGAACGCGCCGGCCACGAGGTGTTCCCTCGCCGCCAGCGACCGCGACGCGCCCCTCACGCGGTACCCACGCTGCAACAGCTGCAGCCCGATATGCGTGGCGATATAGCCATTGATGCCCGTGACCAAGATGATCTTGTTGCTTGTCTCGGGGCCACCACCGAGGATGCCCCCGTGGGCGCCGCCCACCACGGGAGTGACGGGACTCATTGGAGAAATCGATCCGGAACGTGAGCCACTTCGACTATTGAGTCTCCTCAAGTAGATGTGACTCCTTCTCCTTGCGAGCTCCAGCTTGAAAGAAGGAGGGGGGCACAGGGCACCCCAACAAGTAGATGCTTTTTATATGAAAAAAAGGGATCCCAGATTCGATCCCTAGGTGACCGGCCTAGAACAGGACCGGCGCGCGTTTCACCACAACGGGGAACCTCTTCGTAAGGCCCGCCGAGGCTGTCGGTGTCTTCGGCGTATAATGCGCTGCAGCAATTGGAAGGTTGATTTTCGCCGTGGGTAAGTCGCAAATGCGATCGATGATGGCCGGGGCGTCTCGGTGGATTGGATATTGGTTGTCGATGGGTGATTAGTATTGTTGCTGGTTTTCCCCTTGTTTTACTCAGCGACGGTGGTGGTGTTGTTGACAGCAAAGCAAAGCTGTTCGGAGTTTCAAACGGGCTTTCACCACCGTTCCCTCTCAGCGCTGTGGAAAGTTCAAGCAATCTACCAGGTAATCACTGCTGGAAACTTGGTCAGCGGTAGAGTAGAGTAAATTATTGTTTAGTCGTGTCCTGATTCCGGATCTGAAGTTGTGAAGTTTCTCTGCTGCTTCTTGTTAGCTTGGTACTGTCTTGATCTCTTGTCTATCTCCTGATTCTCCACCTGTCTTTTTCTCTGGGGCGGGCATACTTTACTTCAATCTTTCTCTCTCGATTCTCGAATCCCTGAGAAACCCGAGTTTTAAGTCTGTCAGCTTTTCCAGAATTTGACACACACTGTCAACTGACAGTACGAGTACAGTAAGAGTAAGAGAGAGGGCGCGGTCGGTGGCTGCGAAAAAGAGAAAAGGGCCCGTGGCTATGGCTCTGCTGCGCCTTGTGCACGGCCGCCACTCGCCGCTTCTGGCTTCAGACTTCTGGCTTCTGGCTTTCTCACTACGAGTACGAGACTACTCGTACTGCTCAGGCTTGAGCTCGGCCACCTGACGAAAACGAACCGCCCAAATGAGCGATTATTATTATTGAAAGGTAAACCGATCCGATTTCTAAGGTCTAACTTCCTGTGGCACGGTGACAGCACGACAGCGAGAGTCTTGAACCTTTGAAGTACGGTAGAGATACCTATGTTCGTATTTGATTAATCAGGAAATCATGTTGAAGTGAGAAGGGCTCGCAGTTCCTTGAGAACAGTAGTAGACCGTGGTGTGACCGTGCGAGGCAGACGCTCCTTGTTCTGTTTGTCGCACGCACTCCCTGACTCGATAGAAACAAACCACATGGCACTGGCAGCGAAGACAACAGTATCTGTGATGTTGTCATCGATTTCCTTTCATCCAAGCGAGACCTGGGAAAGAAACTTGAGAGGGAAATATACATCTTGATTCTTTGCATTTATTAATTTGTGGTAGGACAGTCCATCATCTACTCCATTATCCGGACGGAATATTTTGTATTGATTCCAATACCAGACTTGCCTCGCCCTGTCAATATTTAATACCCTGCCTTCTTCAACTCCCCCTCCGTCCACTCCCACAACCTCCGACCAGCCTCAACATCAGAAGCCCACTTGTTATTGCTCCTCAACTTCCCCACGGGCGTATAATACGCGCCATTGACGATCTTATTATCCTTCTTCGTACCCGCCGCCGCCCAAAGCGAATTCAACGCCCCCTGCGCGACGGTCGAGAAGACCAAGGGTCCCAAAACGCTCGTCCCATACCTGACGAGCGGGTTTGCCTGCGTGTTCGGGATGTACAGGTCCGTCTTGATCAGGCCCGGGTGCAGCGAGACAGAGGTGAGTGTCTTTGGGTAGCGACGCGCCAGTTCGGCGGCGAAGATGATGTTGGCGGCCTTGGAGGCTCCGTAGCGCGTCCATGCGCCCGTGGACAGTAGTTTCTCTGTCGAGAGGATCGTGTCTAGAGGCGGAGCGAGGTTCCACGCCTCTGAGGACAGGGAGACGACGCGCACGTCTGAGCCCGGTTGCGAGGCTGTCTTCTGTAGTGTCGGGAGTAGGAGTTTGGTCAGGAGGAAGTGGCCGACGTGGTTGGTACCCATCTGGATGTCTTGTCCGGAGGCTGTCTTCTCCGCTGGTACCGCCATGATCCCGGCGTTCAGCACGAGGATGTCCAGACGGTCGCTGCTACGGATCACCCGGTCGGCGGCTTTCTTGACCGAGGCCAGTGACGCGAGATCGAGCGGGAGGTATTCGATGTCGACCTCCTCCGACTGCTGCTGGGGGATTTGTGACTTGATGTCGGCGATGGCGTCGCGAGCCTTGGACTCGGTCCTCGCGGCCAGGAAGATCTTGTGAGGGTGGTGTTTGGCCAGCTGGAGGACCGTCTCTTTGCCTATACCGGTATTTCCGCCGGTCACGAGCACCACCTTACCAGCGAGGCTGGGGATGTCCTTGACCGGGTCAAAGGACGCGCTGGAACCGAATGGCCACATGTTTGCGATCGCTGGATGGTAGACTTCAATGGCCAGTAGAGGGTGAAATGCGTATGGCAGCAACAGACCGTTTGCGAGCGTGAAGAGATCTTGCAATTGTGTGAGGCTGCTACTCCCATTCGAAGAGGCCTGCTCCTCATTTTGTATCCCTTCACACTCATCGCTGGTGACTGTCGCCATCCCGACGCATCAAAGTCATGCCGACTCGACAAAAAGCTCGTACCAGCCAACCTCCTTTGCTGCAAGACAATTGCAGGCTTCAAAGTCGTGAACGTCACTATTCATCTACTGCATCGGAGAAACCGGCGAATAGAAAGCGCCTGCAAGGGGTGTGTGAACTGGTCTTCGATAGGCTGTAAGGCTGCTTTGAGACCGTGTTGTTTTGGAGCGGAAGAACTGAAGTCGACGTCAAATGCAGCTGTACGCACGTAACGAGGCGCCACGCAGGCGATTTGGCCATTTTGGAGGCCCGGATTATGGGAGACTCGGGGCGATACTCAAATACGGCCGAGCTCAGTAATTGAACATTCAAACATCTCGCCCAAATCACACCATGAATAGGAGCTTTCTATCCATTCTCAAATGAAATGGCGAGTATGTATCTATTCTCTCACATCGTGGGTATCATGTTTATGTTCGTGGTCAACGGGGAAAGTCACAGCCAACGCCTCATCGCTATGCGCTGCACGAGAGTGATCAAAACACCTCTCTGCTAATAACAAAAGCCCTCCACATGCAGATAGATGCCTTGAGCGCCGGTACCTTTGTGTACAGCTCGCTCATCGCTAAGCGCGACCACACTGCGTCGCACGTCGTCCTGCAGACCCTCTGGCCCGCACACCACCACAGCGCTCTCACCCTCGGCCTCTTCCAGCACCTTGCGAATGATGGTCCGGGTCTTTGGTCTTCCGGCAAACACCCTCAGGCTAGGGTCTGTTTCCTTGGGTTCGGTGCTCGTGGGAGAAGAAGAAGTAGCCGATGAGGGGCCACAGCAGCAGCATTTTGTCGGCGCTCCATCCTCATCAACCGTGGTTTTGCAGCAGCAGCCACCGTCTGGGCCACATCCATCACTGATCTCCTCATCTGACCCGACAGACCTGACTTCAACCTCCTCCTCCGGCTCGTCCTTCTTCTCCAAGTCGCGAGCAGCAGGCTGAGGCCGAGAAAGAAGGCCATTGATCTCTGCCGAGCCATGGGCCGCTGGCTCACACGAGGAGTCGGTGTTGGATGCTTCCAGCTCTTCGTCGCAAGTAACGTAGATGCTAAGATCAAGCTCCTTGTCGAAGTCGGGATCCGTGTTTCGCATAGATTGCATATCGGACATGACGGTAATAAGTCGATCCTGGAACCACTGAATCCGGTCCCGAGACTTCACCACCCACACGAACCGGATCCGTCTGGTTACAATGGCAGGCCCACCGGCAAGATTCGCCTTCCATCTCCTCACGATATCCCTCATCAGAGGTACGGTAAATGTTGCACCGGTGCTGCCCGCCATGAAACAAATGCTGTCAAATTGGCGCAAAGGCCTGATGGTTCCGTACGGGCCCTCGATTCCGACGAGCTTTTGCTCAGGACCACCCCCAGCCTGGTGATTTGGGATTCCGAACGCCTTGGTTGCAAACCGATGAAAACGTCTGGTGCCGCCACTTCGTGCCTGGACGAGAAACTCCAACTTGTCATCGGATGGCAAGGATGCAATACTAAAAGGATGGCTCTGGAGCGGGACAACAGTATGGCAAGAGAGGAAGACATGTTGACCAGGATTCCATCGCAGGACCGGCTTGTCGATGGTGATTCGGGTGACGTCTCCCGGGAGAGGGGTCAACTGAGCCTTGTTCGCCCACAGTCCGCCCCGTCCTTCCTTTCGAGCATGGAAAATCGAAAGATTTGCGAACAAAGTGACGACGAAGCGCAAGACTCGGTCGAAAAAGAAGAGAGCCACGCAGACCCAAATGTAGTTCTTTCCGAGGTCCACGTGGAGCATGATGGCTCCGATGGCTCCGGAAAACAGGACCAGGTGGGAGACGACAAACACTTCGTAGCTGAGACGACGCACGGGTAAGAAGGAGAAGACGACGACGGCCGTGAGGATGCACCACGCGGCAAAGCCAGTCTGAGTCATCCGGTCCCTGGCCAACTTGACTTTGATATAATCAAATCTGGCCCAACTTCGGAACCAAAACATCAGGTGGAAGGTCGCGGTCAGCCATAGGATTCGAGCGACCCATCGGTGAATCCAGTTCAGGCGTTCGTAGCTCGTGCCGGTCAAGTAGCCGATGATGTTCTGTTTCCCGGCCAGCAAGAAAACAAGAGGGAGTTGCGCCTGGGCGATACAGCCGCATCGGTATGCGATGTCCTCCCAGCTTCGTGGGTTGCCGGTGTCATACTTGTAGAAGCAGAACACGGTAACGGTGGTGAGATACGCCAGGACCAGCATCGTCTTTCCCAAGGGAGGCGACCGGAGCCGGAACCGTCCAAATTGATAAGTCGGAAGGGAGGCCGCATTGGTTTCGCGACTGAGGGCGGTCAAGGTGGCGTAGAAGGACCAGAAGAAGTGCTTGGGCCGGGCATCGAGAGAGCGCAACCGCTGCCGCAGCAAGATGTAGTCGAGGAGATTCAGCAAAGCGGCAAATCCAATGACGGATCCGATGACAGCCCAAAACATTTGTTGCATATAGAAGTAGCCCGGGATGTTGCTGGAGCTGCCCATGGCCATCCCGGACATGTCGTGGTCGCCATGGCGCGGGAAAATGGCCATTCTGGCCTCTTGATCAGATTGTTGATCCTCAACAGCCCCCTTTCACGACGCACAGTTGTCCACCGACCCAACGTTAGCTGCAGAAGGAGAGGCAGGTATGTGTTTTTGTGGTCAAGCACATCGAGTCCCAAAGGATTTTATGTGTCTCTTACTACAGCCTACCTGAGACAGAGCGAGCACAGATCTCCAGGTTCCCACCGTTGACTTTTGTACCTCTTTTGCCGCTCGCCCCGTACCAAGAGGCCAAGAAGCTCGGATGGCACCAAGCCATGTCTCTGCCAGACGGGTAGATCGACTCGCGAACTTGAAAGCCGATGCTTATAGGCTTGGGGCCTGGATGCCTCGTGGAGTGATCGAGCCCCGAGGAGTCGTTTGAGGACCTTACCGTAGGCGTTCAATACCAACCTTCCTCACGCATCTTTCTTTTGGACAGAGGAGGGCGACAGCGACGACAACAAGGAGTCAAGAATGCTGCCGTGAAGGGTCAGCCGTTGCTCTATGGAGAATCAGGCCGGATATCGGGCATTCAGATAGGAAGGCACGAATACGCTGTGGTCGTCAGAATCATGCTCAAACCGACGCCAATAATGGATCATTACGCGTTGGATCGCAGGTTGAGCGGGTTTGAGGTGGTGATTGTGAGGGGAGCAAGTTTTGACGCGAGTCGCGACTCCCAGCGCTGACGATGGTGGAACGGAGAGAAAGAGCAGGAATCCACCCGTTGAGCTAAAGCGAGGCACTAGGCGGCTCGTGGTTAGTCGCCGGCCCTGGAAAACTTGCTCATGATTTCCAGGGACCAGATCTGGTGCCCCAGATGGGCAGCAGATGCGCAGACAAGGGGACTGCGACACACCACTGGGCACCGGCCCCGGGTGCCACTTCGGACTGCACAGTTCATGTCCGGGCTAGAGAGGCCCCTCATCAGCCTCGAGTTCCTTGAGGTCCTTGACCTCCTCTGCTCCTTTGTCCGACCGAGCGTTTATTCAAAACTCACGAGTCAAGACCTCACATCTCACCCTTTTGCTTTTCCACCTGTTCCCTTCTGCGACCACTGTCCCTACGATCCAGCGCCTTTAAACAGCGATACAGCATTTGCCATTTTCGAGATCATAGCTGCACAGCAACACATAACAGCCACATTCACGCATACCAAGACAGAGGCAAACAAACACCTCCCTCGCTCCCTCAGCAAACCCCCTCGGTCGCCAGGTCGCCGCCAGGTCGCCGCCATGTCACACTCACACTCCTCGTCGTCATCAACGTCGTCCTCATCATCAATGCCAATGGCCATGGAAATGATCTTCACCACCTCCCACACAACACCACTTTTCTCCAACGCCTGGACCCCCGCCTCAGAGGGCGCCTACGCCGGCACATGCATCTTCCTCGTCATCCTCGCCATCCTGATGCGTCTCCTCTTCGCCGGCAAAGCCCTCTGCGAACAGAGATGGCTGATGGCGGCGCGGAATCGGCGCTACGTGCTCGTCAAGGGACGGGAGACGGAGGCCGGGCGGATCGATCAGGATCCGGACGCGAAGACTGGGGCCCTGGTGACGGTCAATGGCGTCGAGGAGAGCGTCAAGGTCGTTCAGGCGAGGAGTGATGGCGTCGTTCCGTTCAGGTTGTCTGTCGATGTGCCGAGGGCTCTGTTCAGCACCGTCATTGCTGGAGTTGCTTATTTGCTGTGAGTATTTGAGAACAAGCGCGTGTGGGAACTATGCTAACTGCTCAACCCAGCATGTTGGCTGTCATGACGATGAATGTCGGCTACTTCCTCTCCGTGCTAGCGGGCATCTTTGTGGGCGAACTGGCCGTTGGCCGCTACATCCAACTTGATGATCATCTGCATTGAGCACGAATTTCTTACTGCATGGGGAATTTTTGCGGCGTGGAAGGCCAAATTAAAAGGATCATTTTAAGAAGCGCTCATCATAGAAACGAACGACATATATGAACACATGACTTATTTACACCATCAAGAGTACTTATCCCGATGTTCCTTTTGTCAACGTAAATCTACGGCCACGTCTCGATCTTGTTCCACTCCCCTATCGATTCACTTGGTTGCGATCCGCCCGGCCCTCCTGCTTCCTCCGCCAACGTCCAGATCTGCCGTGTACAGTTGGCAGGATCACTGAGGTCGACGGCCTCCACCTCCTCCGGCGTGATGATACAGACTCGGAAGTTCTTCCTCGCCAGCGTCTCGTCGGAGAGATGACCTGCCTTTTGTCCAAGTGCCTCTCCTTCTTTTTCATCTTTGCCCTCCGACAGCGGCTGACCTGGCGGCGGGTTCTTGAATGTACCCCTCATCATGGGCGACAGGTTCTCGAAAGTGTTCTCAACCTCGCGTCTCCACGACCAGTCGTCCTTGTTCTGTTCATCGTGGTCGGCGCCGCTGTTAACGCGCATGTACCTTCCAACCTCTGCCTTGACCGTGATGGTGCCTGAGTTCTGCGCCTCCTCGCCGCCTCCGTCGACGTCAATATCATCCGCCGCGACGAGCCAGCACTTGCCGCGTATGCGCCACTGCGTCTTTGTGTTTTTAACCCAATACACCGCCTCGACGGGCCCACCGCCGCCCGAGCCCGACCTCGACTGCTCCAAAGTTCCTTTTCCTTTCCCCGTCGCGAATATATCATAGACCTTGCCCATGCGCGCGTCCGTGGTGAACGTCGGACAGTCAGACTCGTAGAGTGCAGGGTTCTTGGGCAGCTTGTTGTATTCGTTCTCCGGCAGCGTGGCCCAGAAGCCGCGGAAGATGCACGTCCGCACGCGCGGGAGGCCCTTCGCCGTGACGGTGCCGAGGCTGAACTCGAAGCCCGCACCGCCGGCAGCGTCGTCGAGCTGTTGTTGGAAGGCCTGCTTCCATGGGGCCATGCTGGAGGATGGCGTGGGCTGGGACATGGTGGAACAGAGACGAGTGAGGCGCCTGGTGACTTTGGATGCCAGGGTGAAGGAAGTGGCAGCTTGGTGGCTTTGGCAATTCAAACAACACACCATCTAATGTTTCCTGGGACGCTCATATGTAGTTGATAAGGCCCCGTTCCCCATCCGCCAGCTGGCTTTTATAATGACGCGCAGACTCGAGGCGGTTGACGTCGAGTGATGCAATTGAGAGAAAGCTGCGAACACGCGCCGCGAGCCGGAGTCTTATCGATAAGCAGCAGACCTTATCGATAAGGGCACAAGGCTTCATTCAGCCTTGCGGAGGATACCCATTAGAGTACAGCATGATAAACACTTGTAACACTTGAGAGTGTGAAAGACTCTAGTCCTGGAAATGATAAAATGCTATGCTATGGCTATGGGTACTACTGCTTCTCCTCCAATTCTTCGAAGACAAGAAGACACGTCTGGTCCTTCGGCCTCGAAGCAATGACCTGGTCGTCGATGGACATATCTCCCCTCATCTGCGGTGCCACTGTGGTCGCAAATCTTTCATAGATATCCCGGAGCAGAGTCTTCATCTCTACCAAAGCTAGGCTGTGTGGGTTGTCAGCAATCAAGTCCAATCAAATTGTTTCGGAATGGGGAAAGCAACATACTTCTTCCCTATGCAACCTCTACCCCCAGCAGCAAAGGCAAAGTAAAGCCGATTGCGATCCAATTCGCCTTGCTTCTCAAGCCAGCGGTCCGGTAAGAACTCGGCCGCGTTGGGGAACACGTCCTCATTGAGCAAATGCAGCGAATACGCCTGACAGCTCACGATCGATCCGCCCGGCAACCGATATCCGGAGATCCTGCTCCCTTCACGGGGCACATATCTGGGCAGACTCATCGGAATAGGCGGGAAGAGCCTCAAGCCCTCCTTGACCACGGCGTCGAGGAAAGGCAAATCATCGAGCCTTGCTCCCGGGTTCTGGATGATCTCGTCGTGGAGACGTTTCTGGAACCGCTGGGACCGAGGCAGAGAGAGCTCGTGCATCAGGAAGCAGAGTCCATCTCCTGTCGTGTCTATGCCGGCTGCTAAATGATCCATACATTCGGCGGCAGATTGAATCGTCATCAGGTCCGATGACTTGCTTTGCAGCTTGTAAAGGAGAGATGAAGCCTGTGGCTTGGTATTCCGAGCTCGATCCAGCACAAAGTCCTTGGACAATGGTATGTCTTTCGGGCTGAAAAATGCATTGATCTTGTCTAGGAGTGGCCAGTAGTACTGAACCCATCTTTCTAAAGGGCATGTTAGCCTCAGGTTGTGCAGTAGTATGCTCATCTTACGCTTGATACTGTCATGGTATGACAACTCCTCCATCATCTTGAGGTCTTCTGGATTGTTGAGAGAATCGCTTCCGCCAGGGTTGAACAGGAAATGCGAAGCACAGTCTAGTGCATAACAATGAAGCGTTACCTTTTGCTTTTTGTCAGTTTCCGTAGTCACCAGCAAGGGGGGTGTTGAAAACACACGTAAACATCGATGCAGCTGCCCATGGATTCTTCACACTTCCTCATCACGCTGGCGGCACGTTGCTGGATGCCTTCGACGATTTGCGAATTGACAATGTTGGTCATGGCATACTTTTCAGCGAACAGCTTCTTCCGCTGCGAATGATCATGTCTGTTCAACGTGGAAAACATTGTCCTTGTTTATGTCAGCGGCACGAATGGTTCGGGGACTTTTTGTAGCACAAACCGATAATCGTACTGCTTAAAGAGGTCATAGAACTCTGTCTTGTCATAGCCGCTGCCGCCGCTCTGGTAGATTTCCTTCATTCCCTCCAGATTGGAAAAGGAGACTTCATTTGGTGCAAGACGAACCACTGGTCCATACTTCTGGTGAAGCTCGTGGACCCATAGACGGCGGTGCTTGGTGAATTCATGGTACTTGAGAACCACCGTTGTGAAATGTGTATACCAAGGGCCTGGCACTTTGGTCTGGTAGGCTTGGACTGCTCTGACGAGGACATAGATCAGCCATGCTGATACCAGGATGCTCAAGGCCAACATGGTAACGATAGAAAAGAGTCATATGCTGTCTCGATGGACCATGGGCAGAGAAGGAGTCTGGGCGTGGGTTTATAAGTGCTGAGGTCTGATATGTGAATGTTGGACTATCCCCATCTCGGAAGGTTGAGGAGACGGTCTGATCTTATCTGGAGACATGTCAACTTCGAAAACCTTCATGGATAAGACGGCTAGAGACACGGATATCGTCGTTATCTGTCTTTCAAAGTGATTGACATCCGGGGCGAGGCTGAATCATGTCGCGCTATTCCAAACACGGCAAGTCGAGGAGATGGATTTCAACGCCACTTGACACTTCGATCAGGACTCACTCTCTCGTTCGTCCTTATCAACATCTCTAGATAATGCTGCAGGAATGCATCGCGTGCACAGTCGCCGGAGGTTCCAAGAAAGAAGTTCTCATGTGCCGTTGTTCGATGAATTCAAGGTGAGTGAAAACGTATAAGATAAGGATCATCATCCCCCTTCTCCTCCCAATGGCCACAACGAGGACTCCGCGAGCTCGCACGTTGGAAGACACCCTCCCCCCCTCAACATCACCATGCACCTCGGACAGACGACAAAAGAAGAAGAACATGGCTGGCCATCCACCACGAGGCTCGACCCTTCAGGCCGGCCCTTGGTGCCCACGCCAACAAACGACACACTCGACCCCCTCAACTGGACGCTCTGGCAGAAATACATTTGCATCTCCATCGTCTTCTTCAGCTACTTCATGTTGACCTACTTCGTCACCGCCCCAATCCCATCCTTTGCCTTCCTCCAGGAACAGCTCAACATCGACTACAATCAGGTGAGCTGGAGTTTCGCCCTGCCCTGCCTCGGGCTGGCGTCGGGTCCTCTCCTGGTCGGCGCTCTGGCAGATACATATGGGCGAAGGCCCGTCTTGATCGCAGCCACTTCCCTGGCCGTCGTGGCCAGTGGTTGCACCTCCATCAAGACCATCAACTACGGAGGCTACATGGCGGCCAGGTTCTTTCAGGGTCTCGGTGCCGGACCCGCGGCCAACGTCGGTTTGGTCATCATCAACGACGTCTCGTGGGAACATGAGCGAGGGACGAGAGTGGGCATGTGGACTATTGCTGCGAACTGTGGCACCACCCTTGGAGGCGTGTGTAAGTATTTTCACCGACGCTTTTCCTTTCCTCATCTTGCTCCGTCCAACAACCCCTGCTGACCACGAGTGACTGATAGTTGGCGGCCTCCTCGCGACTTCAGGCGAATGGAGTGCCTACCACGTCACCATCCTGTTCGCAACACTTCTGGTTCTTCAATGCGCCTTGCTCCCAGAGACACTCTACCCCCGAGCTGCAGTCGTGCTCGCCGAAGAACGCCGCCGCCGTCGCCGAGGGTCAAGGTCAAGGTCCAGCGACGACGCCGAAGGGCCTCAGGATGAGGCTGAGCTGCTGAACTTCCCAAGAACCAAACAGTTGGGATACCTGGTCAGTATAGCCGCATTTCTGCTCCAACAAAGGAACCCCCCTTACCACATGGGGCCTGTATCACTGACTCGGCATGCTTGAACCACAGAATCTTCGCAAGGTGCCTGGCGTGCCACATCCAAAGCCATGGTTGACGATAGTCCAATTCATTGTCCTCTGGAAGTACCCGACCATTGTCCTCAGTGTGTTTACCTATTGCTTCATGCAGTATTGGTGGTATGTCTTCTTACCTCTCCATCTTCTCTTCCCCATTGTGTGTCTGTGTGTCACAAGACCAACTAACATATTGTATTGTGTCTGTTATAGGATCTGCAGTATCACAACCCTCATCCCAGACGCCTACTTCGACTACACGCCCCGAGCACAAGGTCTCCTCCTCATCGGCATGCTAATCGGATTACTCGCGGCAGAGATCGTCTGCTCAGGACGCCTCAGCGATCGGATCATGATCTACCTGACCAAGAGGAACGGTGGGGAGAGATTGCCTGAGATGCGTCTCTGGCTCGGTCTGCCGGCCGCGGTGTTCTCGTCTATCGGTCTCGTGCTTTGGGGGTTGTCGGTGGATAAGGGCTGGCATTGGATTGTTGGACAGGTTGCTTTTTTCTTCTGTGAGTCGGGTCCTACTTGCCCTTGTGCTCCGGTGCTCTTGAGAGAGTCGTTGATCTTAGGATTTCCGATTGCTGACAACCAGGATTCCCCATTTTAGATGCTCTCGGTCTACAGATGGGCAACACAGTACTCTCCACCTACATCGTCGACAACTACCCGGACTACGCCAACGAAGTAATCACGTTCTACTCCGTCATCATCAACGTAAGTCATACGCCCTCCGTCCGCCCTCCACCAACCGCTTGAGCTGAGCTGACCCTCTCTCGTCTATCTCTGGATATAGCTATCAGCCTTCATCAACCCATGGTTCATCTACTACTGGGTCGAAGCATCCGGGTACACATGGACGTTCGCCGCCCAGTGCATCATCTGCAGCTTCGGGGTCATCCCGATGTATCTGCTCCTGCAGACGTTTGGGCCTCGATTGCGGAGTTCTCGGCCTATGTACATGAAGCGCCTCCAGCTCGATGGGGCGGAGGAGGATCAGGAGGGCGAGAACGAGGAGACGGTGGTTGCTGTCAATGGAGGTGTAGTGGAGATCAAGATGTGAGATTAGTCTCCAATAGATCAGTTGGAGAGTGTACTGTAGCTGTTCTAGAAGGCCGTGCCTACGGTCCGACAGCTCTGACAACGCAAGATTCCTTCAGAGGTCCAATGGTAACTTTATCACCGACCTTCCAGCCCTCTGCGGTGGCGTCTGCTTCTCCACCAACAAGACTCAACATACCCTCAACATTGCCGATCTCGTACGTCTTGGTCCATGTCCCCTCCTTGGAATTCAGATCCTGGCGTATCGCAGAGTAAGTACGCGACAGAGGCTCCTTGCTATCTGTCTGGCGCAGAGCGAGGAAGTATTTGCCGACTCTCGCGTAGTGGGATTTTGTCGTGACATTTCCGTTGCCGTCGTCAACACTCTCCAAAATCCAAGCGACATTGCTCTCGCCCAAACCGGGGTCCAGTTCTCGCCAAATCTCTTCGTAGGGAAGGATTTTGTTGTCCAAGTGAGGAGCGGCCATGACTCCCGTCTCGAGGTCGTCGCCGTTGGGTAGTCTCGTGAATTCTCCAATGTCTGGCGCGCCTTCCTGCTGGCCCGCGACGTAGTGCGAGTCGAATGGGTGAGTGAACTCGATTTTGACTGTTATGGTATCAGAAGCGCCGACGTCCAGGGGGGTTGTTGTGCTTAAATCCTCTGAATCGTGTTTCCCAGGACAATCACGTGAAGGGAGGGATGCCAGGATCTAAAACTTACGAGGATCCTCTGAGAGGACGATCATTTTCCCTGCGAGACCCCAATCAATGCTTTGATCTTCCTTTGCTACTCGCAGGTCGACATAGCAGTCTCCTATGCTGAGCACGAGCGTGTCGGTGGGTTCCGAGGCCTCGGCTGGCGGCCATCGGATGCTCAATCGGGTGGATGCGCGGACTGCCATGGTTGAGGTGGCGCAGAACAGTGACAAGGTTTGAAGGAGTTCAAATTACGAGCATATATATGTGCATAATGTAGGTAGGTAAGTACAGGAGATAAGGAGGTCGTTGAATTTTTGTATGTCAGCAGGAGTGGAACCAAGTCATGTAGTATATCGGTCTTCTCCTCGACCTGCCCTTTTGGGTAAAGGCCGAACGAAGTTCGAAGTTCGTCGGGTCAATATGGAATGAAATCAATCAGATCCGCATCAGGATCTGGGTTCTGTTAGAATCATACGGTCATGGTGTTAGCTGGGGGTTCAAACCTTGCTCAAATTCGTCAATCGGTCGTTCCCATCGTCGCTCGAGGACGTCGATGGCCCTCAAGACATTCCGTATCCGCAACGTCTTGTACAAGTCATGGAGGAGACTTCGGACCAAGAACCGGTCCTCGCCGAGTGCTTCGCAGCTACACGAGCGGAGCAACAAGTTAGTTCTGTGTAGGCAGGACGAAGATACATCGTTGTGGCCTGGTGGTGACTTACCCGGCGGTGAAGATAGGAGTCGTAAGGAGCGCCCAGGGTGAAAGTGCAATCATGGGAAGAACTCCGCACAGCACTTCCAAGATCTTTTTGACCGACGTTTGAACCGCTTCCGAGTCTGTTCTCCTTACTTGAAGCCTGCGATAAATCTGTAGCAAAGCTGAATGTTGGTATGCCGTGTTGCATGCGTTGAACTGTCGGACCTCGTCTTTGGTTAATGAGATATCGGCCGGTATTTTCAACCCGTCTTTGCCGTCACGACGAATCATCTCTTGGACCACATGCTCGAGTCGGCTCGCTTGTTGTTGTAACTCTTCCGCCACAGAAGGGTTCTGTCCGCTGACTGCGACGTCGAGTTGGAGTCGTTTCCTCGCCAATACTCCGATTTCCTTAAATACAACATTGAGATCCGGTGAATATCCTGCATAGATATCGAGGACGTCATCCTCTGGAAATACGAAGCCAGAGTTCGCCCTGAAACTTTCTTCTTGGTGTGTATCGGCATTGCTGATGCCTCGGTTCGTGAGTGCAGTCAACGCCTCGATCGAAGAATACCATCGTGAAGTGAGCCAGCTATTCTGCTCAGAGTCGGACCGGTCTACACTCGACTGTAGTGAATCCAGAATTGCTTTGGCGCCGTCAACATGAACACGCCACGAAGAGTCGGCCTTCCCCGAATAGATCTCACAAGTGCAGAGCGTTCGAATCGTATGGAGCGCCAGATGCCTCGAGCGAGGATCATTGACTGCAATCTCCTTCCTGAGATGCTGGAGGCTTCTCGACATGAGGTTTGATACCATGGCTTCCGGGATGAATTCGTCTGGCAGTCCGTTCATGAGGGTCAAGCGATGCAGGGCAGAGAGGGCCAGGGTGCCAAAAGCGAGGGACGGAATCTGCGTAGCCATTGGCAGTGTCTGGCGACAGATCTGGTCACGAAGCTGTTTGTGGCTGGCTACCATTGACGCCTCAGTCACAAAATGCTCCCATAGCAGCTTCTCGGCGGAGGTCCACGGACTGAACACATCCAGCTCGCGGATATCGAACGGGTTCTGAGACTTTGGCGACTGGGACCGTTCGATTACCGCCAGCTCGAGGGCGGGGCCCTGGGTCTGAACAGGATCGAAGGTGACTGTCGTACTAGGGTTTGGTGTTTGCTTTCTTCGCGACGCCCCTTGTCTCCTAGGGACTCGTCCATCCCATTTCAATGTCACCTGGTACTCGCAGGACTCTTTTGCCTCCAGACAGCGACGACAGCTGGGCTTCCCTTCATCGCATTTCTGCCGCCGCCTCTTACATCTCGCACAGCCATGATGAGATCGGATTGTCATGACATCCTAGGGTTTGACTGTAACCGTCGTGGCTGCTCAACGAGGATTGACTGATGGTCTGATAAGGGATTCATGAGATAGAGAGGAGGCGAGTTGCCGCTTTAATGGGGGAGTCGAGCCTTGGCAGAAATTGCCACCTGAGCTTAAGGCGGCAGCGTTAACAGCACAAACTGGATGCTCTGCCCCTTTCTTATCGATAAGCCGGACAATTGCAGGCACTTGTTGCCCGCGCAACTCTGTTGACCGCTCCCGAATCCGTTACGCCGTTACTCTGACGCGCCCAGTAATCTCATGCGTGTCTTTTATCCCTTCCTTGCATCAAAGCTAGAGAGCAGATCAGTCTTGCCAATCTGCGCTCTTGAGGCTAGACTCGCCGTCTCTCTCAAAGTCTCTGTTGTTCAGAGGTCCGGCAGATTCACACCCTCAACTTGGTCTCTCCTAAGGTCACTGGGAAAAGACAGACGCTCTTGTTGTTCTCTGCCTTACCACAACAGTTGTTGTTTTCCGCCTCGATATGGCCCTTAGCAGACACCTCTCTCCCAAGTCCCAGCACGATCTCAACATGGCCATGCCGATGCCTCCTCCTCTCCTGCACACTCGTTCAGGCAACGAAGCCTACGATAGACCTCACACTCCGTCGACACCGGGCGGCCATGGCTTCACCAGTCCAAGCCAAACACCACAGGGTAGCCCGAGCAAGAAACAGTTGCCTCCCGGAGCCAACGACCTGCCCAATGTCTTTGAGAATGCCATGAAACTTGCACCCATGTCCCCATCCAAAGGCCAACCAAAGTCACCGTCAAAGCAGGGCTTGTCTGCTGGTGATGAGAACGTGGGCAAGGACCCCTTCGCAGACGCAAACAGTCAATACTTCGGCCGCTCGGAAAGCCCAACACGCCAGTCGAACAAGGAGAACGCTCCAGCAGCTGGTTTGAGATTTGGAAAGGACGTCCAGCAGAACCATGCCGCAGTCTCCAGACAGGAACAGTACCAGACCGAGTCCAAGAAGACCATTACACGGGGTCTGACAAACGAGGAGTTGCAGAAGCTTGCACTTCCCAAGGTCAAGCGCCTTGCCAATGTGACTCAATTGTGTAAGTTTCAAGCCCTTCCAAACCAGCTTCCAAGACCTGACCGAGCCAGATTTCCTCGATCACTACTTCGACCTCCTCTCCTACGTCCACAACCGCCAGTCAAGAGAGTCGGCTTTCAAGGCATCTTTCCCTGCTCCGCCAGAGACTCCACAGGGAGAATACGATACAGCACTCCACAAGTATCTCGGCCGCGAGCGTGCCAACCTGCGGAAACGTCGGACACGACTTCGACATGGCGACTTCCAGATCTTGACACAGGTTGGCCAGGGTGGATATGGACAAGTCTACCTAGCCCAGAAGAAAGACACCCGAGAAGTGTGCGCGCTCAAGGTCATGCGAAAGAAGCTTTTGTTCAAGTTGGATGAAGTGAGGCATATCTTGACTGAGAGAGACATTTTGACCGCTGCCAAATCTGAATGGCTCGTCAAGCTGCTCTACTCCTTCCAGGATGAGGAACAAATCTATCTCGCCATGGAGTACGTCCCGGGTGGTGACTTCAGAACTCTGCTCAACAACACCGGGGTCCTCCACAACCGCCATGCCAGGTTCTACATTGCCGAGATGTTCTCCTGTGTCGATGCTTTGCACACACTCGGCTACATTCACCGAGATCTGAAACCAGAGAACTTCTTGATTGATGCTACTGGCCATGTCAAGCTCACTGATTTCGGACTTGCTGCTGGCATGCTGAGCCCGATCAAGATTGAGAGCATGAGAATTAAGCTTGAGGAGGTCGGGAACGTCGCGGTACCTTTCGGAATCGTCCCTGTAGAGGACCGATCGGCCGACCAGCGACGAGAGGGCTATCGCTCGCTCCGAAAGAAGGACATCAACTATGCCAAGTCGATCGTTGGTTCTCCCGACTACATGGCTCCCGAGGTCCTCAAGGGGGAACAGTACGACTTCACAGTCGACTACTGGTCCTTGGGATGCATGCTGTTTGAGGCTCTTGCAGGATATCCACCCTTTGCCGGTGCGACTGTGGACGAGACCTGGCAGAACTTGAAGAGATGGCAACGCGTTCTCCGCAAGCCAATCTACGATGACCCAAATTACTTCTTGAGCAAGCGAACCTGGGATCTGATCACGCGTCTCGTGGCTGCGAAGGAAAACCGTTTTAAGAACATCACCGAGATCCACAAGCACGAGTATTTCGCCGAGGTTGACTTTGACGCCCTTCGAGATCAAAAGGCACCTTTCGTCCCCGAACTCGACTCCGACACCGATGCCGGCTATTTTGACGATTTCAGCAACGAAGCCGACATGGCCAAATACAAGGAGGTGCATGACAAACAGAGAGCCCTGGAGGACATGGCAGAGCGAGACGAGAAGATGGCCAAGAGTTTGTTCGTCGGCTTCACTTTCAGGTATGGAACTTTCCCCCGACGTCGACCATGGTCGCTTTGATGAGGATGCTCGCTAACAGATAACACTAGACACCGCAAACCAGATCCCGAAGGGACTCCTCGGAAGCGAATCGAAACCGATGGCACCTTTGGAACGATCTTCTAGATTGTCTCCCCAACCAAGTCCGAGCTATGGTGTTTAGGCTTGACATATTCGGGGTTTCTTGTTCGACTCGCTCAGCTCACGTGGGGGTTATCATTTTCCGTGTTTCCGTATTTCGGGTGGGAATTGCGATTGGGGTCAGGCGGGGTCAGGGATCGCAATAATGGCTCTCGTTGGTTTGGAAGGGTCGGTCGGCGTTGGTTTTGATGTAATACGCGAGCTCTCAAGCTACTAAGCTTGCTTGAATGAAGCCGCAAGAAGGAAAGGAAAGACCACCGAATCGAAACCGGAGATAAAAAGGGCACTCACTGGGACTCTCTCTTTCAAGACCAAGCAGGTCATCGGGTGAAATGCCGGTCTTATTGCTTTTTTGTTTGAACGGGCTCGAATCGAAATGGAAACAAATTGCAATTGAACTTTGGCGCGAGAGCGCCTTGTTTATTCATTAATTCGTTTAAAAAATGCGATATCCTGGCACCCAGCAGAGACCTGTCTCGTTCATCTAGGCTATGATCCATTGTCCCTGTCCCTGGTTTTCGCTGCTCTCCAACAAGAAAACGCCCGAAGAGTCTCGCTGAGCTGGATCTCCTCGTGCCTCAAGTCTGCTGCTCAGCTCGTCAAACATCCTCTGGTCGGCTTCATCTTTGAGCTTGACAAAGAATTCGGGCACTTCGACCCTTCGAAGGTAAGGCATCTTCTCGACACACCTCTTCAAAGCTTCAACATCCAGGGCCTTGTTCGTGTAGCGGTGCGCCGGAAAGTCCCACGGTGACGTGGCCAGGATCAGAACCTCCAAAACCATGTCATTTTCCGACAGGAAGTCGGAATCTGGGAGAATGGTTTGCACGGCCGGAGTGGTCACCTTTCGCAGCTGTGGAAAACAACCGAGTATCCAATCGAGGGGATAGTCATCGGGCCATTCTCCCAAGGAATTCAGGTAGAGATTTCGAATGGAGGCTGCCGTATTTTGGCACAGAGCAAGGCGGCCCAGGATATTGCTGTTGTGCACTTCCCGCATCTCGAATGATGTCAATGTTTCAGGCCAGCTCTTGAAGAGCACATCCCAGCGCTCCGCATTAAGGCATGGCCAGCCAGAAGAGGTCAGATACTCCAGCCGCTTGGGCCAATTGTACATGGAAGCTTGACGGGAATCCAGATCACGGAGCGAGTCCTTTGGAAGTTTCAGAACCGTCAAGTGCTCAAGATGGCCCACAGCATCGAGGATCTGCCAAAGATCCATTTTGTACCCATCAGCAGACAAATCTAGCAGATGTAAGCTCCTACACTTGGACAACGGAGCCAACGAGGCAATCCTATAGATAGAATCAGAACTGCTCGGTTTCAGCCAGATAAATGGACCCATTCGACGCACGAAAACGTGACTGCTGGGGAAGCAAACTTCTCCAGAGTGTCTCTTGTCCGATTCAGAAGTCGTGCTGTCAAGCTATTGGAGCTCTCATATGCAAGCTGTGCCATGTCGAGAGACTTGACAAACTTCTCCAGCCCAAGTTGCGTCTTTCGCGACTTCACCGATGGGCATATCGTGCGGGCAAAAAGATCGAAATTCCGGTTTGTGAGATACGGCTGGCTGTAGAGGTGGGCGATGGAGGCGGCGTACCAGGCCTTGGAGACCAAGCAACAAGACCATAGCAATGCCCGGGAGTCCCCATTATTGTAGCGTGAGGCGATGTCTTTGGTGATGAGTCCGATGACTTCAACCGGAAGATGGACTTGTGCACCACGGTAGACCGGGTCGCCAATCTTCATGGTGTCTGCTGCAGCTAGGGGACGATTGGGCCTTTTTCAACTGGCCAGCAACAAGGCATGCTGTCGTTGCCTTGCTCCATGGGTGCTCGACAGAATGATGGATGCCGTACTCAGTATACCACGAGAACAGAGGGACGTTCGGAGGCGACAAAGGGCGAACGACGGGGGACGTCCCATGGGATTTCAAATGAAGCAACTGTAGCGAGGCCGAGGTTTAGCCGACACCAGGTCTCCATCATCCTGTAACTCCTTTTCTCCCTCTCTTCCTATCTCTGTATCCAGGTCCACCACTCATAAACAATCCGACTCGTCTGTTGCGCATGGAGGGGACAGGCGAAAGAGGACAGGAGAGCCTATTCCTTGTACAGGAGAATCAGTAGGTGCATAACATGAGGAGCAAAGGCTGTCCTGGGAAGCGCTGCAAAGAATTGGCGACACGTCGCTGCCATGACCAGGACCAGGCGTCCTTTGTTCTGTTCTGATACCAGCAGACCTGCAAGAAGACAGAGTCGCTCAAACGATGTGAGCCAACAGCTTGGATGTGAAATGGCTGACGAGTCGGGAATGATGCTTGATTGTTGTGGTTTGTGAATATGATGCGCGGCGACGCTGCAGGGATGACAGAGAGGGGGGGAACCACAGGCACGCGGCGGCGACGGTAACAACAGCAGCAGCAGCAACAGCCCCGTCGCCAGGCGCACCTTCCTCACGCCTCATGCTACGCAGCGCGCCTTCAAATGCGATTGTTGTTGTTCTTCTAACGGCGCACCTGCTTTCTTTCCTCTCTATCCGTTTCTCCCCATCTTCCTCTCTTAACACTTCTCCCGCTCCCGCATCTTGCAGATCTCCTTCCGGAGCCTTCTGCTGCGCCGAGCCCACGCGCAGAGTCTTTGTTCAATTTTGTATTCAGTGTCCAGTATCTTGTCCCGGCTCCCTCACTTCGCTCTCAACCTCTCCCTCCTCCACCTCCTCGAGTCAAGCTCCAGCTCCCTCTCCCACCCCCCCTCGGCCTCTCTGTTCCTCCATCCTCGACCTCTCTCGATCCAGAATTACGATATCTGCCTCCGAGTGCGCCAGTCTTCCTCTTCTGCCTCTATTTTGCACCAGACAGTGCCGGATTTTCTTGGCCTCTATCCTGCCGGTAGGGACGGCGACGCGCTTCCATCTGATACCCTCGCCTGACTGCTCTAGGACTTACCCAAAGCCATCATCTACGGCATTTGGACTACAACTGCGCCGACGGGTCCACAAGCTGCCTGACAGTCCAGGAAATGTGCAAAATCTAGAAGAAATCTTTTGGATCCAGGTCAGCAGAGAAGCATCCCTGCGGAGTCGACACGATCTCACACGCCAACAGGTACTCGCTTTTGCCAGCCGAACGCCCAAAATGCTGGGAGCTCGTGCCCGGGCGGCTGAGTACAACGCGTTCAAAGCTGCCTCTGCCCGGCAAGCAAGTCACGAGGCTGAAGAGCACAAGTTGCCTCCAAAGACAGCACCCGTGTCTCTTGGCGCGTTCAGTAAGACCGCACAACCCAGTCGTAACAAAGGAGCCAAAGCATGGAAACCATTTGTTTTGGACGACAATGACCCAGAAGTGGCATCTGAATCTTCTGGGGGTTGTCGCCTCAACTCTTCTACTCCCGTCAGTCAGATCGGTGGTAGTCATCGCAGCAACCCTAGCATCGACAAATCCGAGACTTCTCTGAGTTCGAGCATGGAACCGATGGACGGCTTCGGCTGCAACGAGACTCCCACGGGTCCTCGAAACCAACAAGCCATGCGCTTCGGCGACATCGAAACGCCCACAGGCCCTCGAAACCTACAAGCCATGCGCTTCGGCGACATTGAGACTCCCACGGGTCCTCGAAATCTGCAAGTCATGCGCTTCGGTGACAGAGAGACACCCCTTAACCCTCGAAACCCGCAGCCGATGCACGACTACCTCCACGGCGGTACCATTCCTTTCGAGCCCAAAGCGGTGTACGCACCTTCGAGCCAGCGGCGCAGTCTTGCGAATCCGACTCCACAGCGCGTTCAGGCGCATTCGATCATTTCGCAAGCGCCGCAGCATGGCATCCCTCAGAGTGTACATAGTTCCCCTGGCTATTTCCCTGGACCCGGTGGGTTCCCATACCTTCCCCCCGCAGATCATTTCGCGATGCCCTATCTCCACGTTGGCCAAGTCCAAGGCGGCTACATGGCTCCAACAGATATCAGCCCCTCCAAGCAGGAGAACAAATTCGCTATGATATCGCAACAATCCGGATATCCAGCTCCAGGTATGATGGCTCCTTATCATCATCAGCAGTCCTCCTCGGGATCAGGAATGATCAACGCCCCGATGCCACCTTTGCAAACCGACAATTCTTATGACCCTGCCACTCCGAAGTGGAACCGCCACACACATTACCCTGCAGTTGCTACGAGCTCTTCCCAGCGTCGCGGCATGAAACATATCAAATCAGACAGCATTTGCGGCCCGAGCCCTCGCCAGGCAGCTCCAAAGTATTTTCCAAACGGTTCGAGAAGCATTTCTTATCCAGCGAGTGGCCCTCCGCCTCCCGGCCCCCCGGAAACGACGCATAGTGCATCGAGCGCTGCTGTCCAAAGTACTCCACGGAAATCACCAGCGACTCCAGTCAATGAGCCTTATGACCGCAACAGCAAGATGCAAAACTTTGTCGCTACACAACAGGTTTTGGCGAAGACGGGAAAAACTGTCTTGCGGAACCCGGAATTGCATCGCCTCAAGGCGGACAGCGAAGTACCGACACCGACAAGAGAACCTCGTCGTGGACCAATCAGCAATATGTCCGAACCAAGATCCGATCTGCAGACACCTGGTTCGAAATTGCAAGCGACAGTCCAGCCGGGTCTGAAGGAAGCTGAGGACACCGATCCTGCAGCTCTCGGTAGTGCAGCCCTACGAAATGAGTTCGGAGTCGGGACCGATGATTGGTTCGAGCTCAAGCCTGTCACGAGAGACCAACGTTTGTTGATGAACAAGGCAATGAGGCGGTGTGCAGTCGCCGAAAGCGCAGATGCTCCAAAATTGGCGTTGCAGAATACCGGTTTCGATCGGCACAAGAATCTTCAGCGCTGGGTGCAACCAGGAACGACCGACAGCCACGGGCCAAGGAGAGCGGTTGACCAGATCGCCAAAGAACATCTTACCAGTCGGCTGTCAGACACATCGGGATATGACCGCGGAGTGAGCAGTCGTGCTGTGGACGCTACAATCGAAAGTGCTGGAATTTCTGCCGTCGGCAATATTATGGCAAACATGGCGGACAACCCTGACCCGTCAGGATCGGGGCCGGTCGGTGGGCCATCGCTATGCACATACAAACCTGCGCCTGAGTACGCGATTGAGAGAGGTCGGTTCCAATCAGGGAACACTGGCGGCACCAACACAAGCTTCTTTGAGGACGATACCAGTGGATTCTACAACGCTCCAAGCCGAATTGCCAGAGATCCGAGATTCCGCCCACCCAGCAAGGAGGGAGTGAAGCCAAAGGCGGAAGATGACTGGAAGCCTCGAGGGGACCCATGGACAAGACGTCGGATGTAGATAGCAGGGGAGAGCACTGTGCCACAGCATGGGAGCAAAGATCAGAACCATGTCCAGGGGTTCTAGCAGCGTGAAATGATGTCGGCCAGGGATGGAACGAGGGTCGATTTGCTCCAGTTTGAGGATGGATACGTTGAGACAGTCTCACGAACAGATCCCTGAGAATAGCCCTGCAGGTATCCGCCGGAGTGAGAGAAAGCTCCACGATTACTACATAGGTAGTACTGAGCTAGAACGGAGAACACTTGGGCTTAGCCTTGCCATTTCGCAGCCTTGCCATTATGGTCGTGTGCCTTGCCGGAGTGATCTGCTTCGGTGGGTAATAAGAACCGTAGCGCAGGGCTGAACGACTTCGGATGAAAGTTCTCCGTGTGCGAGCAACGCAGGCAAATCCCGCCTGCGTCAACCACTGACTCCATTACCCTCACATTCGATCCACTACACTTCTGTCGCCATCTCATCCTACTGTCGCCGCCTTTCTCTTCCTCCTCGCCCCCCTCTTCCCTCTCACCTTTCCCCTTTCTCTTACAAGCTGCGACCTTTGTCGTAGGCTGCTCGACCGGAATATCTCGCCAGCAATGGCGGCAAGCTACCTGCGGCCGCACTTGATGCGCACATCGAAAGCTGCCTTCGACTGCGCATTGTGTGCACCACGTCGCTCCGCCCAGTTCTCCCGGCTTCGCTACACCAGTGTCTTGCGTCGTCCTTTAGCGAGGACATATGCCACGGCGAATTCTGGAGACCCGAAGCCGCCGCAAGAGGATCCTGAGAAGAACAAGAAGCAGCCTGAGCAGTCTGGAAAGACTCCCGAGGAACCCGAACACAAACCTGCAATTGAAGAGTCGGATGGGAAGAAAGATAGCACAGCAGAGTTCTCCCAACTTACTGAGGAGGAGATCAAACAAATCAACGATGTCGCTCACATGATCAAGACCGGCCTCCCAAAGTCGCAGGTTGATGCCGTGGACGAGGCGGTCGAGCTGATGAAGAAGGGAGGAATTCCTAAAGAGCTTCGAGATGTCTTGGAGGCCCGGAGGAACGATCCCAAGCGGCGGATTGACCTTGCGACCACAGTTCGTCTTGTGGGACTGTTCACCAAGATGTCGCGCATGACCCCAGAGGAAATTCGTGAGAAGTACAGCAAGGCAGCAGAAGCCTCAAAAACCGAGACTCCTGGAGAGACCCCTTTGTTTGAGCAATCCAACCAGAAACAGGACCGTGGCAAACAGCGCAAAGAAAAGCAGGGTCAACAGAGCGGAGGCCCTAAGATGTACGAACTCAAGCTCGACGCCAGCACCATGCTTTTGGCTGCGTTCGTCACATATTACATCTACCGAAGTCTGTACCCGGGCGAATCATCCAGAGAGATTACGTGGCAAGAATTCCGAACCACCTTCTTCGACAAGGGTCTCGTGAACAAGCTCACTGTCATCAACCGCAATCGAGTCCGCGTCGAACTACACCGGCAAGCCGTTGCGACCCGATACCCCGAGTCACCCGCCGCGCAGGCCAATTTCTACTATTACTTCTCGATAGGCTCCGTCGAAGCCTTTGAAAGAAGATTGGACGAGGCGCAGCAGGAGCTTGGAATCCCGAGCAACGAGAGGATACCTGTTGCCTACTCGGATGAGGTGCCGTTGAGCGCCGCCATTTTTTCATTTGGGCCAACGCTGCTGTTTGTTGGCGCTCTGTTTTGGCTCTCGCGAAGAGCTGCTTCGGGTGCCGGCGGTCAGAGCGGTATCTTTGGCATCGGTAAGTCAAGGGCAAAGAGGTTCAACCATGAGACCGATGTGAAGACCAAGTTCGCCGACGTCGCCGGTATGGACGAAGCCAAACTCGAAATCATGGAATTTGTCTCCTTCCTGAAAGATCCTTCCAAGTATCAAAAATTGGGCGCGAAAATCCCAAGAGGGGCCATTCTTTCTGGCCCTCCCGGGACGGGTAAAACATTGCTGGCAAAGGCGACCGCCGGAGAATCCGGGGTCCCGTTCTATTCTGTTTCAGGTTCGGAATTCGTGGAAATGTTCGTCGGTGTCGGTCCCTCGCGAGTGCGAGACTTGTTCGCGAACGCCAGGAAAAACACCCCGTGCATCATCTTCATCGACGAAATTGATGCTATTGGCAAGTCGCGAGCCAAGCAGAACTTCGGCGGTGGCAACGATGAGCGAGAATCGACGCTGAACCAGATTTTGACGGAAATGGATGGGTTCAACACGTCAGAACAGGTGGTTGTTCTCGCCGGTACCAATAGACCCGATGTCCTTGACAAGGCGTTGATGCGTCCCGGTCGTTTTGACAGACACATCGCCATCGACAGACCCACCATGGACGGACGAAAACAAATCTTTGCTGTCCACCTCCGGAAAATCGTCACCCATGTCGATCAGGAATACCTGACTGGACGTCTCTCTGCCTTGACCCCCGGCTTTTCTGGTGCTGATATCGCGAATTGTGTCAACGAGGCCGCTTTGATCGCTGCTCGAGCCAGTGCAAAGTCGGTGGAGATGATACACTTCGAACAAGCCATCGAACGTGTCATTGGTGGCCTGGAGAAGAAGTCCCTCGTTTTGACGCCAGAAGAGAAGAAGACGGTGGCCTATCATGAGGCAGGCCATGCAATCTGTGGATGGTTCTTCAAATATGCCGACCCCCTTCTCAAAGTGTCAATCATCCCGCGAGGCCAAGGGGCTCTAGGATACGCGCAGTACCTGCCAGCTGGAGGAGGCGACGTTTATCTGATGAACGTCAAGCAACTGATGGATCGTATGGCTATGACCCTTGGTGGTCGAGTCAGCGAGGAGATCTGGTTTGACACAGTGACCAGCGGCGCGTCCGATGACTTCAACAAGGTTACCCGCATGGCCACGGCCATGGTGACAGAATGGGGGATGTCACCTAAGATCGGATATCTTCATTACCGAGACGATGAGCAACGATTGCACAAGCCCTTCTCCGAAGAAACCGCCCGAAACATCGATGTCGAAGTTCGTCGTATCGTGGATGAGGCGTACCAACAGTGCAAAGATCTGTTGTTGGAGAAGAAGGATCAATTGCAGGCTGTGGCGGAGGAGTTGTTGAAGAAGGAGATGTTGGTGCGAGATGACCTGGTGAGAATCCTGGGGCCACGTCCGTTTGAGGACCCCGGTGATTTCGCCAAATACTTTGACAACAAGGAGGGAAAGAGTGCACCGTGAGTGTCCTGCCCCCGCGCTTTTCCTTCTCACTCTTCTTGGACTGACCGTTCTCTTAGGCCGCCTCCACCAACCGAGCAAGAAGGTCCTTCGGGTAACATCCCCGAACAGCCCGCCCCGGCATTCAAGCGCATCGATATGTAATCCTCGCGAAGCATTCCCGGTGGGCGAAAAGCGAAAGCGAGGCTCTCTCTCGAATCACTTTTCGAACGAATCTTCCAAATCTTGATATCGAAACCCTTTTTATCAGCAAATACCCATTCATAACACGTACCACTCTCCTCTCGACCCTTTTTCTGGGCCATCTGTTTGTTTGTGCTTTGATGCATAGCGCAGGTGTTGGTAGACCCAACAGAAGAACTTAAAAAAATCAGGGGGAAAACTCTCGTTCAAAGAATCCACTAAGGGATTTCCAGGAGGACGAGGACGAGAAAGTTGATTTGTCTGTCCACATTCCCTCAATGTGTGTTGTGGTGTGTGTGTATATATCCATGTCCGACGTTTGCCACCACTACTACTACATCTTGCCTCCCACAACACCAATATGTACAGGAAGGAAGGAAGGAAGGTCAATTCGCGGCGGCGGCCAGCGTGCTGAAAAGCCGAGTTCAGTCCTCAGCAGACGGGGATGGGGAGAGGGATGATTGATAAAGAATCGCAACTCTGCAGAAAAACGAAGAGAAAAGAAACATCGTAAAAAAGTCTTCTGTTCCTTTGGCTACTTTTGACGTTCCGTCGATTCGTGAGGCGCGTGTCTTCTTGATCTTCATCTTGATCTCAAGATGAACGATATTGTGCCAACATTGCCGTTCCGAATACTCCTTTCTTCATTCTTCATTCACATGTCTTTTTACGCTATGTATGGATGGCAAAGACGAACGCTTCCCTTCCTCAACTATAGTCATTTTTCAACATCCCTTCCTTGTCCCCCCTCCTTTGGTTCTTGCCTCTCAATCACAATCATTCACCATCAGCACCACCGAATTCACCCAAATCCACCCGTCCAACACTCCACACCTCCCTTTCGTCTTCCTGCTCGTCCGAGCTGAGACCCAACCCGCCCGCACCGCCTTCAGCCTCGCGCCTCTCTCTCGCCTGCGCACCGAGACGCAGCGCCACGCGCTTGAAGTAGTCACCCATCGGGCGTGCCTGGGCCGGGGAGAGAGTCTTCCCGCCGGCGGGATCGGCCATGTAGGCGTCGAAGACGGCGGATTCCTGGTCGACGATGTCGAAGAGTTGGAGGAAGGCCGCCTCGGCGGCGAGTTTGACGGGGATGATGATGTCGCGCACGGAGGCGAAGATCGGGGGTACGAGCGCGGAGAGGAAAGCGCGAGCTTGGTCGCCGTTGTGGCGGGCTATGGTGCGCACGACTACGAGGGCGAGGCGGCGTGAGTCGATGTCGCCTCCTGGTGCGACCACGGCGGCGAGGGCTTCGAATAGGGGCTTGCATGCTTCTTCGTCTGACGCTGAGTCCTCGGTGAGGAGGTACTTGCCCAGCGCCAGGACCGAGTTTTGCTGCACGAAGGTGCCGCTCTTGCCCGTGAGGCCTGCGGCGAGGACGGCTCGCGTCTCCTCCGCGTAGACGTCGGCGGTCAAGGTGCTCGGGCTCTCGAGGAGGATGGCGTTCAGGGCCAGGATAGATGCCTTTGTCGACGCCGGCTGCAGGAGCACGCGGGACTTGATCAGCGCGCCGGCCTTCTCGGCGGGGAGGACCTTGATCATGGCGCCCAGCAGGCGGGCGTTGGTCACCATCATGCTGTCGTCCTGGGCGTCGAGCGCGCCGTCCATGAGGGCCAGGATGGCCTCGCGCGAGGTGTCGCTCATGTTGGCGCCGACCTTGCTTACCACTTCCTGCAGAGCCTTGAGCATTGCGTTGCGGACACCGACGTCGGGCGTCTTCGCGCCCGTCACCAGCTCCGCTATCAAGGGGTCCACGCGCGGTGTCAGTGTGATGAGAGTGCTGAGGGCCTTGGTCGCGCGGGTGCGCAGCAGGTCGCTGGTCGGGTCGGCGATGGATTTGGTGAACGTTCGTTGCAACTGCGGCAGGAAAGGTCGAAGGAAGGTCGGGATCTTTTCGAGAAGCTGGTTGAGCGTGGACAGGATCGCACACTTGACGTCCAGGGATCGCTCGCCAACCACACGGATAAGAGGACCGGTGATTTGGGTGACAAAGGGCTTGAGGGAATCTGGGCCACACCGGTCGATGATGTCGGAAATGCCCATAGCCGCTTGGACTCGTTGATCGGTGGTACCGTTCATCAAACCCTGAAGGAAGATTTGAAGAACGGGGAGAATGCCCTTGGGGAGGGCAAACCCAGGCAGGATTGACCCCGCGGTTCCAGCTTGTTGAAGGACTTGACGAGTCGAGGAAACAAGAGTCTCCATCTCCTCCTTGCGAAGGTGCGATTGCAGCTGGCTCATGGCATTCCAGGCAGCCTTGACGACTTCCGGGTCACGGTCACCGAACGAGATGAGGAGAACGCGGATGAGATCCTGGTTGTAGCGCGAATAGTCGACGACGGGGTCTGCGAAGAACGAGGCCAGATGGGTTGCGGCAACGGCTCGTCTGCGGTGATCATCGTGCTTGATCAGGGCCAACATGACGCTCATCGCGGTGTTGAGGCCGTCGTACTCGTCGACGGAAGACAGGACCGCGTCGAATGCTTCGTTCAATTCTTCCAGGAGTTCTTCGTTCTTGCAGTTCACGATGTTGTCCGCCAGACTGTTCAAGATAGCGGGCAATCTTCGAGTCATACTTGAGCTGCCCACCTTGGCCAGAGAAGCGAGAGCACGAGCATTGAACGCCGTGATCGGGTTTGTCAGAAGCGTCGGGATCAAGTTGGGGAGAATGACGTTGGCTCTGGTGGTCTCGGTGAGCAACGTGAGCAAGGCTGAGAGTGCGTGTTCGGCCTCGGATTCGCTGCGCAAGAGGTTGAGCAGATGGGGAAGCACTTGGTCCACAGCGCGTTTGCCGAAGGTCTGTTGAAGAGAATCGAAAGACTCGGCGGCAGCCTCGCGCACCTCGGGGTCGGAGTCGGTCAAGGCCAGACGGACGATGGAGATCAGCTTCTTCTCGTGCTCTTCCAGAGACTCCGGAGAGGCTGCATTGACGATCTCTCGCAGAGCGATACAGATGCCTTGTCTCCTGTCGGCGTCGGTTGATGTCTGGAGGCCTTCCTCTAGAGATGGGAGCAAAGAGGCGAAGGTGCCTTCTCCCGCCTTGCGAATCACTTCTCCCAGGGCGTTCGCCGCGATGACCTTGTGCTCCATATTGGACGACGCCAGGCGGGCGATGATCATTTGACTGAGAGTAGGAACCAACTCGCGCAGAGTACGCGGCGTTGCGACCAGGGCCTTCCAAACTGCGATAGCAGCAGCCCGAACTTGGCCTGAAGTATCGCAACGACAGATGTAGAGCGAAGATAGAACTCGGTTGCGTCTCTCCTCACCCAGGGCTTCAAGCAGGGATTGTCCTGCTTGCGCAGCTGACTCGCCTTCATCTTCTGCATCTGTTTGAGCAGACACACCGGTGAGGTTGAAGAGGAGATCTCCCACCAACTCGACTGAGCTGAGTCGGATACGGTAGCTATCATCAGCCAGACCACGTTGCAGCTCTGGCAAGAGAAGGTCGATTGCCTTGCTTGCGAAATTCTTGACCAACAATCTGCCTGCTCTGAGGGCTGTCTCGCGAATAGCCTCCACATCGTCGGCAAGACCACTGAGGATTGAGGGAATGATTTGTGAAAGATAGTTGGCGAAGCTGTTGCCGAAACAGGCCGGCAAGAAGATGAAAAGAGTCATGAAGCCTTCTCTGACAGCTGGTCTCGTGCTGGCAACGTTCTGCAGGATAGTTGGTAGAGTTTCTTCCAGACGGCCAGTTCCAAGACCTGCAAGAACCTCGCTCAGGGCTTGGGCAGATCCAAGACGGTCGCTTGCGCCGGTTTCTGTACGAAGAGAAGTCATCAAGCTTGGGATCAGATCGGGGAATGCGTCTTCGCCCAGTTTTTCCACCAGGCTGCCGAGGGCTTTGGAGCCGGTTGCTCGGGTTGCTGGTACAGGATCTATCGAGGCCAGACGCAAACCTGTGACAAGGATCGGTAGATGAGTGATGATGTCGCGCTTTTCTGTGAGATGAGCCAAACTTCCAATGATCTGGGCAGCTTTTCGTTTGGTAGCCGAGCGGTCGTTTAGCCCGCGCTCCAAAATCCTCACCACCAGTGCCAGCGAAGGTGCATCGAGATAGTGCACAAACGAGACCTTGATCAGACCGTCCAGGGCATCTTCAGTATATCTGGTCGGGTCACTCAGAGCCTTCAGGAGAACGTCGACCAGGCTCTTCACCTCGGGATTTGTGATCACTTCTCCGAATCTCTTGAGACTGCTATTTGCCGCAGCACGCACTTCTTTGTGACTGTCGGTCAAGACGGCCGTCAAGGGCGGGATGATCTCTGGCAAGCTTGTTGCAAGCTGTTGAGGGTCCAGGTAAGCCATGGCACCAAGAAGATCGCATGCTCCTTTCTTGCTTCGCCATTGTGTCTCGTCCAGCCCTTCCAGCAGTTGAGGAAGAACACGGCGGACACCAAAGGAGCTCAGGCTGGCGAAGCATGTCTTTGCCGTATCCAAGCATGCTTCACGCACAGACGCAACCGGGTCACCAAAGCAAGTCAGCAGCTGAGGAAGCACTTCGATGATGTATGGCTCAAACGTGCGTCCCAGGAGCAGAGAAAGTAACTCATACGCCATCATTGCACCTTGCCTTTGCTCTGGACTCTTCTTGTTCTCTGTTGCACTCCGCAAAGCGGACATCACACGGTTCTGTCGCAAGGCTGCTATTCCTTTGCCCTTCACGATTCCTGCCAGACCGTAGGCGGCACCACGGCGTGCAGCATATTTCTTGGCTTCAAACAGTTGTTCGAGGAGAGCAGTAAGGTAAGATCCTGCGTCGACACTGGAAGGACGAACCAATGGGGGCAGGCAGTTTGCCACAGCGTACTGTACAGACTCCGAAGGGGTGCTGAGGGTGTCGAGAAGTTTTTGAATGACCGCCTGGGTTCGCTTGTCACCATCCGAAAGATGCCTCGCCAAAGACCCATAGAGGACAATGACGGCTTCGTTGACCCAGTCAGCCTCTTGAGTCGCTTTATCGGGGCCTTGTAAGACCTTCTCAAACAACTGAATGAGAGGCTCGAGACATTCCTTGCCTCGCGCCGCGACTATCGTCGTTCCAGCGTCGACCATTTCTGATCGAACGGTGGCATTGCGATCCGAGAGTGCGCCGTCTGAGACCAGGAAGCTCATGAGAGGAACAATGCTATCAGCATTGAGCACAGCCGACAGTTCCTTGAAAGCAAGAGCGAGGCCGCTCCTCTTCTCCCACTGATCGACCAAATCTCCTTTTTGCACAATTCCAAACTTGTTTCGCTTGGGTACGAGCGGCTGGGCCTCTTCTCGGTATGACCCTTCAAGTTCGGCCAATACGCTCTCAAGTTTAGAAGGGACTTGGAAAAGTGCTTGAGCGAGAGCCTTTGACGCCGCAGTCCTCGTCGACCGTGCAGGGGAGGATAAGAATTCGGATATGCCATCGGCCAAACTCTCGGTGACGGTGAATTCATTCTCTTCCCAGATGGCCAATGCAGTCTCGGCATTTTCGTCCTCCTCGTCCTGACCAGCGATCCAAAGATGGACCGAATAGTCGATCTCCGACAAATCAATCTCTGCATGGATGGCTTGAAGAGCTGCGGATCGAACTGCTGATTGGGGAGCCGTCACGGCAGAGAGAAGGATGTCCCTCTCTTCCGCGGAAATGTTTTCTGCTATGGCTCGACAGAAGTCAAACAAGCAATCTCTGATGATTCGGTGATGCTGGGTGTATTGTTGCATTGCGCTGATGAGATGCTTGAGGATGTCTGCTCGAGGAAGATGCTCATCGGCGCATGAATTCATCTGGAAGGACAAGAATTCGAGAGCGAGCAGGACTTGGGCGTCGGCGTCGTCGCCCGTAACATCTCCGATTCTTCCGTTCTCAAGAACCGAGAAGACTAGGGGCAGAGCATAAGCAGTTGTAGCCGTGTCGAAAGGACGCTGCTCAGCAGCAAACCTCAATCTGTACAAGACTCTCGTGCCTAAATCTGCCAGAGGCTCCGCAGAGAGATCATCGGGAAGACTGGCGTTTCGCAAAGACCTCAGCGTAGCTACACCGATGGAAGGTCTCATAGTGCCCAGTCGATCTGACGCCTTGTCGGCGCAAGAGAGATAGGCGGACACAATCTCATCCTCAATGATGAGAGCAGCTCCCATCTCCAGTGCACTTCTCAAAGCAGTGATGGCAGGAGACATCCAAGTTCGCGGGTCCGTTGGTGGGCCACGAGCGAGGCCTTCGATGAATTTTGCGCCTCGTCTGATATTGCTGGAAACCAACCTTACTCTGGTTCGTGTCGCCGTTTCATGGGCGAGTTGTGCATCGAGTTTGGCTTGCTGCTCAGCTGTCAACTTTTTCGCCGGCGCTCCTTTCTTCTTCGCAAGTTGCGAACGAATCTCTTCCTCCCATTTGAGCACGTCATAGTCTTTCTGGTTCTTGTTCTCCAGGACTCCATTCGTCTGTTGACCCAGTACGTCAATGACAACCGCGCCTTCCGGAGCCCTGGCGATGAGTGCTTCAGTCGGTCCAATACCCTCTAATTGATCTGGATTCAAGTCCTTTCGGAATTGATCAATCAGAGCGGGTGTGAATGAATCCGGTGCCACAAAGGCCAACGTAGCCGCAGCGTTACAGGCAGCAATTTCGAATGTGTTCAAGGGAGCCAATTTTCCGGATTCAAAATGTGAAAGAATCTCGGTCAAGAAAGACTCTCTCCGCTGCTCGGTCAGCCGACCTGGATCAACACCGATTGCCAGGGATGTCGCAATCCAGTCGGCGTTGTGGATCAACTCCGGACGCAGTAGAACGACGGTGGAGACGGACTGTTTCTCCAAGATCTCTGTAGCCTCGACCTGCGGAAGGATGCTCAGCTTGTCGCTCGTCATGCTTATACATTTGATCGCCTGAAGCAAACGGTTATCATTTAGAGAAACCGTCTCTCCAGGCGTATTGCTTAGCTCCAGAGCGCGGGATCGAAGAGCATCCCAGATACCTAGAACGAGGCTTTGGCCCACCGATGCAGGCTTTTCGGCATAGACACGAGACAGCGCGACTCCTGTCTCCTTTCGGACATTTGAATCCACTTCGGGGGTGAGCATGAGGTGCAAGATAGCCCTGCCCCAGGCCGTCTTTGCTTCTTCTGGCACACTCTCAAGTTCGGATGCCAGAGGAGTCAGTGCGTAAAGCGCCCAGTGGCAATCATCTGGCAGTGATAGTCGAGTATAAACCTTTGGGTTTAGTAAAAAGGACACCTTGGGGCTGACCGTCAGGCACTGGCTTCTGAGATCCTCATAGCTCTTAGATTTGTAGTCCTCCACTTGCAAGATTGCTGAGTTGAGAAGGGCAGGAAGGCCGAAGGCTGCGGCGACGAAGCCATTCTGGACTGCAGGAAGGGGATTTGGAGCGATCTCATCGTGGACGTCTTTCAATACCTTCAAGGCCGACCCGAGAAACTCTCGTGATGCCGCTTCAGCCGGTGCCGCCTCAAGTTTGTTGAGCACAGTAGCGAGGCACAAGATCCACGTCTTGCGAAAAGGAGGCCGCTTGTCTGCACAGCCTTTGAGGATAGGATCCGAAAGCGTCTTGTCCACTGCCGATGACGCGACCATTAATTGCAGATGGGTTGCCAGAGCCGCCAGCTCCTTTCTAAGAGCCCCTTCATTCGCCTCCTTGGCTGCCGCAGGAACTATGGCCTGGGCAATCATTGTTGATGTCTTCAACTCAGGAGTGACATTCTGGAGGACCTCTGCGAGAGTGCTGCGCAACTCAAAGCTCGCAGCCTTGGAAGACTTCAAGGTCGACGCCAGCTCGCCAGCAATTTTCTGCATGACATCCCCAGCACCGCCTCTCGCAACGAGGGCTAGTAAAGCCTTGCCGGAGCCGTCACGAACAGTCGCATTTGTGGAATTCAAGGCTGACAAAAGAGGCTTGATTAGTTTTTTGAGCACCAGGTCCGAGATGTCCAACTCTGGAGGGAGGCAAGAAGCAAGTGACACAATGGGGCCCTGGAGAATGGCCTCAGGTGACCTGAGAATAGCTTTCTCAATGGCGGGCACAATGGTCTCGCCAACGTCCTGAAGCGAGACAAAGTCGACGAAGAAGTCTAGGAGGCCCAGAGACTCGTGGGACAGCACAGGGGTCTGGGAGCCAATGACAGACTTGGCGTAGAAATCGAGAATGGACTTCTTCGAGTTCTGAAGCTGTTCTTGTCTCTCCGGGATGCGAGAACTGACCCCAGCGACGACTCCAAGGTACGGAGCCAGACTAGCGTTGGCATCGGGGGAGGCTGCGACATCCTTAAGGGCGAGTTCGAGAGCCTTCTCTCCAAACTGTGGTGATTTGAAAACATCTCGCAGACCTCTTCTGGCCAATGTGAGCGCCGAATGTTGTACTCCCTCTCGTACTGAATTGTCCTCGCATTTGTCGACCAGTCGGGCTGCCGCCAAACATAGCTTCCCGAAGCATTGATCAAACGCTTTTTCCCTCTGCGGACTCTCTTGCTGGACGATGCAGCACCATTCAAGCAGCACAAAAGCGCTGGTCGACGCTATGACTTTCTTCTGGCTTTCCTGCAGCAGGAACTTTGTGATCGCTGCGTAGGTTGCATCGGCCGCGGCGGATGTGGTGATATAAGTGCGGAGGCAAGACTGCACAGCGCGGCGGGACTTTCTGTCGGAATATCGAGGATAGGTCGAGAGGAGAGCAGGCAAAACTGCCGTCGGATCTGCTGAGACAGCTTCATCTAGTCGAGGTCAGTGAGTTCATTGGTCCCAATCCCTTGGAGGTCATCGTACCGGTGCTCTGGATGATGTGCTGCAATTTCCGCAGGGCGTCGACCCGGAGGTTGGTGGAACTGCTCTTAAGGGCGGAAATCTGGTTCTCCACGCTGTCCGGAGTACCCGGCTCTGAATTGTCCCCCATTGTCCATGTATCAGACACTTCACCCTCCTAGTATGGTAAGTTTGAATCAACGGGCGCAGACTCTCACAGCCCAAAATTCGTGATAATTTGATAGTGGAGTTGGAGTTGATTCGCGCGGGGGGCGCCAAGATTTCACCGACGTGGCAGCCTCGCTCAGCCTCGTCGGCCATTGGCAGCCAACCACGCCAGACGAGGCTGGAACAGACCAGAAGAAGGGCATTGTCCACGACGGATCAGGATAGCAGGTTGTATGATGGGTGCAGATCAATTCACACATGCTACAATTATGTACGAGACGATAAGTGCGATCAAGATCACCGAAAGCTCACACAGATAGATTCCCCGTGAAGTTTCAGCGCACCCTACTCCGTACCGAATCCTGCCTCTACTGTTTGGAAAAGGCAAATCGACATCGGGTGGTGCCAAATTGTTTCAACACGCAAAGATTTCAAGATCCCAAGAACCGAGGCGCGTACGCTTATCGGTGGCGTTCGCACGCATCTGGGGGATGGCAAATGTCGGGCTCAACACCCCTCTGATCAGTGAATTCCAGGAAGCTGTCGGCCATCATGGCGGGGGTTGACGGCCTGATAGGGCAACTTAAGAGAGAGAAGTCGAGCTGACGCCGGACGTTGCTGATGCTGATGTATGTACTGTAGGAATATCGGATGAGGTCTTTAGATATTTCGTTCGAGGGAGTCTTGTTGCCTAATGAGGCGAATCTTACGATGGATGATCGACGTGTAGGATTCCGGAGCCGCTGTGTCTGACAAAGATTTGACGAGTTCCGGGAAGTCCTTGCTGTCGAGGAGTCGACTCAAGAAAAGTCGTCGCGGCTTGAGAAACTGAGCGCCGAGGGAGGCCGGGATTTTGATTGCGACTTCGGCAACGATCTGGTCGTGTTCTTCAGATATGCGAGCTGTCGGAGATTTAAGTGACGTGCTAAAGCATGCATTGTGGAATCACTGGGAGGACGCGAGAGTTTCGGGCGGGGGAAGCCTGGTTCAGGTAATCAAGCGGGTTGGACAACGTGCAACGGGTTCCCGAGCCACCTGCAAAACGACATCAGAGACCGTCGGGCTTCCGTGACTTCGAGCGCCACGTCGCTGTAGCCTAAGGTATTAGTTGTGACTCGTTCTATCAAAGCCTCCATGTACCTTTGGAGAAGGTGGTCACTGTCAGCGCGGGTCTTCGGTTCCTGGCATTACTGTACCCGGCCCCGGGGCCTGAAGCCTACTCGTAGAGGCCTGAGGTCGTTCCGGAAGCAGTGGTGCCTCGCCTCCCAGCCTGGACGAGCCAACCAAGTTGTTTCTGTCTTAGGCTCACCCCCGGCAGCGTACTGGGCTTGGTCAGGCAAGTCAGGCATCCTTCAGGCGGAGCGGAAGGCAGGCAGTGCCAGGCTGCTGCAGGCACTGCCAGTGCACTCAATCCGCAGTGGCGGCACTCTGATTTGTGGTTTCCGTTTCCTGCCTTCTGTCAGTACCTGGGTGGCTGCACTGGCTGCAAACCGGTTCCTGCCTCCCTGGACTCTTGGACTCCTGGCGTCGTCGTTGGCTTCAAAAGTCCAAGCCTCGTTTCTTGCGCTTTTGTCAAGTTTTGTCCGGCTTCCCCCCTTGCTCTTCTCGTTCCAATTTCAATCACTTTGCGGAACCAATCAATTTCCTCGTCTTCCCGTCCGGCTTCACACTTCTCGTTCTCCATCGAGTCCATCGCCGTCCTCGCTTAGCATCTGTCATGCTCCTGGATTCTGTACCTGGGACCCGATAGGCCCAATGCCAACCTCCCCATCTCGCTGGTCAGACAAGCCACCGCTGGGATGGCCTTGAACGGTAACCTCTTGCCTCCCATCGTGGGAATCGATGGCCCACTTCTGAGAGATATCGCCTGCCCGATGTCAGCTCCAAGCTGAAACTTCATGCTGACTACCAGTCAAGGCTGGTGGCCGCGGTGCCCATGGCCAGAATAATACAATTGCCGTTCGCGCGTGTGCTGTACATCCATCTCTGCCCCAATTGCGTTGTGTTGCGTTGACTTTCCTCCGTTGTCTTTTCGGTTGTGTACATTTCCTGCCGGACCCCGTGCGACCAGCGCTTCCCTCGCCTCACGAAAATTGGCCACGGAAGTGTTGCAACTGCAGGAGACGACAAATACGCGAGTCCCTCCCAGAACGATATGCTGTGGGAGAGCATATTCCCCGGCTCAAAAGTGTGAGAGTGTCCCGACTTGGGATCCAACCCGATCAATCATTCCGCTGTTTACTCCCTCCCTCTGCCATTCTTCTCCCGACCGCAGTCGAAATTCAAATCATATCGCAACCATGAGCCAGACTCTTGTGCTCCAGACGAGCCCCTCAGTAAGATCATGGCCGACAGTTATCGTGGAGGAAGCACAACTGACTGGCTTGACTCTAGTTTCTAATTCCGAAGAAATATCGCGGCGAACCAGACGATCCTCATTTCATTCCCGATTCACCTTTGATAGAGAGGCAGATCTTCACCGCACAAGAGGAGGGAGAGTTAAAACGGATATGCGCTCTAGTGTTGGCCAACGTACCACATTCGGATGATGCGTCTGACGATCCCCTCAAATACCTCGCTGCCCAAATCCAGGAAGGCAAGGCAGCACAAAAGATTAAAGCGAAACAGCACCCACATTCCGAGCCTTCCCAGGCCGTCGACTCGACGACTGGTGTGACCCACCCATTTCTCGATGTACAAGAGGATTCGGCCACGCCCTCAGAGGCTTCTCGCCGCGGTACTACGGATGCCACTGACTACTCAACTCCTTTGACTAGCGCTGGTTTGACTCCTGGACAAACGGCTCGGCGGTTCTCGGACGCCGCTCGAAAGTCGATTACCAGCACAAAGAAGCCCGGGAGCAGTCTCCGAAACGAAGCAGCCACAAAGACAAAGAGTCGAAGTGCCTCCGGCCCCAGTGGGCATAAGTCCCTCGAAGCCGCCTCTTCCTCTGCTGAGGCAGAAACACTCAGAAAGACGTTGCGCCTTGTGACCGAGACATCGTCCCGCCCCGAAACCAGCACGATCAAAGTCATGGATAACCCTCGACCGATCAGATTTTCCTCCCCGGACCTGAACAAAAGCCTCCCACCACCCCCTCCAGAATCTCTCGGGTTCGATGAGCAGAAGCAACCCCACATCTCGAGACTGATGAAAACCATACGCAAGACGAAAAGCGTGACCCCGGATGACAAAACTCCCTCGATGGCCTCGACTCCCCCTGCGCTGGCCTCTGCCAAAGAGACCGGTGCGGCTGTCACTCCCAAGCCACAACCCCCGAGAGCGCCAATCCCACCGCTGGCGATCCAGGAACCGTCGAAGCGCCGATTTCGTCTCCGCCTCTTTGGGAGAAGACAACAGCCAGCTGATGTTCTCGTCACCTGATCACCTCACATACCCGTGGGGAATCACTCCTATCAACTTTGATCTTTCGGTCTTGTGAATAACCAGCATTCATTTTGTCCAAGACCCAGCGTAGGCGTTTGGGGTATTGGTGCCACGAGGAGGGATTGATTTTATTCCCTGTCGTGATTTCGAGGGGACTACATCCTCAACCCAAAAGCAAAGCACTTTTGCCATCTTCGTCGGCATTGGCAATCATGTGTTTTATTGTTATTACCAGTTTTAACGACCCTTTCTTTGATGTGCAACAACAAGGTCAACATGGCCTGGCCACCACTCTCTGACCCTGGGAATGTTGGCGGCAGGTGCTCCCTTTGAGGATATTCTATTTGGGGCTCACTCCCCTTCTCCCTTACCCTCACCACTTCTATTTTATTGATGAATCAACGACGGCAAATGGGTAAATGGGCAAAAGGCAGGGCAATCTGGGATGGATGAAGAAAAGAAACTAAAACAAGACGCGGGATGATAAAAAACCGTGCAGACACACCCTACACCAGCAATTTTATGGAATTAATGATTTCGTGCTCTACTCTGCTCCCCTGCGAGCGCGAGCACGAGCACGAGCAGATATGGAATTGAGATGAAGATAATACAAGGCCTCTCTCTCTGTGTGGCATGCACATGAGATTCCTTAGACGAAGGGTCATGAGGGGTCCGAATATGCGAACCAATCCTGAACTTCAAGGTTGCAATAATGAAAGGACTACTAGTCCGAGTATAGTACTCAGGTACTCTCGAAAGGATCTTTGTTTTTTCATTATCTTGTTCTGTTCTTCAGCCCGCCCTTGGTCATCGGTCCTGGTGTTTCTGTATCCGTGATCCGTGAGATACCTTTGCAGATGCAACGCCGCTCGCTATGCTGAAAATCCTTTTCGCTATTTTGAACGCTCTCCCTCTCACTCTGTCCTTCGTGACCGTTTTGGAGCTCCCCATTAGTTTATCAACACCAGGGGAGGCCTTCTGCCGGGATTCTTCTTTCGTCGTAATCATTCATTGCATTTGGAAAGCGGTGAGGGAAAGGGAAAATCTCCCCGTTTCCTCTTCATACCATCATCCCGCTGCCTGAGCCAGTCACAGCAGCCCCGCCAAATCGAGCATCACTCTCGTCCAGGCCTCCAAAAGCACCCGCTCCGCCTCCTCCTCCTGAGATTCCGCCTGTTCCTCCTGCTCCTGCTCCTCCCCCGCCGACGCTTTTCGGCCCGCCCACGAGGGACTTGCTTTTGGACCCGCGGTTGGACTCCACCGTCGCGAACTTGCGCCCGAGTTCGCTGAGGGCTTGGATGTCCTGACCTAGTAGTGAGAGCATGTTCGCGAGAGCGACGTCATTGGACTGTGCCTGGGATGCGGCTGCGAGGGGTTGTAAGGAGGAGGAGGTAGCGTCGACGGGGGTGAGGAGCGATAAGCGTGTGAGAAGAGCTTGGATGTTGCGCAGGTGAGGGAGGTGGGAGGGGTCCGGCGACGTGGGCGTCAGGGGTGAGGAATCCTGGTCGGACAGATATGACGGTGGGAGAGACTGGATGAAGGAACGGAGCAAGGATATGCGGGACTGGAGCATCTTGACGCTGTTCAAGCGGGTGGTTATGCTGGCGATTTGATCTTCCTCTTCAGGAGTGAGCGTCCTCACTGTCTCATCGGTGCCGTTTGTGACTTTCGACTCAGATACGGCGGGTGTTGGAGGGTCGGCTCGCTTCTTGCCTTTCTTGTCTGTTTGTAGTGATTCGGCGGGCTTCATCGCTGTTTCTTCGGTCGCCACGTCGTCAATGTCAGCCAGTGCGGCGTTTCCTGCTCCTTTGGCCACGTAGTCAATGGCAATCATCTCCGTCTCGTCCGTCTCGATTGTGTATGGCACCGGTCGGAACCTGAGAGCCGAGGATTCCTCTCCGTCAACCTGCATCGAACCATCATCCTTGGGCTGCTCGACGTCCAGCACGCTCTCGTAGATTGAAATGGGGAGCCGACCATTCGTTCCGTCAGCCGACGTGACGAGTTCGGGGTGTAACGTAAGGAGAATGGCATTGTCGTTGTAGAAATTGATCGCCTGCTTCTGGAGCGAGACGAACTCGTGGAGGGGCCCTTCGGCGCTGCATAGAGTGAACCATCCGACAAATTCGAGAGCGGGTGCTTTGTGGACATCCTTATCTGTTCCTTGTGAGCGTGCCGGCCTCGACAAGACTCATTTCATCTTACATTGTTGGATTCGGGTTTCCATCCATTCATAGTCGAACCGCCACTGACCCTCCCTCTTCACCAACATCACAGGGAACGCATACTCTGCTGTGATTTCTCTGCCTCTTTGCTGCCCAAGGAGTGCTCCCGCAATGGGACCGCCTTGGTTGCGCACCGCATGTCTGGTGACTTGATCCGAGACTGTCAGGAGGACGAGGGGGTGGAGAGAGACGGTGATGCCGGTTTCGGAGGGTTTTGAGGATATGAGAGGGTTGTCCGTAGATTCCGCCATGGCGGAAATTGAGGGGACGCGTAGAAGCGATTATTGAGGCAGCACCGAGTATTGCAGGATCACAATGTGGACGACGGGGACGAGGAATGAAGTTGCGCGGAGCCTTGTAAGTGACAGAGGCTCAACCTCCAACCACCTGACGTAAGGCTGAAGAGACAGCGGGACGTCAATCTTGGCGCTTCACGTGCGACTCATCCTGACCATGTGTAGAAGACCTCTCCGCTAATGTCTGTAGATGACTGTTCTAAGGTATGGCATTACAAAGTGTGTGAAGAGGTAATCTTCAGTGACTAGGATTGCGATATGGGATGACATCGGAGGGAGATTCATGTAGCAGGAATGGGCGTAGGATGAGGAACTGGAGGACAGGAATACTCAAGTATACATACATACCTATGCTAATAGTGAGATGATTTATATTCACGGAAATGAAGGATTAAGCCCTACACATCAAATCCGCATCTACAACTTCCGCACACGCGCCTTCCGGTGATCCGGGTTGAAACACACATAGATCATCACATGGAGTAAATTCTGGCACAAAGACCAGCCACTCAAATTGAGGTTCCGCGATACGATATTCGTTGTCTGGATCGCCGGATTTGAAGCCCGGCCGACAAGCACAATGAAAGGTACTACCGAGGAAGATGCATGAGGTCGTGATGTCGCAGAAATTTAGGCCTGTGGCTGGATCGCAAGAAGGGCATGCAGGTAATGCAGGGCTGGTGGTGGTAGCTGTTGTCGTTGTCGCTATCGTAGTTCCTGGCATAGTGGTTTCTTCTGTGGTAGCTGTACTTTCTAGGGTTGTGGTTTCTTCCGTGGTAGCAGCAGTAATACTAGTCTCTTCTGTTGTATTTTCTTGCGTAGTGCTGGTCTCTTCCGTGGTGGTCTCCTGCGTGGTGGTCTCCTGCGTGGTGGTCTCCTGCGTGCTGGTCTCCTGCGTGCTGGTTTCCTCTGGGGTAGCAGTAGTAGCAGCAGTAGTAGTTTCTTGCGTGGTGCTAGTATCTTCAGTGCTGCTGGTCTCTTCCGTCGTGGTGGCCGTACTGGTCTCTTGCGTGGTGCTGGTCTCTTGCGTGGTGCTGGTCTCTTGCGTGGTGCTG